>VXBT01011472.1:193698-308868 GCA_013400235.1 Oriolus oriolus | reverse complement strand
AAAAAAAAAAAAAAGAAAAGGAAACCTTCATGACTACGCTTGGCTTGTGGCATTTTTTTCTAAGTTCATGCCAGCATTAACAGATCTGTCAGAACAAAGCAAATATGTCATATTGGCAGCTGTTACTTATGAGTACTTTTTCTTTATTGCATTTTGTTTTGTAATAATTGAGAAGCTTTTATGTTGAGCTCTGCATAAATGGTACTGAGTGGGAGGGTATGGGCATGCTTTCTATTATTCTGCCCCTCATGCATGTCTCCTTTTTTCGTCTTTCCAGAACCACACATTGAGCCAGCACGCACAGTGAGCCACTGGCACTACAGGACACCTCTCTGCAGAAGACTTGACGGTGGCACAGTGGGGAGGACCATTTGAACATTACATCCAATCAAAGTGTCATTTGCAACCCAGATGTAAAACTCTAATGATTTGGCCATGAGGCGCTGCTATTATAAGCAGCTGGAAATGAATATTAATGGAAGAGATTAAAAGTATTCCATGCTCAGTATTTTTTATTGTCCTGCTTCAGCTAGTGTACTTTAGAGCTTCTGCTTCTGACTGAATTTATAGTGTTAGATAAATCTGCTTTGATGCTGTTGCCCTTTGTTGCTTCTTGTATTATATTGATAGTTAAAGATTAGGTGTGATTTTTTTTTCTTTTTTGTTAACTGCTTTTTAATTGCAATTTTAGGTAACTGTGCATTGTGATGTGATTGCTTGGCTATTGTCTGAATATTTCTTTTTAATTTTTTAATTAAAGACTAATGCTTTGATTGGATTTGCCAGTTCACCGGACAGTGATTAAAACTATGTAATGAATATAATCGGTTTCAGTGCAACTGGATGGTCTGCTTTATAAATGTGACTTAATCTGATTGCAATAACTAGTACAGTTCAATAAAGGGAATACATGAGCTTAGCGTCAGAGCTTGTCTGTCTGTCAGTGCCCACTGCATCGCTGCTGCTGCTGCTGCTGGGGTGGCTGAATCTCAGTGATCGCTCACCTGACGGCACAGAGCGCTCTGCAGCCCAGGAGGAGGGAAGACTGGGAGAAAGCAAAAGCCGTGGTTCTGTGTCTGGCATTGTGTTTGCTTCTGGATGTACGTCCCTGGCTCCACGGTAGGTTGAGGTGAGGTAAGAACATGTACTATGAAAAGGTATTGCTACCTTATAATACTCGTTAATTTTTAATTTTTTCAGCAAGAATGGAGGGACCTGACCTAAAGCTGCCTTGACCGTATCTCTGTGCTTCTTTGTTTCAGTACAAAAAAAAAAAAAAAGGTTTCTGCATTGTATACAAATGCACAGATACTGGATCAGGCCTTGCAGACCATGGTAGGAGACTGCATATTTTAACCACATGGACCTCTAGACCCCCAGGTATTGTAGGTCTGCGTAAGTGCCATACTTCTGACACTGGAAACCACCATCAGGCAGCCTAACGGAGCCAGTTACCAGGCTTTCTTTTACTCTTTTTAAACTTATCTTATGGTAATGAGGTAAGTTATATCTCCAGTCAGAGAAATAGTCATTTTAAGGACCATGGACACCTCTGGAAAGTTAGAAAGATGTAGTTCTCATTGTGTCTCCTGCTTGAATGAATCACAATCATCGTGAAAGATATTCAGCAGTTGTGACAGCTGAAATGATGTGGTTACCTGTTCTCACAAAGTGCAAGGCTTTGCAAGACTGTGGCATGGGAACATGCACAGTCAGAGCCTTTGAAAGTCACTGCACTGAACTAGAGCACAACTGGGCTTGGAACATGTAAGTGATATTTTGTAGGAAACGTGTTTTCAAGGACTTGTAGTCAATGCCCAAATTAGTTTATATAGTGAGCTTTCCTACGAGTACAAGGGTGGCACAGTTTGTTGACACTGCAGCCCATGTTTTCAACAATTTAATTCCCTGCTGATGTTGATAGTCCTGTCATACACACATGGTTCCTTCAGGACAGTTAGGGAAGGCTACAACCAAACCACAGCCTTGGGCACAAATAAAGCAGAGTCATCTTTACAGCAGGAAGCACCAGAGCAGTCCTAATTTAAGAAAAGTTACAACTTCCTCAAAAAAAAAAAAAGGTAATATCTCATTTCAGACAAATGATAGATGTTTTTTATTCTGCTGAAACAACATTGCATGGACAGTCAGAAAGAATTTAGGCTCAAAATGTGGCTTGTGATAAATTTACATACCCTAATATAATGAAACTAGGAATGACTTTTCTTAATTCCAAAGAGGACAGTTCTGTTTGCATCTAGATTATTCTTAGCTCACTGTTTCTACATCAAAATGATTGTACTAAAATGATCCTTTTCTAGAAAAAAGTGTTAACTTTCAACCTGATTATTTCTCTGTAAGCCACAACACAGATGTTTACAGGCTGAAAAATTAGTTATGAAATCACCAATTCATTATTCCTGTTCATAATATAAGCATGTTCCTAACTCAGCTGTACTGCTTTAAGATGGGAAATGGAAAAGTGTCTTGCAGTACAGGCTTGCAGCCATGCCCTTGCAAGAAAAGCTGGAAATGTACAGCAGCTGCTTTGGAAAGAGCTCATGTGCTATCGTGTCCGTGCTAAAAGAAAGGTAGCAGGTTCTCACAATGGAGATGTTGAAAAAGGAGGCTCTTTGCCTGACACTGGTTTGAAATGATGCTGGATCACTTCTGGGCAAGCCTTCAGAAATGAAAAAGATGTAGGTTTCTATCTTCAGGAAAAGGTTCTGCATTGTGAATCCCAAGAGTTGAACTGATGTTTCTATGCAACTCTGAGAGCTGCCTTAGTTGTGCTGTACTGAAGCACATGCCTTTGTCTGAGCATCTCCCTGCTGACTAGTTAAAAGCAGGTGCAGTCACTGAGCAGAGATGGGGAACTCCCCACATGGGGATCCTGTTTGGAGCTGCATATCTTCCCCATGTTACTAGAAATGCGGGCATGGGTCGGGGTGCTGGGGTCCTGCTCAGCCCAGCAGTACCAAGCAGTGTCTAAGCTCGTGTTTCATCTGCCCTGAACCCTGACCATGCCATGGGCAGGGGTAGAGGAAAGGAATAGTTTGGTTTTCCACCCGGCCTTTAAAAGGTAAGAGACTCCAGTGCATGAGTGAGGGCTGTGGTCCTGCTCTGTCTTCTTCATCCCTTTTGGCGTATGAGCTTCACTCACGAGCAGCCCAAGTCAGGTTGGAGAGAGGGGCTGGACTTTGCCCCCAGGGCTGGGAAAAGTTTTCTGCTCTTACAGTATTTGGGTAATATTTGAACACCAAGGGACCAATACCACTTCTTAAAACAATTTCTTTCCTAAGACAATATGTGCAAATGTGCAGAGATGCTTGCCATGAATCTGCTGGGTTATTTTGTGGTATTTTTGAGATAACCAAGCCCATATGAACAGTCATCATTACGTGGCAAGGGATGGTGCTGTCTTGATAACTGCTTTTTTAGGGGCCAAAGAAATCCAGTTTGGAGTGTAGGGGTGAAAGCTACTGCAAAGAAGCAGAGGGAGAGCCGCCCACTCTTCTGTTCCTGCCATGGACCTGCATCTGTGACACGCTGGACACCTGCAGCTCACAGAGGTGATCCTGAGCCTATACCAGGGTGCAGCACTGGTGTCTGACCCCATTTTCCAAGGCCTGAGCCTCCCCAGGCAGGGCTGCGCCAGGCACGGCTCCGGGTGGCAGAGCTCTGCACCACAATGTGGGGCCTTTGTCTGGTGCTTCCTGTGCTGCTGGTCCCACTGGGGAGCAGGAGCAGAGCAGCCCTGCACTGGTACAAAACAGCTTTGCTGCCAGAGCTGCAATCACACCAGGGAGTGCTTTGCCAGGGTAGTATATAGTTCCTGTATCCGTTAAAAGCTCCTAGGGAAAACAGAGCCTAACTGCAGGTGGAGAAAAGATAATATCACAGCTTCTGGTACATGTCTGAGGTTTCACCCTCTTTTTCTTAGTGGCCAAGAAGTGCTGCTGAAGGCATTTGGAAAACAGTCAGAAATGTTGGCTCTAAAGGCAGCTATATTTCAATAGCTATGACACCTTGAAAACAGGCTGGAGAGCCTTTCCATAATCCCTGTGATGTTCCCCTGCCTATCTGTGTAACTTGCAGCTCCCGTGTGGTGATGATGCAGACAGGGGCTGGCACAGGCTGTTCAAGGTGTGGGCGACATGGATCACTCACAGGTAAGTGCAAACCAGAACTGCTGAAATTCTGGCTGAGGATGGGCTTCAGTCAAAACGTCACTTCATGATCTAAGTGGCATTAGGACCTGTACAGTGTTGGAGATCATGAATAATTCTAAATCTGTAATGAAATGTCATACAGACAGTTTAATATCTTCAGGTTTAGAAAAATACTGAAATACAAATTCATATAAACTATAGATTAACAAAGGACTTGTATTTGTAGCAGTCTACTCCACTGGCCCTTATGTGCTGAACGATCTTAGCATTTAGCTTCGCTACATACCCACACATCCAAAAAACATTGAAATACTTAGTCAAGAAGTAGCAACCAGCACCTATTGTCTGTGTAGGCAGCTTTACATATTTGTGTTCTATTCAATGCTTGTGTATGTTCTTGTCTGATCCGTCACCTTCAGCAAGGGATCACCACCTTCGGTCAGGTGCCTTAAAATTTTGGGGAAAGCAAGTGTTTAGCCAATTGCCTCCTAAAAGAAAGGCAGAGAAAAGAAGTCTGAGGATCATTTGAGAGAGTGAGCAACTGATCACTCTGTGCTGGAACATCTTTGAGTGGATTGGGCAAGACTGTCCTACTGAGCAGGGAAAAGTCAGGGAGCCGACGGGGGTGTCCCTCCACAACCCTACTGCCCTCCCAGAGGAGGTAATGAAAATTCCACCTGTAAATCTGCACATCCCATGTCCCAAGTGTACAAGTCACTTTATCCTACCACCGTCTAAGTGCAGACTGGGATTTGGTATGTTTGTCTGGCTTTTAATGTGTAAATCACTCTGGTATGAACAGTGAAGACTTTTCCCCATGTCTGCGTAAGTGGCCTCTGTGTTTTGGCCCTCACCCTAAAGCAGGGAGGTTTTTGCAATCCCCTCTCCTCCAGAAATGTTATCTAGGTTTGACAGGTGCAGAGGCCAGGGGTACCATGTCCCTGTGGAATGTTGTTAGGGATCAGCCAGGGCAAGAACAGCCCCTGCAAGTGCTGTCCTGGCCACGAGCATGAGCCCAACACGTGTATGGCCACAGAAACCCAGATGGTGGGAGCTGCAGCAGCCACGGGGCTTTGGAGCTGATGGGAGCGTGGTTTGTTCTTCATTGCATTGTCTTTTTTCTTTTCTCCTAATTTTTGCCCCTTGTGAAATGCTTTGTTCTTAGTTTTGTCCGTTTTTATTACACTGCTGTTGTCCTATCAACTGTAAGGTCCCTCTCCTGCAAATGGAAGCCAGGATATGCCTTTTGATCTGTGTATTTGTGAATTATTGTTACTTTCCTGACAAAAAGGAACACCAAGGAGCATCTTGGCAGATTAGGTGACAGAGGGAGACAGGAGGTGTCCAAATGAGAAACAACGAGCACCCCAAGAGAGAGGCAAGACATTGACTGATCACCACTCAGGCTGCTCCAGAGCGTGGTGCCCTGAGAACCAGCTCAGTTTAACCATCAGAGATTGCCCTTTTCTGCGGAAAAAAGCGAAGCGTTCCCCTGTGGGTGCCAGGAGGAGGGGGCCGGGGCCAGCCTCGTGCGGTGCTGCCCCTCGTCGGGCCCCGCTCCGCCGGCCCTGCCCGTGCCCGTGCCCGCGGCGCTGCCCGCTGCTCGCCGCGGCTGTCCCCTGCCTTCTGTGTCCTTCTGCCATCCGCGGCCATCTGCGTCCCCGCGGCGGGCGGCCGCTCCCACACGGCACCATTGTCACCGCGCGCGCCCGGGCCGCGCCTCGGCCTCCCCTCACGGCTGGGTCGCTGCTGCGCCGCTGAGGCGCTTCGGGCCGTCTCTGGTTTTTGTAAATCGAAACTTTCATTTTGTTCTCGGAAGCGGGTAAGCTCCGTGCTGGACGCGAGCGCCAGGCTGCCGGGGCAGAGGCAGAGCCGGGAGGGGCGCGGGCAGCGCTCGGCTCTGGGGGGTTTTGCCGCCCTGTGACATCTGTGGGTGTCACAGCTGCCCTGTGAGAAACATCACGCTTCAATCCTGCTTCTGAGGCCTTTAGGGACATCAATGCCTCGAGGTAAAGTGATGCTGTGACAGCGTTTTCACCGTTTTACCCACACTTGGCTCTTAATTGCTTTGTCTTGATAGCACAGTGCAGTCACCTGCTCTGGCAGGTTGGAGAGGCAATGCTGGGTATTACTGAATTGTGGGAAAATGTACAGACCAGCTTTTCCGGATTTTGCTTCTCCTGATGTTCCCAAATACCTGTTGTCTTTTAAAGCCCTGTACAGCACTGATGGTATCCTCGAAAAGAAGGAACTGGAGAGTTAGTGAGTGCATGGTAGGACTCTGTACGAGAAATCCTGCTAGATGAGGCATCAGCTGTTGAAAAAACCTTTAGCTCCAAAATCTTTTTGTACCAACTAAAATCTTGCTTTGAACTTAAAAAAAAGAATATTGGTGTCTTCAGTTTTACATGACTGGAAGAGATACCTGGCCCCCAGTGTGATCCTTCCCTCACAATAAACGAGTGAGCAAACAAGCCCTCCAAGCTGCGTGTGCAGAAGCTGTGTACCTGAGGTGCTGGGCTCTTCCTCACCCAGCCTTTAATTTAAAGGACAGGGAGAGAGAAAAACCGTACTTTTTTTCCTGGTTGGAAACAATGCAATAAATAAGTGTATCTTCTTCCAGTTGCAATTTATAGGCACTGTTCCTCAAGAAATTGGCTTCTATGCATGAAAGCTATAAAATACAGATGCCATTTGCAAAAGAGACTGCTTCTTCTGTACATTTTCTGGTTTATTCACAAGGTATCTTAGTGTAAGCCTGCGATTAAGAGAGGCTTAAGGAAGTGTGCAGATGAACTCAGCTAATGCTTTTGTAATGGTGCTAAATGGTCAAGAGCTTCCATTAGCCTAGGTAGGAGAAACAATTTGGGTTGCTAATTAGAAAGACAGAGTTTCACCCAAAGTAGGACCCAGAAACATTTGTCTTCATGAGGGTCTTGTGGCTTCAGAGTTGATCAGCTGTAGTGTAATTCCCAAGAGATATGCAATGTCATTATTTATTATATTATAGTGTATATCCTCAAATGCTTAAACACTGAAACCTGGAAGATGAAACCTTGATCGAAGTTGAATAAGGTCTCATATACAGACAGTGGAAAAAAAGTGGATAGATTGAAAGGAGAAGGTGGGCAACACCTGACTGTGGCAGAGCCAGTGGATGCAGTGCATGAGCTTAAATAGTTTTGCCAGTCTCTCCCTAACTGGCCTGATAATGTCTGTGACGATACCAAGAACAATAGTTTTTAAATAAAATCCCATCTTTCACTTTGGTTTCAGCACTGAAGCTGAGGAGGTGTGTGAGCACAGGGCCAGGAAAGCTCTCTGCTGACTGGAGCCATGTTGATGATTTCCCAGCTGCTGTAGGTTTGTACCCCCTGTTCCACTGTTAGATAAACCCAGAGATTTGGTGACAACCCTCTGCAGCATATACTTCTCATCTGCTCCCTCACTTGCTGGGTTATTTTTTTCAAATTCCAGATCTCTCTTTTTGCTTTTTCTACATTCCCCTCCCTCAGCAGGGGCACCTGCACTGCCCACCAGGCTGTCAGTTTGCCAGTGCTCACAGCTCTGTGGTAGGAGTCAGTCTGACACAGGAGAATCTACTGTGTTTGGTGTGGCTTGAGAAGGAGTGTCTGACAAAGGGCAGAGGCACATGAGGAATGTGAAGTCCTGCACTTGTGAAGGCCTGAGAAAAGACAAAGCTGCTGTAACTGGCATCCCACTTGGGAAGGGAGGTGACCTTTGCTGGCTGGTAAGATGTGTTTGTCCTAGCAAACAGGAATGCCAATGCCTCTTCTCTCACTGAGGGGTTTAGCATCCTAATAGAGCATAAAATACCAGTTAAGTCCAGAGTCATCCCTGCCCTCCATTTTCCATTTCACAGAGTAATTCCAGTTCTTGATACGTTACATCAAAGTATACACCAGCCTCATTTCCTTTCTGGGAACTGCCAGAAAAGTGCATCTTCTTTTGTGCTGCACTGCAAATGTGTACACAACCATTTCCCTTGACTTCAAGGAGTTAAGTGTTCACACATGTCAGGCACACTAGGATCAGAGCCCTCAGTAATCTGGATAATTTAAGTAATACTGGATAACTCGACTGTTCATCATCGGCTCGATAATGCACCAAGCTCTGGGAGAGCAAAAAACTTAACAAGCTGACCCCCAAACCCTGAAATATTTTTGTGTGTGAGAGAGAAGTCTGGAGGGAGGAGGGAGGAAAAAAGAGTCAACATATCTTTAGCTCTTTGGGGTTTGTTTTGATTTGTTTGCCCATTTTTTGTCCAACTGTTATTGAGAATAGAAACAAAAAATTAGAGAAGAACCATTGAGGAATCCAGAATACCCCCATGGCATGTGAAACCCCATTGGAACAAACAAGTAGGCACTGGAAATATATATATTCAATCTTTGTGGACATACATAAGCACCAGAGCTGTAAATTGGGCCTGAAAAACCAACTTTCTCTGCAGAGCTGTGCATGGTTCCTTTTCTGAGACCTATCAGTTCATGCTATTCAGGCAGAGCTCCCCAGCTCAGCTCTGTGCTACTCTGCCCATAAGGGTGTTGAACAAACATTTTGTATCCAAGAGAGACTCATTAATGTCTTTCAAACCGGATATAAGTTCCTCATTATTCTTCTGCATAGGTCTAGTAATGGGAGCCTCCTCTAGAGATGCCCTACACAGATGTCTTTAGGAAATGTTGATGGCATGAAGCAGGAATTGTTTTCACTGAAAGATTTATAACCTTATAACCTTTTCAAGCCTAGGCAGTGCAAGTAGACTGAGAACCGGCAGCAAGGGGTTTCTGACTTCTGCACTATTCTCTAATACTGACTAACCCAGAGAAATCATTTTGGTCTAAATTTTTGCTGTTCTGGGTCCTCAGTGTGAGGAATGAAATGTCAGGGGTTTTTCAAAGGTACTGAATGTTTCTGGCTGCTATTTGAATTGAAGGTTTTGAGTCCTTGTTAAAAAAAAAACCTCAAACCCCCCCCGCCCCCCAAGCATGGATCTTAATTTAGGGCTCCCCAAATCAGAAGCCACTTTGAAAGACATGCAGAAGCACAGAACAGCCGATAGATTTCCATATCCTGCAGGGTTTTGGCATGAATCCCCTTCTTTGGTTCCAGGCAGAAAAATACAAAGAGACGTCTGTGAATAGGACCTCACTGGGTGTCCAACCCTCTGAGTGAAATTTCCTGTGCAGAGGATGGTCTCGGCCTACATTTTCTAGTTATTATATAGAATTTGTTTCCTGCTAAGCTAGAAAAAAATGTATAAAAACATAAAACCTTCAGTGAATTCCCACCTTATAGAGCCACTTCAAGCTGTACAGACAGAATTTGTACTGGAGGAGTTGACATTGAATAGGGTAGTTCAAGGGAGACACCAAAGCTCAGCAGAGACATCCTTTAAAAATTATTTGTCTTGTCTGCAATATTTTGTGAGTTGATCCAAATCAGATTTTTGAGTAATACCATTAAAGTCAACAGCCAACACCCAGGATGAATCTAGCTCTTAAAGTGCCATTCAGGCTCCTTGAGAGACACACATCCCAATGACTCCTTTAGCAGTCATTAAACCAATTATCATCCCAGTCTATTTCCAACAATTATCATCACAGACTTTTTGGGTTTAATCAGCTTTTTAATTGACCTGTGAATAAGACAGGAGATACAAAATTCTCCCCTGATACCTCAGGTGTAACTATTACATGTTTAGCATTGCTGTGCACATGAAATAATTTACACCATAATACTGACCTGGGGCTGGGATATGAACAACAATATACTCATAAATTAAGGGTAAAAACAAATTAAAGGCAATAAGGGAGAAGAAGAGGAAGTAATAATCCATAAATAGAATGTCACCATGACTGGTGACATTGCTTCTGGGACTTCCTTGGCCAGCAAATTTTGGGGCTGGAAAAAGGATTTTTTTTTTAAGGTATGCAAAGCATGGAATAAATTGTAAGTGATACAAAAAGTTTTGACCGTGTCATAAGTGCTACAATTGTTGAATTGTGTTACAGAAATGTCTTCAGGCAATTGCTTAGGACTTGAAAAAGAAATCAGCCATTTAGGCATATGTCCCAACTAACTTTTAATATCACTTGTCTTAGCACAGCACTGCAAAGTGGCCTGAATGCAGCAATTTGCGGGATTTGGCACTGTGAGCCCCGCAAGCACTTAGCAAAAGCAATTGTGTAGCTCTATTGAAAATCCCACATATCATGCTGTGGGGAGCCAGCACTTTTTATCTGTCGGCACTGTTGGTGACAAATATTAAAATAAAAAGTATGACACTATAGGTGCTTCAAAATTCAAACTGCAAGTTTCCTACTGCGGGACTTCTAACCATGTAATAAAGTGCAGGGAAGAAAGCAGAGTTCAGACCCCATGCTGTAATAAAGGCAAGGAAATCTTAAGTGTTCAAATACATAATTCATTCTCTTCTGAGACTTTCTACCAGGTTTCTCCCAGTAAAGATTTTAATTTGTGCCTGGATGATACAATCTTTAATTTCTCTTTTACCTCCAGAGACAGCTGGGAGGGCGCAGGGGCAGCCGTACCCATTGCAGTGAGTGAAAGCAAATGGTCAGGATGAGTCAGAAGCTCCTCTGCAGCTGGGAGGGTGTGACAGCCCCGCAGGGCCAGCCCGGGCACAGGAGAAGGAGCCCCCGGCTGCCACCTGCTGTGAAAGTGCCTGCAAGAAGTCGCCGCAGCAGTCAGTGAGCTTTGCTTGTTTCCCATAGAAATACTTTGCACCTTAAGTAATGCTTTCCTCCAAGGATCTCAAGGCACATAACAAACACTGGCTGTTCTTCTTTCTGTGGGGAGGTAAGATCCTGTTCCCACCTCCCCTTTTGCTGTATTTTCTGATGACTTGAAGATTCTACTGCCATTTTGTTACACAACTTTAAAAAACAGAATTTGAAACGCATGACTTTGAAATTTTTTTGTTAGCTATGGTCTTGAGCATTTATTGCTTTGTTGTATAGATATTTTTACCTGTTCTTTAATTTTTTGTAAAGAACAGTGCAATAATCACAAGGAAGAAGAAACTAATAAGAAATTGGAGACGTCTTTGCAAGTTGGGGTGGTACACATAAGCAACAAGTTACTGAGAAGTTACTGGCCATACAAATGAGCAAATAAAGCCCTGCTAAAAGTTCAGTGAAATCACTGCGTTTATATCAGGGATAAATTTGGCTCAATTGTGAGAAGAATGCATGCATCTCACTCTGCAGTGGTCATTTGACCTAAATTATATACATTGATCTGTGTGCCCCCCTGGTGTTAGAATACCAAATTGACTGGATTACATATTCAGATGTAAAGCTGCAGGAAAGTGGCTTTGACCCATTTACATTTTCTAATCCAGCCTCTTAAGTCTAGTTATTTTCTTTTTAAACCCTGGTCTTTTTTCATTCCTTCTCAAATACCTTCTTAGGGACTGGCATCCATCTCATCCCAAAACGTGGTGCCTGGTACAGTGCTTGGCAGTCAATGCTTTAGAGACTGTTGTCTTAGCTGGGGCTTGGTCCTCCCAGACAGGGTAATTCAGGCAGCAGTGTTTGCAGTCATGGGATCTGTGCACTTTTGTTCCCTTTCCTAGGAGGAAGCCCAGGAATCCTTTGCATGTTCAGTCTTAAAAACATTTTTATTTTAATAATTATTTTTTTACAAAACAGTGGGAAAAATTGTGCCCCTGTTGATGTTGCTGAGAAGGCTGCCATGGATTTTGGAGAAGTTTGGGCTTGCAGGTAGAGGCAGAGGACATCATGTCTCCATCTGGGTCTCCAGAAGCAGAGGATGGTGGATCAGGAGCACAGCAGGGCTATCCCACGGCAGAATAGGGCTCTGCCAAAGCAAGCTCTGGGCCCCTCAGCAAACTTCCTCCGTGGTGCCAGTTGTTCCAAGGAAGCCCAGAGCCTCAGTTCCTGTGCCTACACTTGCTCTTTCAAGACAATATTAACATTGTTCCATGCTGCTTTTTAACAGCTCTTTAGGGTTGGGGGAGTTAGCTCTGATCCCTTTCTGCAAGACAGACCATTAATTAGAAGCATGAGCCTGGTGCAGCTGGGTCAAAATGTGTTAAAACAAACAATTAAAAATAAAAAAAATTGAGCACCCTCTGCCTACTTCAGTTTACGGGAAAGATCTCTCTGACTCTACCTGCTCAGAGGCTACATTGAGGCTCTTTGACTCTGCTCTGAGACTTGCTGACACTACTGATTCAACACTGTATCAAGACACTCCAACTGTGATCTGAGACCTGGAGCAGAGCGGGAGCATCTTGACACAGTGTCAAAACAGTAGTCAAGAGCGCATGGACGCAGCACTGAAAGGCTTTTGTCTCCCGAATGAAAAGGAGCTGGATTATTTTCATCTTTTTTCCCCTTTTTTTTCCTTTTTTTTTTTTTTTTTATTAATGGTAGCTTTCTCTTAAATAAAAAACCCCACAGTTTATTTGCAGGAAGAAAGTGTGACATGTTCCCCTCCCGCCTTTTTGTTTGATAAAGCAAAGTGACAGACAATGGCTTCACTGTACAATGCACTTCACTGAAGCTTCACTTTACTTCTTCGGCTTTGCAGAAGTAAAAGGCTATATTTGAAAATTATTCCAACTTGGGAACCAAAAGGGGTTAATCCTTTCATGATACTGCACATCATTCACCTGTATCTTTTTGCATTTTTGTGCTTGTTGTATATTTTGGAATTGCATCTTTGTACAATAACATAGATTTGATCTGACTTATAGTTTTGGACAGTGTTACTCACCACCCTGCCTACAAAATTCAAGCTATAATACCTGTGAATTCAGTTTTGAGTGTTGACCAATGTTCGAGAGAAGAAATTAGTTCAATTGTCAGAATGTGACGATGCCTGCTGAGACAGGTTTCTTTTCTGCAGGTGAGATGGTCTTAATGTTACATGGACTGTGGCTTTATAACAGGTTAAACTAATTTATTTTAAAAATGAGAATATAGTTGAATTTATGTTTCCTCGCTGGGGTCACAAGTCCCAAGGAATTAGCAAAACCATCTACTGAATGTTTTATAGATGACAGTGTTTTTGCTGAATGTTAAATGAAAACAATCCATTAAAATAAAAAATGAAAATTCTTTTTGTTTCCTTTTCCTCTTGGGCCTTCCCAAAAGGAGGTCGACACCGACCCAGTTTGAAAAATACTTACCTAAGCCAATCACTGCCCAGCATGTATTCCCTTGAGCAACTTGAGTGGGCATGATGCCATCTGAACAGATGGGCATTACTGTAGGCAACCAAGAGACCATGCATGTGAATCAAGTATGGGTGTTTACAGCATCATTTCCCTGATGAGAATGTCAAAATGGCAGCCCAGTCCGAGCCTTTGGCTCAGTTCACTTGCATTTCACTAATTCAGCTCTAAAATGGACAACTTCATGAAATAAATTATTAACATTAAGTTGGGTGGTCCCGATTTTACTTCATTGAATTGGGCAGAGCAAGTGGGTAATGGACTTGCTGAAAACACCATGCCTGGCTCCTGTCTGTAGCAGGGAGGTTTGTTCTTTTGTCAAATGAGGGCAAAGAAGCCCCCACGTCTGTGCCAGGTACCACATGACAAACAGGCCAACACATCGGTACTACAGACGTACTGCACACTGAAAGGAAGAAACATTTTCACATTTTTTTAGGGAGGCATCTTCTTTCAATCAAAATTAAAAGGGGACTTGCATACATGATGTATTTGAATAATATCCCAGTGCAAGGTCAGCTCCTTAAAGGTGCACATATTGAATTAAGATTTCACTGCTGTCCTAGAGAGAGATGTGCATAAATGGTGCAACATTTCTGAGCCCAGCAGTCAGTGTAGCTCCTGTATCTGTTGAATGAAGTGATTTCTACTGAATTATCATTGGAAGTTCTCTGCCATCTGTTAAAAAGAGAACTCCAAGTACACAAATAAAGACTGGAATCTGAATATTAAATCAAAACCTTTATCTACTTTAACAAAAAAGGCTATGAGATATGTATCCTGGAAACTTGATTTAAAGTACATATCTGAAATGCTGTTACTATTTTATTTTTCTTTTGATGATCTGTTGTATTTTCTTCTTGCCGGCTTCTGTGTGATTGTGCAATGGTAACTGCTTGTGTACCCTTCATTTTCAGATGTGGTAATCTACATAACCTTTTGCTTTCCTAGGTACCTAGTCAGCCTGAATTTGAGGAACTGGCATGCTGAACCATCAGTATCAGGTATGAAACACTTGAATACATATTTCTTTCAGGACTAATGCAATATCTTATAGAAAATAGCTAAAACTCCTAGTGTTTTACAGTTGTTTCTGGTTTTGTATGGGATTGTTTTTGTTTTATTTGAATAATCTAATTTCTTTATTTTCTAGGAAATACCTAGAGAGTTTTACACCTAATCCTATCGTTTAGCTGGGGAATTCAGGAAAAAAAGAAACAGCTTTTCAAAAACATTAAGATTACAATGAAAATAAAAATAGTGCTTTTCTAACACTTTGTTGGAGCAAAGAGTATCTGAAGTGTGTAATTCTCTGTATGCAGATTGTTTCATTATTTTCCTGTCTTATTTCAAACTATCAAAATTAACGTTTTCATTTGTCTTCCATACTGTGCTGTGATGGCTCCGTCTTCTGCCATTAGACTTGCTAAAATGCTCTGATACCTTCTTTTTCATTTTCTAGGGAGCATAATGTTTATTTTCTTGCTCAATGTCATGGTAACAGAAAGACTTCCTTTATATTATTGCTAAGTTTGTGCTTTAAATACAAGCAGGGCAGGTTGGAGAGTGCAGTATATCCCATGTGGAAAGGCAGCACTAGCTTTTCTGGGTGCCAGCACATACTCCCAGCTGTTGCTGTTGCTCTGGGGTCACAGATGCAGCTCACACTGAATCAGTTAAAAATGTAGTAGCTATGCTTGGGGACACAAGCTCAAATTTTCAGGGCCTGATTATTCTGTTAGTTTCATATGTGCAATTCCCACTGAAGTCAGCAGAAGCACTGCATGCAAACCTAGCAGGCTAATTTGGAGCCCAGAACTGCAAAGGATGTAATCATATATTTGATTTCTGTGGGTGCTTGGGGTGTAATTCTCACCCATCTCCATGATATTAGGATTTTCCACAGCTTTTGAAGGTTTGGATGAAGCCAAAAAATATTAGGTTACTTGTGATATTTTATTTTCAATGATCAGGGGAAGAAAAAGTGAAGTAAATGAGTTCGTATTGGACCAGCCCAGAGTGAAAAATGTGTTCTACTTGTCTGAAAACTGAGCTAAGAGTAATACAACGTATGGCGCATTATGTACAGGGAAGGGCCCCGAGGGATGAAGGCAAACTAATCAAAGGAATAGCTAATGGCCTAGAAGGAGAATGGGGAACAACCTGCTTCTTACAGAGCCCCCTCAGCTCAGAGGGCTGATGTGCAGACTGCTGGGACCCCAGCTCAAGGTCCCAATGATTTTATCCAAAACAAGTCAAATCCAAGACAAGTTTTTAATGTCTATATATTTTAGTTTTTTATCAGAAATTTCTTCCACACAAGAACAGAGACAAGTACTGACGCTGGGCCACCACTGCCACATCTGCACAGGCTTCTATAAAATTACTTATGCCTGTACTCCCACAGCACACCAGGGGTAATACTGCTGGTCTGGTTTGCCTGCTGACTGATCAGCATCTCAGGGCAAATAAAATTGTCAAGTAAAATGGATTTGGCACTGGATCATTAAAAGATGATCTGAGAAGGTGACCATCAAGGTCTAAGCAAGCTGTCACTTATGTTTCAATAAGCAAATGGAGACCAAAGACATCTTTAATATGATGCTCCCAGTGTCAGTATTAACTCTCTTTCTCATCTGTTTTCAGATTAATGGGACTGAGAAATCCAAGAAAGAAAGTGGAGGCTGGAGTGATGCTGATTACACTGGAAGGTATGGCAGTTGGTAAGCTAATGGAGAACAGAATTACAGACATGCATAGGAATTGAAGGAGCCTTACAGTAACAAGGCAGGGCAGGCAGTGCAGCTTGCACAATGGAGAGCATGGAGGTTCACTGTGCCCTCTCTCTTGAAGCCTACAGCTTTGGGAAAAGGTCAAAATACAGTCTTAGGAATCCCGCATTTCTTCGGCATCCCCAAATACACTGATTAATATTTGCAGGAGTTGAAAAGAGCTGTTTGTGTTAGGTGCTATTAATGACCAGTTTTCAAACTGTTTGTATTGTTTTCCTGTGGTGACAGCAGAGGACTATGCCACTGAAATAAAGTAGGAGTTTTCATCCTGTAACACTAAAAAAAGTTAGTCCAAGGCCAAGGGTATTTAAGGTTTGAGAATAAAAAATTATGTGTAAGATGGACACAGTACTAGATGGCCCCAAGAATGAGGGTTAAATGTAAGGTACTTAAAATTTATATTGATTTACGTGGGTGTGAATAAGGGAATTAATGCCAGGAGCCACATCCTGCTCCCTTGGTGCTGGGGGATTTCAGACATGGCAGGCCATCAGGTTGGGAATTCCAGATTAGGATCAGGACAGCTTTGTCTGGAGCTTTGCCTGAGCAGACCACACTCATCTCACCTGTATGTTGTAGTTGCTCCATATATCAAGGACCGATAAATAGTTTTAACATTAAAAAAGTATGCAGCTTCTATTTTCACCTTTGAACAGTCACATAGAAAAGCACCTTACAAGATGAAGCTCTGGCATCAAATATTTCAATATTAGAGTAGATGCTGTAAATGTCAACTTTGTGAAAGAGAAAGATGGTTCTCTGAGAATTAAGGACAGCACAAATGCAGAGGAGAGGTTTGAAAGATGGTGGTGGGGGTGCTTGGCTTAAGAGAGGAGAGACATAAGCCAGGAGTGGAAAAGGTTGGAAAGAGAGCAATAAGGGATAGCTTGGTAGGGCCAGAGGAAGGGTGGGTGGGGAGTGAGATTGCTGAACCTGGATTCAGAAATTATCTTTAAAAGTTGGCTATGTTCCTATAGCTTATGCAGGACAGTTCTAAGCATATTTTGCAAAACTGTAAATGTTGAATGAAATCAAGAAGGTGAGCAGGGCAGACAGAGTTCATTGTTAGGGAGAGCATTAAATAAAGCACAGCAAAAAAAGGGAAGCTTATGGATGGAGAATAAGTAGTCTGATTTTTAGGTTAGTGAGCTGAAAGCAATGGTGGGATATCCAGAAAAAAAAGTCAGAAAGTGTCAGATACAGAGGTAGATAGGGAGAGGTGAGATGAGGAATCAATAAAATAAATCTGCTGTATAGTATTGAGAAGGGTTAGGTTGCCTTAATAACTAGTGTGGATGAAGGAGAAAATACAGAAAAACATGAGTGCTGCTGATGTGTACTGGGAGAAGAAAGCTGAAGGGTACCAGAGAAAAAAACAGGGGTCTGTCAGAATGAGAATAAGAGATGAGTTTCAGACAAAAGGAAGGATTTATGTTATAAAGACTGATTAAGGAAAACAAACCTGGTATGGAGACCTCTTGATATGGCCAAGATGTGAGCTTTTGAGGCAGAGTTTGTAGAAGCTT
Source organism: Oriolus oriolus (assembly GCA_013400235.1). NCBI lineage: Eukaryota > Metazoa > Chordata > Aves > Passeriformes > Corvidae > Oriolus > Oriolus oriolus. The sequence goes on along the minus strand of VXBT01011472.1, from coordinate 291,128 downwards.
TCTTTAGTCAGGGGAGGGATAGTGTTTACCATGTGGAACAATTAGCCACAAATTAGCTTTTCTGGGACTTTGGCAGTTAGGTATTAAAAGCAGGTCCTAGCATGCCTATGTATATATGTACATATATATATATAAAAATATATATATTCGTGCCGAGGCTGTCCCTGAGCCCCAGGGTGGTTCCATGTGAACCCCACTGCCCCACAGTAGCAAGGAGGCAAGGGGGTTGTTCTCTGCATGTGTTTTGTACTGGAGCTATTGTGGCTCATCCAGTGATTTTAGGTTCCTATAGGATGCTTATTCCTACAGGGAGTAATATATGCAGCAGATGTTTGCAGTGACACAAACAGCCTTTCAAAAGAGGCTGCATTTTTTCAGCCCAAATATGTTTCTGTGTGAGAATGGCAACACAGAAGGACTAAGGATGTGCACAGTCTTGTAGTGTGAATTTCCAGTGCACATATATATTCTTTTTCTGTGAGGCATGGCTAGATCTTATTGTTACGTGTCTCTTGCATGCTGGTCCTGCTCTTTGCAGAGGTTTGGATTGTGGTTTGTGGGTAGCTTGTATTTTGTCATTGGTATTTCACTGCATCTCTGAGGTATTTCTGGACAGGTCATTCTGCACAGGTAATTCTGCTCATCTCTGGACAGGCCTTCATAGCATTCAACGTGCTCCTACCTGGCTCCTCTTTCCATTATTATAGGGAAAAGATGAGTTGTCTCGCTTCACTGTGACAACAGTGATAGAAAAACTTGGTCTAGGTTGTACATGCTGTTCATAAGATAGCATAGAAATTCTCCACAATTGTAAATAATTGTTTGTTCTTCTTTAACTAGGGAATAAAAGCAAATCTCAATAGCCAGGACACAGTGCCAGGTTATTCATGCAGCACACGTAAGTGTGTTTGCTTCAGAGTAGAAATTGGACAAAGGCAGACAAATAAATACAAACTGAAAGCTCTCTTTTTGAATTTGTTTTGCGGATGTTTTCATGTCATTGATAATTTTTATTTGATGCTGCTATTAACTACACACTGTAAAGTGAAGCCAGCATTTGGAAAGTGATTTATTACTCAAGAAAAGGAGCGAGGAGAGAAGTTTCAGTGTGAGACTGCAAGTAAAGAGTATTAATACTGCACTTAGCTGTGACTGGTTGTGTGGATCCTGGCGTTACAGACAGGTACGTTTGGACAGAGATTTGCACCTGTATTTCAGAGTACTTACTTATTTCACCTTGCTTGGAGTAACTGCTGTTTCCTGGTGAAAGAGGCTGAAGTGCTTGTTTCTGCTACCAGTCTGCTTGTTTGCCTTGCCTGTCCCCTTGCATAAACTCTAGTGATGGTGTGCCAGGAGGAAGGAGAAGGATTGGTTCAGCAAGCTGGTCTGATGGAAAGCTGTCCTCAAACAGAAGTAGAGTCTTCTGTCATGCAGGGGAACTGAACTCAGTCATGATTTCGGCATGGTGTCCACATCCCATGTGAGGGAGGGGCTGGCAATCTACTGCTGCTTGTGGGAGGAAAATGTGGGATTAGAGCCATCCCTTTGGTGGTTGCCTGCAGTTACACTGGATTGGTTATAGTAGGAAGTCTTTTGTCACTCTTGAGGCAACTGAACGTATGAGACAGGTCAGTATGAATTAATCCACATTTAGTGGTGCACACACAACTCTTGGTGTCTGCATTAGGGACTTTGTGGAAATTAGTTTTGTAGAAACAAGTTTGAGGTGGAATTAGCTTTTGGTTTGTGTGCTTCTGGTTTTTATTGCATACAAAAAACCCCAAGTAATTTGATAAACTATTTACAAAACCAGCAGTCAATTGAGTGATTAGTTTGCTTTTTTTAAAAATACACTAATGCACTACACCTGTTGCTAAACAGCTGTTATAAAACTCTCCTGGTCTCTATCAGGGTGAAATCTTCACCAGTGTAGGACTGGGTGAGGAAGTGGAGCTGTGTTCCTTCACTCAGCTTGTATGCATGCCAGAATCCAGACCTTCAGCTACTTTTCCCTGCTCCCTTCATAAGATCCATAGTATCACACACTGAGTGTTAGAGCTATGACCTTTAGTAGCACAGATCTGTAGCTGCCACCAGCATCTGTTTTTTAAATTCTTTTCTGTATGCTCATATGTTTGCAATTTAAGTTACTTATTTTTAAATTACAACTGAATTAATATTTCACATTATCTGGGTGCCTAGGCATCATGAGTCAGGAGAGGCCTGATACAGGGACCTTGCTCACAGGGAGGATTTCTTTCTGATAACGGGCAGTTTGTGATGCTCCCTGTAACAGCCAGGGTGGGGCAATTGCTCCACTTTGAGGCTTTTGAGTTCCATCAAAAGTACTTCTTTGTGGTTCCTGCTTAAATCCTGTAAACACTTCTTGCTCAGAAATGGCCCTTCCTCTGTCTTGAGTCTTTTGATTTTTTTCCCCTTCTTGTAGGGATACACTAACAGTGCTTTTGTTCTGTATGAGGAGGTAACATTTCACAATGTAACAGCTGTGTATACTCCTTAGATTCCTAATCTCTCTTCTTCAAATAATCAGGACTCATCTAATGGGCTTCGTATTATAGCTGTTCCCTTAACCTTCTGTTTTTTTAAAGTGGCCCTGGTTATTTTCGTACTTTAACATAGTTCTGAGTAATTTTTGTGATTCATTTTGATTAGTTAGAAATGCTTGCATTTCATAGGCTTTTCTGCAAAGGCTAACTTATCTGAAGCAGAAGTATTTCTGCTTTTTCCTATTTAATTGTGGGACTTCCTGACCCTGTGCTGAACAACCCTTCCTTCTCTCCAAAGCTGGGATCTCCACAGTAAGAGCTGAACATGGGCAGTTTTGGGGTTGGATTTTGTGTCTGGTTTTTTTGTGGTGGGTTTTTTTCTTTGTGAATTTAGGGGAGGGAAGTTGATTGGTTTGTTTTTGTTTTTTGCCCAATGGTGATTAAACAACTTTGGTGCTGAGAAGTGGTGATTTCTTTGGTGCTGAAAAGTGTAGTGAAATATAATGAAGTGCAGTGTATCTGTTATTCTCATGTAAGTTTTAGTGCTGTGTGACTTTTGAGTGCTGTATGACTTCTGCTGACATGCTGTACTGTCTGTGAAGAAAATCAAGAGTGTTTTAGGTCCAGAAGACAAGCTGAAAGTGTGATGCTTCCCCATTGAAAATAGATTTATATGTGAAGAGTTAACTAAATATTGCTTTCCTTTTCCTTATGATAGCCCTTACTCCTTTTTAAAATAACTTTTTAATTAATTTCCATTGGAACTTGTGGCAGGACTGTTTCATGGACGTTCTTAATGGTACTTTGATTCCTTCTTGTACAGTATTATCACTATACTTTTTTTTCTGGCTCTGTATTGCCTGTTTGCCCTTCAGGCTACACAGATTATAAAATGAGATTTCTCTGCGTCTGGCCACTGATCTACAGTCTCTTTTCTGTCCTCTAATCTGCTGTTCTTTAGTACTTTGATTCCTTATGTTCTTGGGTGGCCTTTCTTATCCCTCTCTTTTGGATTTAGTGTTTTCTCTAGTTTTTCCGAGGCTGCTTTCTCAATGTTCATTGTCTGTTTGGCATCAGCATGATCTGTAGCTTCGCTCTTTCTTCCTTTCATCCTTCACAAGATCTCTGCTGCATATGGTAGCCACCTTTCTTTTAAACTGCTTTAGCAAAAGCTCTTTCAAAAACTTAAGCAATCTCCAATCTACCTTCTTGCCCATTCTTATCTTCACTGTTCCCTTCCCACTATGCTCCTAGTTTGAGATCTATCAACTCTGCATGACTAAATCAGTGTAAATAGGCTTGGCAAACAGTTTTGGGTTCTTATATGTTGGCTCTCCCTGGGTCCTCAGATTTTTTTCCCCTCCCTCTCTCTGCTAGAAAACCTGCTCTTTTCTCTCTCTCGGCACCATCTCTTGAGCACTGTCTATTTCTCTCCTTTTTCTGTCTTTGTCTGTTGTCTCCAGGGCCTCCACTGTCACATCATACAGTTCTTCCATCATATCTGGCATTTCTGACCTGATCTTCCTCTCTAGCTTGCCTGCATTTTCTCATTAGTTACAGGCGTCCCCTGATTCTGTCAGACTTTTTTTTTTTTAAAGTTATTTCCTACAGCTTTTCTAATTTTTTTTTCTCTGTGACTTTTAAAAATGTCCTCTAACAACTAAAGCAAACTGTTGGGGTTTTTGTGTTATCTTGCTTGCTTTTTTCCTTTTTTGTTTTGCATATTGACTTCCTGGAGCAGTTCTGAAAACTCTTCAGACCATCCCATTTGTAGTGCTTAAGGCCAGTGCCATCCGGGTACCCACAGCTACTGAGGAAGGCTGGGGTAGCATGTTAGCCTGCCTTTGTGGTTTGAGAGTTAACATGTTAAAACTATCTGCTGGCCATCATGGTGCAATTTTTAGGTCTTTTAATATAGTTTGTACTACGTATGCTTCACTAAATGTTTCTGTTGTCAGTGTGGTGCCTTGAGCTTCCAGCTGCACAGCTTTAGCAATCTTCACTTACTGACATTCCCTTTCCTAGGGCCAGGTTTCCCAGGAGATTTTCCTCATGCGACACAATCTTCTCTAAACTATAGAGTGCTGATATCTCTTAGCAAAATTAGTTCATCAGGCTTTAGTACTGGATGACCTCACTGTGAAACGGCCTCTAAAATACATTTTATGTGTCCAGATTGTCTAGGTAATTCCATTAGTATCATTCTCATGGTAGCTGAGCAGGTAGATTGTCTTATTATCACAGTGCCTGAATTAAATTCAGCCTAATTTAGTTGATGGTAAACTCTGCTGCTGCTATAGGTTCCATGTAATTCTTCACTTCCATAAACTTCTCTCTGTTTTCAATGTGAACTTTTTAAAGAGAAATACAATTATCTTTCTCCTTGTTAACAGCTTTGTTTTTAAGTAATACACACAAAATAAGTATAAATGTAGGTGTTGTATTTGGTGTACTATCATAAAAGTAGGAGAGCTGGTTTTTTTTATTTGTCAAACAAACATCTTGGAGTAAATATTTCACTCTTTGATAATGCCACCTGTATTGGGATGGTTAGGATTGGTTAAGATTGACAAGGATGGGTATAGTATAAACTCCTGTATAGTGAGACTGAGCAATTAATAACTTTTTGTAACAGAAAAGCAGCCAATATTTGCATTGTTTTATTAAGTTTTCTTTCAAAATACACAGAACTTGTGTTGCCTGAAATCAAGTGGACTGTAAAAAACTAAAAATAGTATTTCATTTTTTTTAACTAGGCAAGAGTGTGACCTTGGATGGGGGAGATGGGGATGATTTTAACACTTTTGATTTTTAATTTTTTTTTTAAATTGAGATGTTGATTGTATCAAGGTGAAAGGGGATGTAGGTTCCATTGACAGTTGTGCCCCAAGGGTGTTTTGTGACTGTGGATTTCTTTGGCTTCTTCCAGTTCCAGCCATGTCAGGTAACAGTACAAGTCCAGAACTTAGTTTCTAATTTTTCTGTAAAGACACAAATTTTACCAGTAGACGCTGTGTTTTGCTTTTGTTGGTTACATTGCCTTCAGAACTGCCCTCATCTTTTCGTACAAAGCAACAAGTTGAAGTATGCTAAAGTAAAGTGTGCTTCTGTGAGTATCATTTATTCCTTCTTAAGTTTTTCATAAAGTTTTTTAATGCTTGAGCTCCCTGACAGAAAGATTTCATGATGTTACCAGGAAGTAATCACATCCTCTCCACTTGCAAAGAAAACCCCCTTGCTCTTGGAAAAAGCTGTAGGAGATAGACTATTTCCAGTAAAATCTTTGAAGGTTAGCAGTTGTGTGTTGTGGAATGCAGGATCTTAGAGTGGTAACTTTAAGTTACAGGATTGGCTACTGAGTTTTTGTAACAATATTTGCCTTAAAGGGTAAAAAACCCCAAACACATGAGTTTGGGGAAACAAGAAAGTTGATTTATCAAATCATAACGATCAGCCTACCTTCCTGACCACCAGAGTTGTTCAGCACTTCCAGAGCTACATGCTCATGCTGAGGGAGGCAAAATGTTTGAATCCCTCTGGTCAGGCTGGCTGTGCCTTATGTTCCTTCTCCCAAAACATCAGAGTGTTCCCAGTGGATGTCCCTGCTCGAAGAAGGGTTGGGTTGCAGTGCATCTTCTGCTGCTTTATACACCATGTAAATTCTCTTACGAAATCTGGCACACCACATTGGTTACTAAATTCTTCAAGGGGAGATTTCTTGACCCTGTTGTGAAGAGAAGGCTTTAACATGCTGCGCTGGCAAGTGAGTATGAGGAGAAAATAAGGCAGTCTCCTTGGTGTTCTTTTGTAAGGGGAGAGTATATTCAACTAATAGCTTGTTCACGAATTGCATATGTTAATTTCTCAGAAGTTGCTGTCTAGAGCAGGTATACTCATTGCTTTCACAAGCAGAACAGTTTTTTAATGTTAAAATAATTATATTAATTTACCAAAAGAAATAAAAAGAGGAAATAAATGGTTTAACTGTCTATTGTCACATCCAAAATCCTTGATTTGTTAAAAGGACCATGTAGAGAGGAAGCATTTTATTTTAATCTCCCTGAGTTCTGTTAAGCAGCAAAGAACCACTACTTTTGTGGTGCACAAGTCCACAGATCTGGCTCTGTGGTGAGTATCTCCTGTGGAGATCATGCTCAAGGTTGGAAAAGTTCATACACTGAATCAGTAGGACCCAATTATTAGCTCTTTTTCCCCCACCATCCCAATGTGTGTGTGTGTGCACGTGCTCACCACGGCAGCCACAGTCACCAGTCGTACACACGCTCCTGGCTGAGACAAGCGCTGAAGCTTTTTAATTTAGAGAGCTCTGTTACTTGTGGGGATTATGGTTTACATTTAAAATATCATCAGCTTTCACTGTAATGTAGAACACACAGCTGCTATTGCGTTTTCAAACAAGGTATTTTCAGCAGTAACTTTTGCTTTAGCAAGTATTCAAACATTCATGAAATGCCCCAAACAAATAAACCCCTTCTTCCCCAGGCTAAACACATAGGATATAGGCATAGCCATAGCCTCGTTCCCTTTCCATTTCACGCAGTCATGTAACACTACAGGCTCGACTATTTCTATAAACTGATTTCTGGATCGTGCTGGATACCTTTCTGGAGGGGCCCTGCAACGAAGAAGCATATGAGCTTTGTGATGTACCCTTCTAGCAGCCAGTGCTCTCCTGCTCTTCCCCTTGTTTGTAAATCTGACAGCAGGACCTCATCCTGCACCTACAACGTTGGCTGATTTTATAATCCTTGTTGGAGCTCAACTGTCTTTTTAGAGTTGAGTGTGTTCTGGATTGTGTTTGGTGTTTTATTTTGTTTTGGGAGGTGTGTGTGTGGTTGTCCCAAGAAAATAATTTAGAAACCACTATGCAGCTTGGTGGTAAGCAATGCTTCTTTTTGTCTTTAACAGCTCTCAGAAAAACTGCCTGTAGTTCAGCAAGGTTACTGTTACCAAAATCTGCATGGTTTGGGGCATAGGATGGTGCCCTCAAACAGTGCTTGTGCTATTAAGTTTATTATTCAGGAGATCACAGATGAGAGTGCTTTGTGATTACGGTAATGGACTGTGATTTGGGGCATTTGGCTTCTTTCAGTTGCATTCTTTCAATAAGAACTTAAATGAGAGAGTTAACCTATCTTTCTCAAGCTTTTAACGAGCATAGTTTTGGGTATGAACAAGCCTTAGGTGTGAAAAGTTTTAAGGCAGTCTTCTGTGCTTCTATCTACATAACCTTGACTTTTTGGTGCATTGTCTTGCTTCAGCTTAGAGATTTTTTTATTTGCTGGCTAGTGGGAAATGTGTCAGCCCTCCTTTGAGAATAGCAGGAAAGATGTTTTGAGAGATTGTTGGAATTAAAGAGACTTAGCAGGCACCTTAATTGCAAAATACTTAAATTTGACATTGCACTTCTCTAAGCATTATAACCATTCTGTGATCTAGGGTAGGTGTAAGTTCCTCATTAAATGACTGCTAAACAATATGGAGGTGGGAGTGATGTGTAGGTCATTGCTGAAATGTGTGTTACAGCCCATTAGAGGTGTGCAGTGCCAGCTGATCTTGGGCTCTTCATTGCACTGAAGAGTACAATGAAGTAACATTCAAGTAACATTTGCTGAAGAGTTTTGTGGGCTTGCTACTTTGGATGTTCATGTTTCTTATTCTACCAAAGGCTCAATAACTAAATACAGAAGTGCACAGCTGAACTCAAGTTTCTGTGCTGTGTTTGTGGTGCTGTGTTTGTGGTGCTGTGTTTACAGCAAGGCAGCAGAACTGGGATCCTCTGCTGGGTCCCCAGCAATGGTGGTGCCTCAGCCTTCAGGAGCTGGGCAGCAAAGCTCTGACTACCTTGGTCAATGTCTGTACTTCAGTGGTGGAATACAATGGTGGCTTGGCTGTCCATGGGAAGGTTTGTCTTTCATTGTTGCTGCTTCAGAGGATGGTGGTTTGCACGTGTCTGGACTGAGCTTCATGACCGAAATTACTCACCATCTAAGGAAAGATTGAGGAATCATGCTGCACTGTAGCACAGTGACAACCAAAGAGCCTCCCTGAGATATTTCATGAGCAATATAGCAGTTAGCATGCTCTCCTTGTTTGGGTAGGGGAATGTGCATCTGAAAGAGCCTAAGCACCATTTCCATAGGTCTTGTTCATTCCTAATTACCTTATTCATCCTCAGCAGCAGCAGTGAATGGCTGCTAGTGAAAACTAAAGCAGAGTTCAGCTCGCTGTCTTGTATGGTGAGTGCAGAGACCTCTGCCCAGCACTCTCTTTAGCTTTGCTCTTTATCACATCCCAAGTAGCTGGACATATAACTCGGAGCTGTGTTTCACATTTAAGATTATCTATTTGCGTTCTGCAGCTCGCTGACTGAAGTCATAGACAATACAGCATTAGCACCTAAACTGCAGTGGGATGTTGCTAGCGCAAAGATCAAGGGAGAGCATCTGAAGTTAAACACAAGTTGTTTTTATTGTGTGGTTTTCTTAGTTTCTTAAACTTTTATCAGTGTTTTTTTCAATACAATTGCAAAGCTGAGTTAGTTCAGGTCCTACAGTGTCCCTTAAGTTGGTTAGACAGAAAGTAGATTTAAACATGTCCTGGTTATTTTTTATGCACCCTGTGTATACATATATGAATATACAGTATTATTTTCAGTCTTTTCAGCTTTCACAAAAGGACTTGAAGTTGTATTAATTTTAAAGGACATGCTATGGGAGATGAACTTTTCAACTTAGAGGAAGAGAGCTTTTGCTGTAATTCCTTTGATAATCCTTAATAATGGAGTAACATATAAAAGGCTTCTACTAAATGAACAAACCCCCTTAAAGTTACAAAACATTTCTTCAGAAGAACATTTACTAACTCTTACATAAACTCTAAAGTTTTTATTCTTTATATTGGGTGTCTGCTTTGAGCTTGACTTAGTTTTTGATCTTTTACCTTTCTTCGTCCTCTTTGCTTAAGATTTTACACTGTGTTTTTTATCTGTACTTCTGGTATTCTATGATCTCTGATTGTTTTATGTTTTCAGGACTCTAGAAGTTTTAGAATATTTCTTTAAGATCACCTTTATTCTCACTGCTGTCTGTCCATACGCTTTTTTCTTAGTTTTAAAGAATTACATGTTTCAAGGTAGAACTTTCTTTGCAGCATTTTCTTGCAAATTAGTAAGAAGAAATTTGCAAAGTATTTCTGTCTTCAGCATTTGAGATCATGGCCATGTGACAAGTGGGTAAAGAACAAAGTCTGGATTAAAAAAACAAACAAACAAAACCAAACCCAAATAATGTCATCCTCTAAAAATACAGCCTTCTAAAATGAAAACTGATTATCTGAGAAGAACCTTGAATACTTTTTTTAATACATTTTTCATTTATCTTTCAGGAAGAAAGCTAACATTTAACTTGACTCTACCATCTTGAACTAACCAGTGAGAGGGCACATGAGTTTTGTAGGGGATAGATGTGGTACCAGATTTGAGATGTCATGGTTTTGATTCCTAAGATGTTACTTTTCCTTGTGCTGTTTGAACCTCCTTCAGGCTATAACTGAGCACACTGGCTGTTGGAACTCTGGACACCTCTTTGCACAGTAAGGCTCTTGTGTGGCAGAAATGGCAAGAGAGGCTGCTGGGCTGAGGTGGCTTCAGTCACTTTATGCTTTAGCAGAATGGAATAATGCAGCTGTGTGAGCCCAGATACAGTGTCCTTCATCCATGACAGAAGCAGCTGAGCTTCAGCTGTAAAGTAAATGACCTTGGTATTTGGTGCCTAATTGGCGTGCGAAGTAGGCAGGGAAGGTTTTACAGAGCTGGCTTGCTTAAGTGGTGGTTTAAAAGCTGTGGGATTCACCTAGTAGTAAGCATGCCTAGAAATGCAGAATTATTTATGTTATTCCTTAACTAGTGAAGCAGCAGGCTGATTGTCTCTATTAAAGGGTTTCATTTAACACTAGCCAAAATTGAAAGTTTGACATCTTTCCTTTTACAGAAGAGTGTAAGTTTATTAACATTTGGGAGCTACACTAACGAGTGCTGCTGACTATTGCTTATGTTTGTTTTCTAGAAATCAGAAGTTCATCCTGGGGATAGTTCCGGGAAATTTCAATTGCCAGGTTTCTGTTCAAACAACTGCTCTGTAGTGTTCAAGGGGGTGTAGGTGGCATGGCCAAGACCAATCTTTTGTTCTTTGGTTTACATGTGCAAGAGCTTTCCACAGCTTCCAGGGCACTCTGCATGTGTTCTTTACTCTTCAGAAATCCGATTTGCACCAATATTGTAGCTTCATGCCCAAATAATTCTCCCCAAAACAGGAAGCCCTTACTTTGCATTTCTCACCTGAAGAATGTAATGGGCTATTGCCATGAGATGTTCTGCTGAAGATCTTTTCAGGTTTTGTTTCAGGCTCTGTCTGACATGGCCAGCTCTGGGCTTTCTGCTGCCAGGTGCTAACATGTGCTCAAATACTGATTTCCTAGCCAGAGAGAGGTGCTGGATCTCCAAGTTAAAGCATTATTTATACACTCATGGTTACATTTTAAATTGAACCTGGAAATCGTCACCAATACAACCTGAGGTATGGTACAAATGCTTTCTGTATGCAGCATTAAGACTGAAATTAATGTCTGTGGTAAAGGAGGTGATGCTTTGGGGAATTCCTGTTGAATTCCTATTACTTTTCCTTTTTCCTTCTTTTAAATACAGATTAAGTTAATGGGTTTCAGATAGAGAAAATACAGGGCTTTAAGAGGGCTTTTTGGTTTGCTTTTATTTTCTTATTTATTCTTAAAATGAACCTAGTCCAACACCCAGTGGAGTCTACTTGGGTCTAGGTGGCACTGAGCTTCTGTCAGATTCAACCTTAGAAGAGAACATTGAACCCAACAGAAATTATTCTATATACAAAGAGAAATTTTGTCTCAGCACAGCTTTTATAATGTTATAGAGGAGTCCCCATTACATAGTTTCTGAACCTACAGTGTCATTCAAGGGATTCAGAAGACACTGACACAGAGCAGTTCACTTTGACAGGATATCTAAATCCTGAAAACAGATGCTCACTGGTGCTTCCTGCAAAAATAGATTAGAAATAAAACTAGCACAGTTCAATCTGAATGCCATTTAGAAGCCTTTTAGGAGCAGTCCAGAACTAGGTGCAAGTGCTATTTATTTTTCTCTTGTTTCAGATGTATCAAATATTTAATCCTTAAGCCTTGCTGAGCTGTATAATTATTTTAACTAGTCTAAAAAATACAAGTGAAAACCTTAGCAAATTCTCTCCAGCCCTTCCAGTTCACCCACACTGACCAGTCTGGCATTGCTCCAAGAGCAGCTACAATTCATAAACTTTAAGAAGCATTAAACACATTCATCACGTTAACCAAGAGAATAAAAGTTGCTGCCTTCTACCATTAGGTTCAGAAAAGGCAATCAATAGGGTTCTTTGGGACTATCATTTTGTAGTAGTGGAGAAATTTAATTTCAGACATAATTTTATAACCTCTGCACAACTGTTCTACAGTTTTCCATATGCTTTATTTGAATGCCACCCATCAGAAGCTGCCCAAGGCAAGGATGTCTGTCCTTTGCCTTTGACTTTTTCCTTTCCTTCCTCTGCTCAATACATTTGCAGTAGCTGTTACTTGGGGTACACCAAACCATAGCATGGAGCAGAGTTCCTCCCGCAGCTGCAGCCTTCATGAGTCAGGAAAACACAGCTGAAGCTACTTGATTGAAAACCTCCTTGCTCCCAAGGAGCCCTGCTGACAAATGCTGTGTTTTCGTTAAGGGCAATTCTGACACGTGGCTGGGATCACAAACTCACATCGCTCCAACACAGGGACGAGGGCCTGAGTCTGCTGGTTACTCCTGTGTTGTTACATCAAGGATAGGATAAGGACGAGTGGCCACAGCTAATGGCAACAACAGTTTCACCTGGTTTCAGCATTCATTAAGGACAGAAGAACATACAGATAATGAGTTACAAGTTCAGCCCAAAGGTCTGGCCTGTTCCAGGAGTTAGTGTGCAGCAGTAGATGCTTGAGGGAGACATAAAGATGGTATGTGTGTCATTTTTTTATTTTTGCCTTCCCACAGTTTGCATTTCACAGATTGTGGTATACTATGCCAAGCTAATATTTTAAAGCCTACTGAATTTTAACTGATTTTGTTGTATACACCACCAAAGAAAAGAGGGCACCAGAGGGTACCATTTCCACTGCTGCAATTTTACAGGTCAGTGATTCCTTCTGAGGAGACTGAAATGTCTCAATGTACAAGTCTTGCTGAATTTAACCAGGTTAGCAGTACTGTACTTGCAGTCTCTTTTAGATGATTCATGGTCCTCTGTAATGGCATCTCTTTTTTTTAACATATTTCAGTGCACTGGTAAATGTTGATGATTGTCCTTGAAGAGCTGTCGTGACTACCTACAGCATTCTGCTGCGTGTGTAGGGATTGCGAATCAGCTTGAGGTTAAGATATGTTTTTTGTTTCTTTTATATTCTCTAGGTTTAATGAAGGTGTTTCTGGAGAAAGTGATTTAGAAACTAAGTTGGTCACTGTCTGGCTGTCTGTGTTACTTTAAGTGGGAAGCCAGTCTCTGTCTCTTTTTTTTTGTACGCATTGCTGTTCAACACCTTAAGCCCTGAGCAACACTTTTGCCCTGTGTGCTAACATGATGCAAAGAAAACACAGTTGTAAATTTACAGGGCAGCTGTGACTCTGTTATACCTCTGAGGATAGGTTTTAAAGGGCTAAATATCTGTCTGTGAATTAAGAGTACAGGACGTGGGCTGTTTTTCTCGATCCAACTGGGATGTTTTGTGAGTTTATTGTCTATAGCAACAAAAACCACGGAAAGTCGTAGGTGAAGCCAGAATGCACAAGAACCTGTTGGAAGCAATCTAGAGAATCAATATCACTGGTGACAGTTTTGTCAACTGTAGGGTGCCTGTATCTGTATCCGGCTTTACTAAATAATCAATCTATTGACTGCCACTTTAGACTTGCTCTGTATTCAAGGCACCATGCTTGTGCCTGAGATGTAATTAGTGTCTGGGATTTGATGAATATGGGGGGAAATATATTGGTTAGGATTTTCCCTTTCTTTCATGAGAAGGGTAAGGGAAGCATTTTTTTCAATGTGTTGAACACTTGCACTGAAACGTGTTTAACTTCTTAGATAAAATATTTACTCTTTGATTGTAACACAATGATTCCTGACTGTCTCAAGACTACCAAATAAAAGCATCTTTATTAAAGAAATCATAAATAGACAAATCTGGCTCTAAATACAAATGAATTTTTATACTTTAGGGTTGCCTTCTTTCAATTTACTACTAGATGCATACACTTTGAAATTTCTACACTGCTCAGAACTACCTTAGAAGAGACTGTGTTACTTGAGTGGCTCATGACATGGAGAAAACATGCAGATTTTCTCTGCTTCTGGGACAGTGGGGGAAAGGAATCAAAAATGGCATGGAAACCGACTTAATGGAGGTTTTTTCTTTATTTTTTTTCCCTTTATCCCCCGTCACCAAGTTTAAAAAAAAATCCAATGAGGTTTAAAACAGGTTTATTTCTTTTATAATTTCTTTATGAGGTAAAGAATTCCTGTAAGACTTGTCACAGATGATACTTTTGCTTTTTTATTAGAATGTGAGGGGGTCTGGAGCAGAATGTGAAAGCTGGAAAATTAAAGAATTGGTGCCAGCATGAGCATAACAAAAACGAAGACTGAATATACCAAAGGGAATAAGAGATTCAAAAATCTGAATTTTGTGGATTTCTTTGACTTGTATCTGTGCGTACAATATCTAAGCATATCTTGGGTAATAGTTGAGACAGAGGTATTTGTTAAAGTCTTAAATTTGAAAGTGTATCACCTGTAAATCAAGCAGGAAAACCAGGGAAGAATAGCCTTAACATACTTTATAAGTTTTCAGTTATGAATCAAATAGACAGCAGAACTTAAAACCTGTCAGACCTTCTTTATAGACATCCTAGAGCATTGAAAATGTCTCGGTGAATATTTTCCAGAATTCATTCAATACCCTTGTATAAACTTTTGTGTTTCTCAGGTAATCTTATAACTAACTCTAAATGAGAAAGATTCAGTCCTCGTATTTTTGTACAGTCTGTATGGACCGCATATTAGTTTGAATAGTGAAGAACTCAAAGCAAAAGTTACAAATAGAAAGAGAGAAAAAAACTGGTTGACAAGATTTTGTAAGAACCTTGGCAGTTTAATTTATAGGTCACAGTCAAGTCTTTACACCTCCTTTTTTATTTTCATTTCATGTTTTTGGCAATTTCTCAATTGTCTGTTAATTTCCTTGATCTTTCATGCCATTTCTTTATAACTTTTGACTCACCTCTTCTTACTGAAGGCAGAGTTAACTCATACTCTAAATTGTTCTATTGTTCTAAATGGATTTTTGAAGACTTTAGGATTTTTGAGATAGAATATTTCCTCTGACTTCTCTGGAGGTACTTTTAGATCTCTGTGGTGCTTCCACAAGTACCACCTGCTTAAGCAAAGGAAGCTCTTCAGCAATGGCTTTTTTAATGAAAGAAGTTGGTAAGTACAGGATATGTATGCCCTTTAATTTTTTTATTACCTGGTTATAAATCTAGACTGAATGGTGAATGAAGCACTTTAGAAGTTTGTATGGCTCAATAAATTAAAATCTAAATTTCTTCCAAGGCATGGAGAATGCAGTGATAGACATCAGTTTTGAGTTTGAAAAGAGTTTACATCTGTTAGTAAATTTAAATAATGAGTTAAATGGTTTTTAAATGATAGAGTGTGAGGGCATATCCTTTACATAATTACTTTAAATACTTTTTTATAGCTTCGGGTTTTATGTTGGTAATCACATTGCTACCTGACAGTCTGCATACTGTAATCCTGCCTCTGATGGCTTTCACCTTGTTGAAGGGGGTATTCATTAGATCTCTCTTTAACTGGCAAAGATAACTTCAGTGAAGAACAGTGCTCTAGTAATGCCGAAGTCATTTGAATGATGTGCTAACATTCTATAAACGGTGGACGTTTTCTTGAAGCAACTTATTGACTTTCAGGGGTTTTTGCAAAGTAGGACTTTTGATAAAATGCTAAGCAATAATTGGGCTAGTTTTCACAATATGTCATTTTTAGACTCAATGGTAGTTCCTTAAGGAAGGGGGATAGGCTGTCATTTCCTGAAATGAAAACACAGTAATTACTGAAAGGATGCTAGATGGGCACAACTATCTTTTTCCTTTGTACACATTGAAGTCCTTATGTAATAACTAAATATATGAATGCTGCTGGTGGTGTATGGATGAAAATGATTCAGTTCAGTCTTTGAAAATGTTGTAGGGCCTTGGAAGATTCTGCAGCTAACCTGGATCACTATTTCTGCACTGTCTTTTTCCAAGGAACCCTAGACCCCTTGACTTCAGCTCTGTAAAGCTGGTTTTGTTTCCCCATGGTCACTGAGCAAGCCCCATGCCCAGACACGCAGCTTGCTCTTCCCCTCTCCTGGCTGCAGGATATGGTAATTGGGCTCCAGGGAGCTGTGCGGAGAGAGGCACAGAGCATCCTCCTGGCCTTGCTGTGTTTTTCCCTTAGCAGTGGGCAGGCAGTGCTGCTTTTCATAGCTGAGTGACAGTCCTGTTAGAAGGTCTAAAGGAGCTACAAAAGCTCTTCCAGCTATTAGCTCTGAAAAGCAGTTCAGATAATGGGCATCATACACCATTTCCAGCTTTGCTTTTTTCCTCCCCTAATCCAAGAGAGAGATGAAAGGCAGCACATTTTAAGAATCAGAGAAACCTTTTATTTGTTAGGATAGCTCCCACATGAAATTTGAAGTAGTGAGATGGGCTCTCACAGGTGACCTCTGGCAAGCTGAACTGGTTGGTGTCTCGCCCTTCTGTTGGTGGCTTGTCCCTCTGGAGCAGGGTGCCAGGTCAGCATGTGTGCCCATGCCCCTGGCACCTCACTCAGCAGCTTGGTGCATTACTGGATCAGCACGGTCACTGAGTCGTGACTGAGCCGGTGTGACATACGGCAGCGCCACCTTTCACGCTCCTGGAAGAGGTTAGAGTTTTCCAGAAATGTGTATATTTGTCTGTTCTGAAAGAGACATGCTTTTAACATCTATCTCAGATATTGCAAAAGGTTTCTTCTTTTAGCTACACAGATACATTACTTATATACTGTGATCATGACTGTAAATTATTATCTCTGTACAATTAAATGTGATGTGTTGTGTGCTGTACAGAGTGTGGTTTTTCTTTTACTTTTATATTGGCTCTTTGTCCCATGCTTGCTGGGCTGCTGTGTATGTTTACAACTATACACAACAGTCTGTCACTAGTCGCATATTGAAGAAGATTGGGGGGGAAAATCGACTGACTGTCCTCTAATCAACCCTGGTCAGTAATTTAAATATTTTCCATTAAGGTGAGCTGATTCTGGGCAAATTTGCTCTACTTTTCTTCCTTCCAAGTAGCCCTGCTGTTAGGTTTGGAAAGTCCTATACTGTAAAGTTGGCACCCTGGAAAAATAAAGACAAAAACCACAAGAAGAAGTTCAAAAGAAATACAGACTAAGAATGAAGTTTTCAAGCTACGTTCCAAGGCAAGGACTTTTCATCTTTATACCTTTGAATTGTGAATCAAGGCAGTAAAAGTTACTACTAGGTTAAAGTTTAAATGGCATAGAAAAGGTAGAAAAAAGATTAAACATATTCTGTCTGGACAGTGGAACAAAGACTTTGAATCCTTATCTATGCACCTGTCTATTGAGTATCTAAGTTCCAGGAGTCCCACAGAGGACATGCAATGAGCACTCTTATTGTTCGTATTAAGAACTGAAGTAATTGAAAGGAAAAGTAAGGTAAGGAGAATCAGAAATCAGATGTGACTGCCTGTATGGTTAAAAAATAATTTAAAGGGAAAGTGACTATCAAGCAGTTCATATTATGGAAATCTGACCATTGAAGATAGAATAAAAAAAAATCTATTATTCTTTGAAAGAGTTTTTCCTCTCTAAGTGAGACTTAAATATCATTTGAAAACCAGTAATTTTCACAAAGTGCCTCACTGGCCACTTGTGAAGGAGCAATTCAAATGCATGTTTTTTTGATTCTTTGAATTTGTCTGATGGCTGGGTCTGAGCCATGGAGATTTTTTATTTTGTTTTTATTTTTTTCCTGTAGAGACATTTATTTTGTGGCTTTTTTAAAGTTTGAGAATTATGCTGGTATAAGTAAGCATATTAAAATGACACACTCTATTTACTTTGGCATCTTGTTGAATATAGACATCTAATTCAAAATCGATGTGCCACCTCTTTGCTAAGAGGGTGGTAATCCTAATAATAATTTAAATGTTTTATAATTCTGAGTTATTAAGTTGTGTTATCTGCCCAAACCTTGGGTTTGGAGTTTTTTGGGCATTCCTTTCAGTTCATTAAATTGGTAACTGCAGGGTATTATATGGAAGGTGTTTTACCAGCTTATAGATGTTAAAGAACCATATAAAAAATTGTTAATTAGATAGAATGAAATCAGTTTTATTTTAAATTGTATTTTCATGCAGAATTTATAAATTATCAATTAGCACTATAGCTTCTGTTTCATAATGTTGTTGGCTATGCCGGGATGGGGGTGGAAGGATAGTTGATAATTACCTTCTGGTGAAAAAGAGAAGAACTTACCAAAGAGAATGGAAAATGTTTTTAAAAATAGATTTTAAAGTGTAGCTTTTATTTAATACAGATATTCTATGCTCTGCAGAAGTTCAGCAACTTTCAAAATTGCCTATTATCATGGTGCTTACTACAATTTATGATCTATTCAGGAATATATTGTGTCTAGGATTGATATGAAGTATTGCAGGTTGTGTCATTATCAGATGGTAAGATTTTATTTATGTTAAGTATCTCCAATGTACAAGGCAAGTTTCAGTTCAGCTTTCATATGTCTATCACAAGGGTATTTTCTTTTTAACTGAGACCCACTCTGAAGCTGAATTCTGGCTTTACATCCATATTTCTGACTGAGGTTCTCAGTCTGATGGCCCAGCTACCTCAACTTAGAATAAAACTTAGTCATGTGTTTAGGACTTTGAGCAGGAATCACTGCTGATGAGCTGATTGTAAGAGAAATGATACAGAAATGTTGCATGCTGCAGCTATGCTGGATTTGCTGCCCATACTAGGACCACAAGGGTAAAACTGTAATTGAGTGTGTCTAGCTTTTCCTGGGATGTATTATCTGGATACTGGAAATCTAGGCTGAATTTAGAATACAAGATGACTTTTCAATCCGAAAAAACACATACATTAAAATCCCAGATACATGATGGTCTGTTTTATGAGATCAGAATTCTTCTGACAATCTGTTTGCCTAGCCAAGAAGTCAGCCTGTTAAGTTTTAGGCTTTTGTGCAAAACTGAACAGGTAAACAGAACTTACTCCTCAAAACCACCACGTAATGCCTCTGTTGGCCTTGCCTTGACTCCTACTGGGTGGTGTTGTGTGTGTGGGGTTTTCACATGGGTTGTTTGCTCTAGTTCTTTTCTTGAATATAAACCACCACTCAACACAGTAAATGTTACCAGTGGTACAACTGTGTCAGTGTTGTTGCCCCACTGTAAAGTCTGTGTATCCATCCTCTGTGTGTCCTTAGTCACTGGGATGCAGTGGTGCATTGACAGGTCCCATGGCAAATTCCTCCACATCAGCTGCAGGCACACAGCAAGTCCCCATCTCACAGGGGGTAGAGTCAGGTGTGATGAGCCTTTTTCCTTGGCATCCCAGATTTCATTCCATCTCATCTGCTCACCTGTGCTGTGCTGGAAGGGGCCTGTCCTGCTGCACAATGGTGGGCAGCCCACTTAAGATATCACCTTTAGAGAAAACCATCATACTTGCTCATCCTCCTCTGCCAGAATCCTCATTAAACTGAGAAATGTGCTCAAAAGTCACTTTTTTTTTCTTACAGTTGCTTCTTCTTGGTCGTTGGAGGTGTGCTGGTGTTGAGCTGTTGGAGACTGTTTTGTTTGGGGTTGTGGGGGTTTGCAGGGAGCTGAGGAAGCTCTGGGAGCCCCCAGGTGGCAACACCGAGAGAACATCAAGGGGCTATTAATGGTCTGGAAGCTTTAATAGTGAGAAGAGCGTAAGAAGAAACTGATGTAAAGAGCTGTGGGCTATCTGACAGAGGCACAGGATGAAGATTGCAGTTACATGATCCTTGTGAGGTTTTCCCCTTAAAAATTCTTTGAATTATATTGATCCACTGGAGTGATTTGATGCTAGTATAGTGCTTTGCATCATGTTATTGAAGGGATTTTTATGTCATTCTGGATATCCTAAAATGTGCACTACATCATTGTAAATGTTTTTAAGTAGAAAAAAAGCTTCAGAATTCAGAAGCTGCAGTACTCTATTAGGTTAAATATTCTTTTGTAATCATAATATTAAAACTTTCTGGTTCTCCAGCCAAGGAGTGCATATATCATGATTACAGAGAAATAAAATAAAAAAAATATTTTTCATAGGTGTTTCTACATAACCTGTTTGCATGTGACAGAAATGTGCATTTCCATTAAAAACAAGCTTCAGAAGAAGTAAAAATGTTATTTGAATGTTATTGATGTGAGCGAATCACTTAATTTGTTTTGTGTAAGTATTCATTTTTGTCTGAAGAGGGTTTTTTCTGATTCAAATATCTTATATAAAATATCTTTTTGTCTCAAGTTTTCAGTACAGGTCCACTTATATTGTAAACACAATGCAGCTGACTTGATAAGTATTTCACTCAATACATACACAATGTGTATAAACTAGAGATGGAGAAGTCTGAATAGATGTTTTACCCAGCCAGTTGAATGGTTTTTTTCTGTAGTATATCCTACATGCTGTTCTCCTGTAATCTTGCCAGATTTCAGAAGATGAGCACTTATCTGGGATGTCCCTTAGGCAAGTTTTCCTGTGCAAAGAATTCAGATGATGCTCAAGACAAAATTGAAGAGTACTCTGCTTGTAAACAGTGCTAGGAACAGTGTTAGGAGTCAGTGGGTAGCTGGAGTGCTGACTTTGGGTGATATATGAAAGCAAAGTCTTTTACTATCTCATGTGTGATAACTATAGATTTGAAGCTGCTTCATGTACAGAAGGGGTGTTACACCTCCTCACAGGCCTGGCTTCTTAGTCAGCTTGGGAAATTACATTCTTATCAAAATTCCACATGAAATTCAGTTGGGATAAAATATTAATCTCTTCTTGCCCTAAACAGCTCATGTTACTATAAAGCTGCTGTGTTTCAGCTCCAAAAGGCTTGCATTGCATTAAGTTATTAGATTATTATTTTGTGTGCTATTCAATATTTTTGAATGAAAAGCATTTGCTTGTGTCTCCTTCCTTGACTCATCCAGTCAGAAATGATGAAATTCAGAGTACTTTCAAACTTGAAACTTCACATTGGGTTACACAGGAATGGGTATGTATTTTTAACAGAGATGGACCTGTTTGCCATAATTCAGGAGATAAGAGGTTATGCCCATTTGTGGAATACAGTATGCCACACCCTGCTTTAAGAAAGAGTATATATGCCTTGTCTTTTTAGCCTGAATTTCTTTTGTAAAGTAAGTTGGAGCTAGCAGATTAGGTTGTTGTCCTCTAGTGACTTTGATATGTCTCCTGAGCAGAGTAGTTTTGTCCTATGTACCATAATGAACATAGCGTAATTAACCATTGGAACATCTTGCCCCAGTAGGTTCTCTGTCACTTGAAGTCTTGATTTAAACACTGTAATTATCTTGAGAAACATGTTCTAATGCATCTAAGATCTAGAGAGCTCAGGAGAGGTGCTACTGAGTGGAAGTCTACATCCTATTTAACCTGAAACATCAGACTAAATAGTCCAGATGACCTTTTTTTCAGCTTTAGAAACCACATGAACACATGTATGGCTATATCAAGATAACATCCCATGGGCTAATCTGTTTCACTCAGATAACATGTCACTGAAATGGTTTTTTCTTAGCAGGTGTTGCAAAACAAGGAACTGGGTTCTTTGCAGATTAATGATCAGAGGCTTTCATTAGGCTTTATCTCATCAGTTGTCTTCCTGGACTTCTGTTTCCAGTGGTCTCCTTGCTTCTTTCTATAAAATCATCTCTGCCTCTTCTTTCACAAAGATGACCTTTTCTGCAGACAAAAAAACCCCAAAACCAAAACCTCAACAAAACAAACCTTACTTGCTTCTGTCTAGCGCAGCTTAGACTTGGTAAAAGATGTTCTATTATTTATTAGTCTCGCCAGCTTGGCAAGATTTGCATTTTTATGACTTAGCAAGCTATTTTAGGATCAGCTTGATACATGGTTGCATTTGTCATCTTTCTAAATATTCTTCTTTTACATGAGCAGAGTACTCTGGGGTGACATACTCTGCGTGTCTGCATCATCAAAACAGAGCAGGTACCAGTGATGGTCTCTTCTAAAGGTACCATTTTGGGCTCAGTTGGTGGCACAGCTATGGTCTTGTTCCTGGAGAAGGAGGCTGTAGGTAAAGCTTTCAGTTCACCAGAAGAAATTTATCATCAAAACTGGCCCATTTCTATTACTATTGTCATATCTATGTACAAAACTCAGCACATAATACATAGTTAGAATTTACTACTCTGCAAAATAACTGATGAGAGGAGCATACCTGAATGGATTTATTTAGGTTAAATTGTGCCATGGGAGTGGTTGGAAATTATGAGTTATTTGAAAGCAAAGAAAATTTATATTATAGGGAAGCAAGATTTGCAATGAATTAATCAGTTGCATATGTAAAGTAGATGTTTGTAATTTGTGTGAGGGGAACTTAGTGTAAAATAGGATCGTGGGGTTTTGTTGTGGATCTTTAGGCTCTATTTTAGGGATTGTACACAAAATTTGAGATTGCTAGTCTTTTCCTTTTGTGATGCAAGTGCAGAATACTGTGCTCTGCCCTATTATTGTGCTTAAATTGGAGCTGATGCCACCGTGGAAGCACTGTGGTTCTTTTTTGCATTCAGTGCCTGTGCAGTTCTGAAGCAGCCTGCAGGCGCTCTATTGTAGTTCGCCTCGCACAACACTTGGGGCCCAATTTTGAATGGCTTATGCATTAAAGAGACATTTTCCTTATTTTTCTAAATGTTAAGTATTGTTCCATGAGGATATTTGTAAATTTTGTTCGGTTTAGTACTACATTTTAAAGAGAACACTTTCAACCTGGTAGGTGATACCTATGTTTTGCACTTGTGTCCGATCAGATCACTTAGTGTATGTGTGTCTCTGTATAGTTCACAAAATAAATTATATAATATATAGTCATGTCTGGCTGTTGTTTTCTGGAATTTGACTAAGGCTTACAACTTCAAAGGTGAGGCTGGGTTCCCTTTTTGTGTTCAGAGAGGGTGACTAAACTATTGTGGCCAGCATTGCAGTGTAAGACTTGTGAGGCTCGTCCTTTGTTTTAATCTTTAAGTGCCTCAGGAGTCATCCATAAAGGATATCCCAGTGGGGGAGTTGAGGTCTTGTGGACAGTTGGTGGAGGGGGCAGAGTAAAAATTCTGGAAAAATCTGCAGATCTCCTTTCAGGATTTCCACTTTTGTTCCTTTTGGCTAAAATAAGTCTTTGAAAATGGTGCTGTGGAAGTGGGTAAATGAAAGAGAACTACATGGGGCTAAGGAATGGTGATGTTCTTTTGGGAGTTCAAGGCATTTATACAGTTTGAGAAAGAGAGTGGGGAGCTCAGTATTTGATAAAATCTACTGGAGCCCTCTAATTTGTTGGAAATAAAAAAAGGAAAATGGAAAAAAATTTAGGTTATTCCCTTGTTTAATTTGCTAGACTGGTACTAATTCTGCAGTTCACTTACTGTACTAGTTAATTTCAATATCCACTCTGCATTCTTGATTTCAACAGGGGAGAAGGTGGATGCTGAGGGCAAAAGGGTACAGGATTGGAGGGAGTTTGAGCAGATCTTTGCAGCCAATTGTGCATACCCTTTTCACAGCTGTACCTGAATACAACTCATGTAATTTTTAAAAATTATTTAATGAGGTTTTTAATTGTGGAATTGTTTTGCTGCTTAAGTGAAGCATCTCAAAAATAATTTTTCTGACAAATTTCATGAAACTAGATGGAAATCCTCAATCAGAAAATATGAACTTGCAAGTGATAACACAAATAATATAGAAAGTATTTTTTAACAACTTGTTATTTCAGAGTTAATTCATGCTGCAAGGTTACTTAAATTTACAACAGGGCAGAATGCAGGGGCTCTAGAGATACTGTAACCCCCGTTTTTCATTCAGGCATTGCTCCCTTTGCAAGACAAAATGCAGTTTTGCTTACAAATCTTTCCCTTACTCCATAATCAGATTTTTAAGGAGGAATCACAACCCAACTACCATTTCTGATGTTGACTTATTTTTAAAGGCACTGATTGAACTTTCCAAAACAGTTATACGAGTCACAACTCCTCTTAAAATATCAACAGGAGTTTGTGCTTCCAAATGTTGGTCAGGATGAGGCCCCTAAAATTGCGCTGTGTATATTTCCATACAAGCAAACAATGTACAGAGCAGTGTTTCAATATTTTGAATAGTCAGTTCAGTTAAGCACCTTAGCTCTCTTCTGTGGGAACGGTTGCTTTACACAATAGAATTCCCTCTTACAGTTGTCTCTTTTCAGAGAGGTTCATTTAATATTTACCCACGGTACCACCAACTGCAGTGCTCATTCAATGGTCAAGAAGGAAAAGTGCCTGTTCTAAGCAGATTCCAATCTGAGGATGGACAGCTAGACAGATAATGTAAATGAGAATGTATAACAAATGCAGAAGAAGAAAGGGTTTGCTGGTGTGAGGGGGAGGAGAGACACTTCAGCATGGTGAAGTAATATTTTAATCACTCCAAGGAGTAACAACAGGTTGCATTATGGCAGGTCTGTTATTTAATGCTGGCGGGGTTTCCTTTTTTTTGTTAGGTGACTGCCATAAAATGTATTTATATGTTTGTGCATAAGAAACTGCATCCTTTCTGTATAAAATGTTGGTTGTCCTTTCGTATTGAAAGAAGCTGGGTTTATTTCAAAACCCTAAATCTCACTCTGGTCTAAACCTGCCCAAATGGCATTTATACTGGTGACTTGCTTGACAAGGGTTCTTCGTGAAGGTGCAAATGTGCTGCAGTCTCCCTGCTGTACAGTTAAACTTTCTGTACGTAAATCATTTTAGTAGATTGGGCCAGCAGAGGATTGCTTGTAGTGCATTGTGTGTGATTTAATATTATGCTATATGCAATGCTGGAGCTTAGTTCCAAATCTCCCAAATGATGTAACATGTACCAAAGACGGAGTCCAGACTCTTTTAGCACCTACAAGGCTGGCAGTAGCAACGCTAAAGTGCTTGTGACTCCGTAAGCAGTTTAAAATCTTTTGTTTCTCATAAAAACCATTTGCAATATTGACACTTTATATTCAGTGAACTGCTGAGCCAGGACCAGTCCTGCACTGTTGTTGGACTCACACCCACTTTCCTGGGGAAGGGGGTGGGCGGGTGTCAGTGGACCCCTTTCACTTAGGTCTGTTCCTTGTAAAAGTGTTGTAGACTTGTAGCAAACCAATCTATAAAGGATGTGTCCATGTACAGAGAACAATAAGATAATGTCAGTAAAGGTTTTAGTTAATTAAAACACAGTAAAATGATATACTCAAAATTGAGTTATTCAGGTATTATTTTTTGAAATCAGTAGATTCATTCAAAGAAAAATTAATAAATTTTAAATATTTATATTCTTAAGCAATCACATAGCTGGAACTACATAACTTCTGTTAGATTATTTCTTTACTGAAACCAGGACTGAAACTGATGAAGTATTTCACTTTTTCTGTCCTCTTAGCAGGTGAGATGATTTTTCTGGGAGGTAGAAGAAAAGATGAATTTTAGTTGTCTGGGAAATCAGAATTTATAAATCATTAATTAGAAGAAATGGACCCTGTGCTTTCAGTTTGTTATCTGAGTCTGTGTGAGAATTAGATCAAAATGTTAAAAATGCAGCCTTTTGGGCTGTGGCCAATGAAAGTTTTTGTCGTTTTAGAATTTGCTGTGGCACTTACAGTAGTCATAAATGGTTTCAAAGAGGCTTCTAAACAAATTTATAATCCCTTCCACTGCTACGAGGGTGAATTGACTGCAAGCTTCAATGAGCCAGGCTGAGTGCTGCGGTCAATGCTGGCCATGCTCTGGGTCTGGCTGAGTGCGAGGGAGCCGATGCTGTGGATCTCCCTGGTGAGCAGGATCTGCCCCTGGGAGAGGGGGACATGGAAGCACGGGGCAGGACACTTTGGGAATGCTGCTGGGGAGCCCTGAAGGGAGTCATGGGCACCACGCAGCACCTCTTGGGGCGAGGGGCAGCTGGTGGCCTCTGTCCTTGCAAAGGGAGTCAAGAGCTGCAGGGAGCAACAGCGGCTGGAGAGCAATGGTCTGGTGCCATTTAGGGCTATTTCTTATTTGGTTGGGGTTTTTAAAATTTCCTGAGTTTTTTTTCATCAGGACTCCAATGTCTTCAAACTAACTGAATTAGAAACAATAACTTTAATGATTCCTTTCTAGTGCTTTTTTTTTTCTCATGACATTGTGGGATAGAGAGTCTTGGAAAAGAAACTGATTATTTTTTGGGACAGTTCTGAAATGTCAGCTGGCCCAGGCTGATAAATGTCCTCTCC
The DNA here is from genome assembly GCA_013400235.1 of Oriolus oriolus. Taxonomy (NCBI): domain Eukaryota; kingdom Metazoa; phylum Chordata; class Aves; order Passeriformes; family Corvidae; genus Oriolus; species Oriolus oriolus. The sequence goes on along the minus strand of VXBT01011472.1, from coordinate 264,843 downwards.
CCTCCAACACAGATCATGTCACCTTTTCTCTTGAACACAGGAAAAAGTCAGGTAAGTCAAAATGCAAACCCAAGGCCTTACCTTTTATCTTCTGACAGGTTACAGAAACACTGAAATGCTTCCTAGTGAATTTCTCAATTGCTTAGTGCTCTGATAGAGGTGTTGGAGAAGACCTCATCAGTTGACTGTTTGGGAAATGGGAGAGAACTCCCATGGGAAAGTGATGCTTTCTGAGGCCCAAGAACTTTTACTTTATTGTTCTTGGTTCAAGTATTTAACCTTTAGGGAAAAATCTGGCAGTGGCATGATTATTAATTTTAATTAATACTCAGTAATTCTTTTTCACTTACACACCTTTTAGTGTATTTTTGTGGTACAATTCAGTGGGGAAATTCTGAAAAAGAATAAGTTTCTAAAATAAATAACATCTTCTATTTTTTCTGTCATTCATTTTTCACTTCTGTCATGGTTTAACCCCAGTCAGCTGTGTACCACAAAGCTGCTCATTCTTTCTGCCCCCATTCCCCGGTGCAGAGGAGAATCAGGGTCAAAAAAAAGTAAAACTTGTGGATTAAGATAAAAACAATTTAATAACTGAAACAAAATAAAATATAATAATAGGGCACTGGCCCCTCGCAGCCAGCTGCTCCCAGTTTATATGCTGGGCATGACATCCTGTGGTATGGAATATCCTTTGGCCAGTTTGGGTCACCTGTCCTGACAATGGTTCCTCACAGATTCTTGTGCACCTGCTCAGTGGCAGAGCACGAGAAACTGAAAAGTCCTTGTTTTAGAGTAAACAAAACTTAGCAACAACTAAAACATCAGTGTGTTATCAATATTATTCTTGTACTAAATCCAAAATACAGCACTAAACCAGCTGCTAAGAAGAAAATTTACTTTATCCCAGCCATAATGAGGACTTCTTTTCTTCTTTCCTTTGCTCAGTTTACACAATATTTTTTTCTTTTGGTAAAAAATTTGCAAAATGTACTTCTGTTATTATTCATCATCATTGACCTACCTTTCTATTTAATATATTTTTCAGGAAATCATCTTTTGAAAATAGTAAGCATAGGTAAATATTTCAAGTCTTCCTTTTTTGAATATCTAAAACTAAAAGTGCTTTGAATCCTTTGGTCTTTCAGCCAAGTAGAAAATGTTGCACATTTTATTTTGATTCTAGTTAAGCTGTTCAATACTCTAAGGATGGTATAGAGAAATGTGGAACTTTAGAAATAAGGTTAAGCTGCACACGCTTAGGAAAAATCCTTCTTTAAAAGGGACTTCTAAGAATCAAGCACAATGATTCAGCAAAAGCTCTTTGTTTTGTGTCTCTGTATGTGAAAAATCAGGCATGATTCCTGGATTTTTGTTGTTCATACGAAATAATATGTACAATGTGTTTTCAACAACACTTTTCTATTGGTGATATTTCCAGTGATCTTACAAAATTTATGAAATTGTCCTCCTTTGGAATGTCAGCTTTTTGTAGCACATGGACCTGCCATAAGAGGTATGCTGGGGGAGAGGGGAACATATCTTCACCCTAGAGCAGAAGTGGTGTAATATGTGAGTTTTTATTGAGAAAATGCTTGTTTTATACTTTGCACTGCACTCCTAAGGATGGCTTTGTGTGTAGCAAGTATAGGAATATCCATTTATTTACAGATATCCATTTTAAGGACAGCATTTGATTATCACACCCTCTTTTAGTCACTTTTTTCACTCCCTGCCATGTCAGGTGTGCATCTGTGACATACCAGCAGTTACCCTTTCGCACTCTGGGGGAACTGTCAGGTTAAAGCAGGGATGCCTTTGATCCCATGTGAGCTATTTTCTTGCTTTGACATGACTGCTTTGTCCTTTTATAAGTGGCTTGGTAGTACATCTAATACCTATTTCATGCTTCTATTTTAAGTATTTATTACAAATGTAACAGGAAATCCTGGCTAGGTATGTATTACAGGAAACTGAAAACTTCTGTGGATAAGCAAAGCAAGCTTTGAACTGCAGCAATGCATGTATAAAACATACACAGAAATAAGGCCCTTACACCCTCTCTACTGTTGAAAACAAGAAGCAAAGAACATTTTGCTCCATAATTCCACCTCTAAACAGCCAATTAACTCTGCAGAGCTTTTTAGTTCCTAAACTGAGAACCTGTAATACAAGCAGAGGTATTCCCAAGGGACTGTTGTATTTCAGTTGAATGATGTCCTGCAAAAGAAGCAGCTGTTTGCCTCTAATGAAGGCCCCTGGCTTTGCCATTCTGATCTTAATATATCCAGCCGAGCTGGCTATAGAGGTGCATAGAGATTAGATATTGGGAAGAAATTCTTCCCCGTGAGGGTGATGAGGCCTGGGCACAGGTCACCCAGAGCAGCTGTGGCTGCCCCATCCCTGGGAGTGTCCAAGGCCAGCTTGGACGGGGCTCGAGACAACCTGGCATAGTGGAAGGTGTCCCTGACCATGGCAGGGGGTGGAACTAGATGAGCTTTAAGCTCTCTTCTCACCCACACCATTCTGTGATTCTAGGATAGTTAGGTTCAGACTCAGTAGAAATCCCTCCTCTGTGCCACACTAGTCCTTTTGGGATCTGGGCAGGTGACCCAGCACTACAGGAAACACTATGCTGTTCATGAACTTCAGTATGAAATTAATTCAGACAGGCAGATGTGGCCTGTGGGGAGGTTAAGAGACAGTTTTGGGCTAGCTGCAGTTAACACGGGTTATAATTGTAAGAATACGACTGTGAGGAGAGTAAAGTGGATTTTCTGAGTCACACTATGGCTATGAAACTACAGCATCTTAGCAGGGCCAGTATGTGCTCTTTAGGTAATTCTTAGACACCTCTAAAGGATGCTCTTCAACTTTATTTCTAAATGTATTGCATGAGTTGTTTGTGAGGTTCTGGTTAATTTGCTGAGTCAGTCCCAGCTCCTGTAATCTCACCTGGTAAATGACAGGCTCATCTGTAGCAGCTATGGTGGGGTCTTGTGTTCACTGGAGTACACCAGCATGGGTCTGATTGCAGCCTAGAAATTAAATAGTGTTTTAGCATTCACCCTGTAACCAACACAATGCCAGCACATTCTGGTAATCAAGATGAATTCAATCATATTTGAAACCTACATGACATTTCAGCCATCTTTCTTGTGAGGAGTTCTGAAATCTGCAGCCCTCCTTATGAAATAAGCTGTTAAACTGACAGGTTTTCTTAAGAGTGAAGATCTGATAAATGATATCAGTTGCAGAGCTTCATTTCAGTCTAGCACAGTTATTCTGTAAGGCCTGTAAAATTATAACACATTTGATCTAGTGCTAAGAATGTAGCAGATTTTTAATTACAACCTATTTCTGTAGGAAATTCATGGTGAAAAACATTTAAAATGTGAACTTCAGAAGCCTTCGAGGTGGCCTGGAATTTCACGTCCTCTTCCAGACAGTGTTTTACCTACTATTTTTTTTTTTTTTTACTTGTGGCAGTTTGACTGTGGTTTAATGGGAACACTTTTAAAATCTGGTTTTGTAAATCTTAGAACTTCACAGTTGCTGACCTGTCAGAAGAAAGCTGTGAAGACCAAATGCTTTTCCAGAAGCTGTTCACTGGTGTGTGTATGTTGTTGTAATGGCAGATGATGGAGAGATTAGTGTTATTGCCAGTTTTTTCACTCTACTTGACCCTTGTGATTTTGTGCTCTTTCTGTTTTTATTTTTTTTGTTTGTTTTTTTTTTAAGTTTTCACTTTGCGCTGGAATTTACCGTGCTATCTTTGCATTAGCTTGATTTCAAGCTCTTGAAGAAATGTCTCCTTTAAAGAAGGAAGAATAAATTCTAACCCAGTTTTAATTGTACTACACAAAGACCATTGCAAGCCAAGGGTGTTTATTGTCCAGACACACATTATTTTTCTCCTTAGAAGACAAGTGTGCACCTTTGTTTCATTATTTCTTCCTGGTAAGTGGACATTTTGTAAACTCCCACCTAAGGGCATGGCACCTCCAAAAAGGACTGTGTCAAGGTTAGTTGTAATGAGTAAAATATGCAAATTCAAATTAAAAATATTTTCTTAATCGAGGATGCATAAATTATTCCCAGTGGGCACCTAAGTGACAATAAATTTCACATGCCTGGGAATTAACATGCCCCACTTATATTACTTTTCTGTTCCATTAAAAAAATGCATTATTCATTTAAATGGCTTCCATTGTATTTAGCTTCTGAAAAAGAGATCAAACTGCTATTTTGAGGCCTAAATTTGAGCAACATATAAAACAATTCTATGTGTGCTTTCACACTAAACTTGGAAAAAATCTTACATTTGACTGTTTAAAAGTAAAAAAAAAATATCATACAAAAATAGGTAAACCCACTCAGCTAATTGCTGTGATTGACTGAAACGATGTCAGCATTTCTGATACCTAATTTTGGAGTATCCGGGATCTTTCTGTACATGTCTAATTCTTTTTGCATCCCTGTTAAACCCATGCTGTGGTCAGGCAATACAGTGCATGAGCATATTCTGTCCTGTCCCCCTTCCGGGGTGGTTTGCCTGTCCCCTGATCTGCCTCTGCAGGCAGTTCTGCTCTGTCCCCCCCACACAGGGCTGAGAGGGGACAAAAGAAGCTAAAGCTTGAATTTTCAAGGGGGATCAAGGAGTGTTTGAGCTGGGAATAGGCAGGAGGGAATGAAGATCTGTGGGGATGGCGTATAGAGCTCTTGGCTGTGCCTCTGTAGCTGTCTTTTGATAATCTTTAACTACCAGTTTGCTCATGTGAGCAGCAGTTATTAAAAATGGGGGGTAGTTTATCTGCACGCTTTCTCCTCAGCTAAGCAGGTTTGAATGTCCAAGGGTTTCTGTGAGCTCTTACTCGGTGTATACTGAGCACATTGTATCTAATCATTCATTTTTTTTTAAGCCCTTGGAGGTGCTCATAATCCTAAGGATGCCATACAAGCTCCGATTCTCTCCATGCAAATCATTTACAGTGGGATTTCAAAAGTGCTCAGCCTAACCCTGCTTCCTTAGAAATCAATTGTTAAGGTCCTTGTGACTTCAGTGGGAGTAGTTACGCCAACACAGAGTGCTTTGAAAATGCCTCCCTAAACTGTAAATGAGAATATACATTTGAGAATGTTGCAACCTAATTTTTAGACTGAGCTTGTGATGGTAGTAGCAGAGTGCCCTAGATTTAGTGCTGTATCTACTTGATTATGTCACTTTGCCACCTTGTCTGAATTTGGCACTGTAATTCCTATTTACACGGGATTTATTCTTTTTGTCCGTTTGGTCTTTGTATTTTTATTGTAATGGTCTTTTCAGTCCAGCTCTACACTGTACCTACACAAACATTTAGGAATCTCTTTACCATAAATGTTTCAGTATGCATAAACATGATATGTTTTCGTGTGTGTGTATATATATATGTGTGTATATATATGTATAAATAAAAAAATATATGTATAATTGTTTTTCTATTGTTCTGCTTATACATGTTTAGGGACAAAGTAGGTGTGGACTAAATGGAGGTATTTTTGGGATTGCATGTTGGGATTTTTTTTTTGGAGAGGGGATGTTTTTGTTTGGTTGGGTTTTTTTCTTTAAAACATCAAAATAAATATTTAAGTTGCCCTTTATAAACATTGGCACACTTCACTGTTCAATTATGACTGTAATATTAGAAATGCTAAACCATGACAGATTTTAAAGAATATTTCAAAAACTGAGTCTGGAGGTAACAGCTTTATTACTGCATGATGACTTGACCCATATTTCCTAACATGATTTCCCTACTGTAACTCGTTCATGTAAGTCTAATGATATCAGTTGACCTTGACAGCTAGACCTAAAAGCTGGTGGTTGTCCTGTGTTTTTAGGATCTTTTATATTTTTCTTATTTTGGTTTTTCTTATTTTAGTTTTTCAGCAATTTCAAGTAATCAATTTTAAATACAGGATACCAAAAATTCTGCCAAGAAGGTATAGCTAATTCTAAACAACCAGAATTTTTGCAATTCCTTTGAATCTTTGGACTGAGCATATTTTACATACAGTTGTACAATGATACCGCTCTCTAGCATAATTCTTAACACCTGTATAGCAGACAAATAGTGCTAATTACACAGCCACATGGAAAAATGGCTATCAAATACTTTTGGTGTCTTTAGTGAGAGATGACTTTTGCTATTGTTTAGAATTATTCTTAACCTTCAGTTCCGCCTTTGAATGAGTAATTTTTATTTTGTCTTTTTAAATCCCCCTTCTAGTAAATGTTTTCCACTTTCTTTAAGTGGAATTTCTAACCAGAGTACCTTGGCCTGATGTCTAGGTCAGTTTTAGTGATAATGATGAGATTAATGCCAGGTATTTTAAAATCCAGTCTGTTAGAAATGTTAGACTTCTGCATAACAATGTAAAGGGGACACTACCAGCTTTCCAGTGAGCATGTCACTTTTAGCTCTGAGATCACATCTTAAAACTTGCTTTGAGCCCTTTAAGAGCAAACCTGAAAACCACCTCATTACTATGCATAGAAAAACTACTTTAATCACTTTGAGATTTCTAAAATGTATTTGTTAAAATCTTTCTCTCATTCTGAGGCTGATATCATTTGACTAAGGGCACTGAGGGAGCCTGACTTGAGAGGTATTGGGATATGAAAATATTGGAAATTCTTATAAGCAGTGTTTAAAATAGCTTTTCTGTAAATGATTTGGTTCACACAGAAAAAGTGATTGTCTGGTGCTATGGTTTGGCAAGCACTCTTGATGAATATGAATAAATTCACAGGTGATTTCACCTTTTATGAGTAACATGACCATGGTTTAAATTGTCATAGCAACTTTTCCAGCATCGTGAATTCTCCCCTTCTTGTGTTAGCCAGTAGTGCAGGCAGGAGAGACATGGAGCTGCTGGACAGAGTCCAGTGAAGGGCCACAAGGATAACTGAGGAATTGTCTTTGAATGGTCTACCCCCAGAGGAAAGTCTGAGACAGAGGGGACTGTTCAGCCTGGAGTAGAGAAGGGTTCAGGAGATTTTATCAATGTACCCCCAGGGAAGGGTGTGAAGAAATCAGGGCAAGGCTCTTTTTGCTGGTCTCCAGTGACAGGACGAGAGGCAAGGTCCTGGTTTTGCTCTTTGCTCTGTACCCATGGGCAGAGAGCCTAGATCCAGAGTCCTTCCTCCTTGTTAGCCAGGCTTAAACAGCGCTCTTCACTCAGGATCTCCAGTGCAGCCCCTTTGGCCTTGTCGTGCACCTCCCGGCTGAGTCCTGCATCAGGAGGCCCTGGGCTCAGGGGACAAGGGCTGTGCTCAGCTGAGAGGGAGGAAATGGCCAGAGAGGTCAGAGGCTGCTTCCCAAGGCCTGAATCTGATTTCTGCCATCCCTGTCTCATTCCTGTATCTTCTAACCCTGAAGAGAGCTCAGCCATAGCAGCTGTGTGCATTCCATGGCAATCCCTTTCAGCACCCTTCCTATGAAGCCCATCTGTCCTGAACAAAAGGAGAGCCTTCCCATATTCCTTTGCAAGGACAAACTCGTTGGAGCAGAGATGTGATGGTGGGGAGAATACTTGTCAGGAGAGGGTGCAATGCTAAGAAAGAATTCTGTTGGTATATCTTTCTGTTCATACCAGATGTTGAAAGCATGACTGAAGGACAAAATGCATTCTTTTGGGGGTTTGGTTCGGTGTTGGTGATAAAAAAAAAAAATCAAGTAGGGAAGATTTTGGGGTTTTTTTCCAAAAATAATTGGTTTTTCTTTGGCCTTGATGTTTTTACTTTTGCTCAATTATGATATTGAAGGTATTTCAAGTAATAAAGGGACTCTGTGATTGGTACTGACAAGGCAGGAAAGAGACCCATGTTATGCAGATCAGTAACTTACTGTCTAGGAAATTGGGTTTATGTTGATTGTTCGAAGGCAATGATGACTGAAAATTTTGAGTGCGTTGATTGTTACTGACAAGCAGGTTACAGACAACAACAACAACAGATTTTGTGAGCTGGTAACAATCCCATAGAATAAAATTAATTTATGAAATTACATTTATATGATAGTTTTATTGGAGACAGTTTGAAATTGAAGATAGATGACATGAAAGACAGAATTCTCCTTCTCTGAAAATACTCCATACTTGAGCACTTAAGAAATAACCTGAAAGAGGAGGAAATATTTTGCTTATTAGAGACTTAATAGTTCTTTTATAGAAGTCTGGTTCAGTCAGATAAATTGATTTCTAGATTTTGGCCTGGATACTAATAAAGACACCTTTCAAATATGAGAATCAGCATAGAGGACTTGAGGAAAAATCATGATTAGAACTTCTCCAAGCTGAATGCAAACTGAAGTTGCAATGGAATTTGGCTGTAACACTGGTGTGATGTATTTGATGCGAAGATATTTTTTCCCTTAAACTCAGAGCACAGTGGTTTGGGTTTATTTTTTGTTGTTTGTTTGTTGTCTTTTTATAATTTTGTATCTTGAAAAAGTAGTTTGTATACGTCAAAGCCAAGGAAAGGAAAGCAAATAACAAATAACTGGGATAAAAGGAACTGGTGGCTACTAAATACTTGCTGCAGTTTGACAGGCAAAGTGTGGGGGTTTTGGGTTTGATTTTGGAGGGGGCAGAAGTGTTGTTTCAATGGGGCTTGCTTGTTTTATGACTTGAGTGTTGTGGGTTGTTGGGTTTTATTATTATTTTGGAAAACAGATATTTAACATGATAAAAATATTCTTTATTTTTAGTTTTATTTACTAACTGGCACAGAGTTCTGTGGGTATATTTACTGATAGACTGGATATTAGGCTTATGAAATGTTAATACAGCTCTTCAAAAATATTTTGATAGATGTTAATATTGAAACAGCATTGGAAAATAAGGGAATATTTCAACATAACTAGCCCTTGTAGTTTGATCACCTGATCCAATATTTTTGAATCCTTGCCCTTGCTGGGCTGGAATATGAAATTAAGCATTCAGATCTGGAAACCCCAGTCTCTGGAGAATTTTGCTCTTTTGGAAAAGGCAACTCTGTCAGCACAAAGGCATTTCTGGAAGGCATTTCAATGAAGATACGAAACTGTAGAGGCCACATAGAGAGAGGGAGAGCAGAGAAGAGATAAGGAAGTGTGTGGATGAAAAAATATTAGAGAAACACTGGGCCAACCCCATTATTTTTGTACTAACTTGGGTTAAGTAACCCTACAGTACAAAAACTTATTGAAAAAACACCACAAAAAAGCAGTAACAAAAAATGGTTAATATATTACTATTGAAATGAAGATGGCACCTGCTGACTTGCTTGCCTTTTATGTGCAAAGCTGTTTTTCATAATTCCATTTCTACATGATTCTGGTAGTTTAAGAAATTTTTAATATAAGCTTGAAATATGTTCTAATTGAGATTGATTAAAATGTGTTTCACTGTTTTTGTATAGTCTCATAGAATACATTTTTGCATTTAGAATTGGTGATTTTTATTGTTATGTGCTACATAGTGTAAGTCGTTGATGTAACTTCAATGTGTGCTGGATTAGCTTCTACTGTTAACATTCCTTTTTATTTCCAGTTGCTGGAATTATTGCAGCTGATTTTGCCCCAGGCACAGTTCACTAGGGAGTTGGTACCTGGGGTTCTGTTGATATCCCTGTCACTGGCAAGGTAAGGAGAGGTTGACTTGCATTCGCTATGAGTAGCAGGCTAGAAATAAATCATTTTAATATGCTTTCTGAAGATAAAAAATTAGGAGGGGCAGCGGGTGTCTTGCTGATTATTTATATGCACGCCAGTAGTAACTGGGAACCTTGACCGTGGTTTTTGAAACAATATTCTTTCTTACTGATGTGTTGAGAAACAAGTCTTGCTCACACACTGAAGGAACTAACCTGTTTCAAAGGGAGTATTTTCTGTATGACAAATCAAAATGATATTTTTTTCCTCAGAAAAAAAAAAAAAGCTCTCCTAAATGAATACCTGTAACAGAAAATCTACCACAGAAGTACAAAATTTTAGCTTCTTTTCAATTCAACAAGTTTCTTATGTGGCACCTCAAAGCTGGTTCATGAAAGGCTTGTGTGCCATGTGTCCGTTTAATTGTTTGTTTTTTTGCTGGCTCTGATGATGTTGGATCAATAAAATAACTTGACTTTCAGAAATGCTTACTAATTCCTTTTTTTTTCTAATAGCATGGAAGGAGTTACACAGCTGAATGACATTTGTTTAGATAGTCATGTAATATGGATATCTTTCAAAAGAAGCGAGCACTGAAAATGAGCTCTTTTTAAACAGGATTCAGTTTTGACAAGTCTGTGCTTAGTGTTTGAATACTCGTGAAGTGATTTCCTTGCAACAATGCCATATTTAGCACACTAATAAAAGAGAGGAAGGAAAGTGGATCTTTGATAAGCTAATTATTTTTGGAACTTGCATCAGAGTTTAGTAAATCAGCATGCTGCATCTGCAGTGCTAACCAAACTAATCTAAAATACTTGCCTCCCTGTGGAGGTATAGAAATGTCATAGTCCGTGGAGACCTGCACTGCATTTATGCAGGTCTGCCTTTTCTGTCATAGATTCAACAGACCTTTCCAGAGAAGAACTACAGTACTTTAAACAACCTTAACATGGGGTTTAAAGAGATTAATGAATATCAGCCTTGTACTAAATAAATCTTTATCACTTGCTTTACCTACTGCAGTAATTGCCTCTGTGCAGTGGAACCCATTCAGACTGTCAGCTTGCCATTAATCTCAAATACATCTTTGACAAAAGAATCTACCTTATCTTCATTTTAGTTGTGTCTGTGTTTGTATGTGAGCTCTGGCACTTAATCAGGTCATCAAAGTACTACATATGAATCTGTTTAGTTGTAAGAATGTTATATGTTTGAGGAATTCTGACCTCATGTGAAAGATTTATAAATTAACAAAAAAACCCAGGGCTTCCAAATCTGTTTGTTACGAATATGTACCCATTCCTGTCACCAAATAAAATGTGTTAACAGACATGAGGGCCATGGCTCTACTATGTGAGATTTATGCAAGCAGACAATATGTGTGTCTTGCCTGTGAAAACATCCTCACTGTCCCTCCCACCCAAATAGCAATAATTTGGGTCATACCATAGATAGCTTTGTGTGCATTTGTGTGTGTTTATGTTTACACATTACTGTTTCAAAACAGATTTTTGTTTACTTGTGTGATAAACCCCCTCTTTTAATATGGCTATCAAGCTATAATTGAGAATCAAACTGCTGTGATATGTAATGAATGCACATGTTTTATACCTGCTTCATAATGCAAACAATTTTAAAAATTTCTTTAGCCCTAATGTTACAGTGAGATTAATTATGTACTTCCATGTGAATTTAAATTTCTTTAAACTGTTTTTGGTTTTTAAGAAAAGGACTTATTTATTTAGTATTTATGGAGTATTTTCAAATTCTTGTGAAAGGACTATCTGCTTTCTGAGCTCACAGCTAAACACATAAGCAGAAGTCAGGTATTTTTGGATTAAAAAAATAAGGATAAATTATATAAATGGATTAGATTCTCCCTGGAAAGGATAGAAATTTAGGAGGAATATAATTCTGTGTATGAAAGGGGCCTTATAGATTTATTCAGATAGTTCATATCTGATAATTGTGCAGCAAAAATTAAGTAAGAACATGAAAAGACAAAGATCGAGTACATAGACTGGAACGTGAACCTTAACATGAATCTGAAATCTGGTAGTCTTACACTGGCAGCCTTAAATTAGGTGCTATTTTGGATTCCTTCCCAATAGGTAGGATTCAGATGACGGTGTGATGTACTCATTAACTTCATCAAGGGAGATGATTAACAGCTGCATTTAAGCTGTTTAACCTCAAAGGCTAAACAAGGCTAGGGAGGAAGATGACCAAGACCTAAAAAAAAATAAATTTGCAGGGCATAAAGCTCCCTTTGGATTGAAATATCTGCTGTAAGTGTTGCTGAACTAATAAGTGCATGTTGAAGTCAGCAAGAATGGTGAAGTGCTTTGTAATTTATTAAAAATTAGCCTATTTAGCTTAGGTTTTCTAAATGGAGGCTCTTAGGGGTGCTTGTTTCATATTTTGAGTGTTGCCCATGGCTAGTGACTGCTGTGGCTGTGTGTACAGTGCAGGCAGTGGCTCTGTTGGGTAGCAAGGCGGTGAGGACTGTTGGTGTGGTTTGATGCAGTGTGACCGGGGAGGGCTGCCAGCGTTCCGTGTCTGCCTGGTGCCAGGCAGATCCAGTCCCAAATCAGCACGGGTGTGCTGGGTGCAGTGTGACCGGGGAGGGCTGCCAGCGTTCCGTGTCTGCCTGGTGCCAGGCAGATCCAGTCCCAAATCAGCACGGGTGTGCCAGCACAGCACTGACCCCACAGGCACCGCGCTGCCTCGCACAGGACACGGTGCTGCTCTTGTCTTGTGCTTGGATCCAGCTTGTTCTGTGTTCATTTGAAGACTTTGTCCTCCCTTGCACAGCTTAGACCTGATCTACGCAACACCACACCTAAAGTTAGGAGACCTGGGTCCTGTGTTTGACCTCGGGCATGTTTCTCACAGCACAATCGTTCTGCCCTTCACTGCCTTTCTCTAAGCACATTGACACAGGTCTGGAAATCATTATGTGGAAATATTAAATAATATCATTGCTAAACACTAGAGCATATCCCCAATTTCTGTTTTGCCTTTGCATGCCACATTTCTTAAAACCTTTAAGGAAAATACATTTCTTAGTAAAAATAGTTTCAGTGAATAAGTAAGGCAATATATCCTCGGTTATTCTGGAATTTCAAATAACTTGAGACTGGATAATCGAGGCTAATCTGTACATTTATTTGAACAGTTTTGATTAAGGGGTAGGTCTATTCAGCAGAAAAATCACAAGTGAGAATTTGCCCTTTACGTTTAGATTATTATTTTTATGCTATGTTTCTTGACCTTTCAGTGCTGTGTTTGGTGCTTGTGGTTGCTAAGCATATCTAGTTCCTTCTTTAAAAATCAGTCACAAGCCACTGATGGGTTTGAGACTGTATTCAAGAGCTCACAGAAAGCTTGTTTTCTGTTGTAGCTTTTTTCCCCTCGCATTCACAGCAGTCCTCACGTATCTCTTGCTGCTCAGCTGCTAAGACCATGACCCAGCTGATGCTGTAATGCTTCTTCCTTTTTCTCCTTTGACCTGCTGTTTTCAGAGTTTCCTTGGAGTCCTGCATGTGAACCACTCATACTGCAGCTTGATGCCTCTGCGTGGAGCTGCTGGTTTTGCCCTTGCTCTACAGCTGACCTTGCAAGGTCTTTCTTTCACAGTAAAAGGCTTGAAGACCGCACTCCTATAGAAGTGTTTATCCTGAGAGCTGTTTTTCACGTCAGTCACAACTGCAGTAAACGCATGGATTTTTCAAATCTACGCCAGCAAAGCAGAAACACTTTTACATGATGCCAGAATTATAGCTATTTATTCCAACAACTTCTCCTAAGTATTCACCCCACACTGCAGACCAGAAACTTTTCAGTACACAACTCTTTTTATAGACTGTTTTTCAATTTCTGACATACTGGCTGAATGTTTGAACTAGGAGGTGTCAAGTAATAGCTGAAAAAGTTTGGCCAAAAATCTTGAACTGTGTTCTGGAAGGTTATTATGGTTTGGTCTAGTTAATAATGTGCTCACTTCAGAGCTTCCACTGACATGTTCTTGCAGGAATGGCCATCAGATGCTCTTGGATTGTAAAACTGATATGGAGGAGAGACAAGCACAAGGACTTCTCTAGCTTTAGTCAATGAAGACACTGGAAAGAAAGGGTGAAAAGTAATTACTTCCAGAGTTCAGCCTGAGCAAAAAATTGTTGGAAGAGTGCAGAATGCAGAGGGTGGGATGAGAATGACATAGTGAAACCAGAGGCATGCTAGAAAACCCTACCTTGAGCTTCCCACAATTACCAGCATTTAATTGTGCTGTTTTGGAAAAGGTTTTTCAGTTTCTCCACTGCAAAATATCTCCTAACTTGTTTGATTGTCATATCTCTCTTCAGTCTTACTCTTTCTGCCTAGTTCTGTTCTTGATTTTAGGGATGTTGTGAGTGTTATTTCAACTACCAGCAGACACGACATCAGGAGACTTTGCTAGTCCTGCTGATGTAGGTCACAACTCCCAGAGGTATCTAAGGCAAGGACCATTAATTTAGGCTTCCAGGATGAGTTCGTGATACAAATTTAGATACACATCTAGTGATTAGAAGCCATATCTGGATTTCTAGTAATTCCACATGTGTTATCAGTTATGAGAGACTCTTGGATATCCTGAGCACTGACCCTTCTCTGATTAGCTTCTCTGTTTTTGTGTATACCAGCAGTTATTTCTTGTAAGCTGACAGGTTCTGCTCTAGCCACTTAAAATCATGGATGGGATTGCTCTGTATGGCAGCTCTCAGTTACCTTGTTGCTAAACTATGGCTGAAAGATGCTCAAGCTGAATGTAATTTGTAGATGCATTTACCATCGACATACAGTGTTCTAGGATTTTTATAGCACATCATTCACCCATTCATGTTTCTTGAAGAAGCTTCTCCCTTATGTGAGGAATATTCTATGGTTCTGATAGAGTCCAAACAACATAATTTTATTTTGGTAGTTGTATTTTCATCTTCTACTACAGTGATTGCTACCTATTTTTATGGGTGTATGGGGAAGCAGTGCTGTAAATATTTGAGAGACAGCTAAAATATATGAATATTTCACATTTCTTCTTTTTTAGTTCTGTTATTTTATAAAAAATCAGTTTAGTCTTCAGTTTTCCAGGTATTGTTTTAGGAATTGTGCATTCCCTTTCCAGGCTTGATTTTACTATCTCACTATTCACTTTCTCATGCTTTTTTGGGAAGAATAAGCTGGGAACTCTGATATCTGTCCTGCACAGAGACCGGGCTATATAAAGGGTGTGAGCTTGGAAGCAGCTCTCATCAGTGTCCCAGACCTTCAGTGCTTCAGGATAATTGTTAGGTCATTGTGTCTCATTTGACCTTTTTGTAGCTCTGTAAGATTTATGCTTTTTTTATTGCTGCAAATAGTGATTTCCGAACACAAAAAGTTCTAGTAGCCTACTAGTCAAGCAGGTAAAATGAACGTAGAAGGAAAATGTACTTTTTCTCTGGTTAAACTCTTTGATGGTTTTAAGGAAGGCTTTTCGAGGAGTGCCTTGCTCTTGCACACCAAGTTGCAAAATTTCCCAATGTCAGTCTTGTTTCTTTATACTCTCAAAGCCTTAAGTTACCATAGAGAGGATTTCATTTAGATAGGTCCTGTTTTGTCATTTTGAAGTTCAAGTATTAATACCTTTTTCCGTATCACACCGTGCCGGTCAGACTTTGTGGCGAATCAGCAACTGTGTGCATTGATGAAATCACGTTATTTTGTGTACTTGAGACACTTCTATTTTTGAGCCCTGTATGTCTGACAATAATGACTGGTGCTGTCCTTACAGTGTAAAGGGACAAATACAGGCAAGTTGCTTGACAAAGACATTTAGTGTAGTTCTCAAAGCATTACAGCAAAACTTTGAAATTAGGCTTTCTTGGGAATAATTAAAGGAGCAGGTTTGGGGTCAGCTAAAGACCATACTCATATGTAGGAAGCAATGTAGAACAATATACAGTGGAAAGATGTCACTCTTTGTTCTTAGCTTTTCCAAGGCCCCTATGTGGAAAAAGATGAATTAGAATTAGTATGAATGGATGAAAATAGGTTTTTAAAATATTTTCTTTCTTTTTCTCTTAAGGCACTGCTTCCATCTACAGCTTTCTTCCAAAACTTGAAATGAATGAAATCTCTTTTAACTTTAATAAAATTAGAAGTGCTATGAGAAGCCTTTGGGACAGGGAATTTTCACATATATTTTTTAATGAATGACATTCTCCAGCTGGCCCTATACCCTGCCTAATATTTTGCACAGCCTTAGAAATTTTGGTTCTGTATGCTTTATTTGCCATGGATATTTGCATCACTGAGTGTATTTTTAGAGACTCTACTGAGAATAAAATTTTATTAACTCATTGAGGATATATTATTTTTTATGCAATTATTTTCCACTTCAGAAAGATTTTGTGTAATATTGCAAATCAGGTTTAAGCTAAAATATGCACAATGGAATTTAAAATCCTTGTTTCCTAAATGATGATAGTGTTAATTAACCTGCTGTTTACTAAGGAGTCTCAGTCCCTTACAGACTATTGAACAGAGGGGCAGAAGAAACTCACCCAGCCTTGTTGGTGATGTGTAGGCGCTACTTAACAGCAGGCCAGTGCAAAATCCTTTCTGGATCTGGGAGCACACAGTTGTCCGTGCCTGTGGCTCCTTGGTCAGCTTGGAGAGCGTGGGCTTGTCCCTGAACCACACACTCACTGCAGAGCCCCTTCTGTGCAAGGGATGGCTTCTGTTGTTCAACAAATGTGTATTGTGTGTGCTTTGTAATAAAGGGGAGGGTGATTCTTGGAAAAAACTGCCTGATGACACTTGAAAAGTTTCTTGCTCTGCAATATTTTTGGTAGGATTTTTTCTTATGTTACTTTAAAATAAAGTAGCCTACTTTGATGAATGACAGATCTTCATCTTTCTTCTAGGAGAAAAAAGAAGTGAAATAGCAGGTTTGATTCACCTTTCTCTTCAGGGATGTTGCGATATATTCCATAAGTCGCAATGTCATCTTTATGCCAGCGGTATTTTCTTTTTTCCAGTGGTCTTGGATTTTCTTTCTTTTTTCTCATGAGGTTTATGTGGCAACTTACAAATATACATGGAAGTCTTCCAATTTGCTTTAATGTCGTGGAAGGCTGACCTCAGAAACACTCACCTCAAGCCAGAGAGGATGAATTATCACCAAAATGTAAATATTTGTGGGGTTGGTCAGTTTCTTTGTTTTTCCTTTGGTTTTTTTCATGCTGCAAGATGGTGTTTTTCTTTGAGCTGTTTAAAGTTCAGTTTTGGCAGTTCGCTGCAGGCAGAGGCACTGTGGTCTGTGAAGACACACCAGTACAGATATGCACACCCCGTTTTTGGCATAAGGCATTATGAGCTACCAATGGTTTTCATCAGCCTACAATTTTCCTGTCAGAGCCTAAAAGAACTGAAAACAATTTTGCTTGTAGAAAAGCTCAGTGCCTGCTTATAATTAACTCTGTGACAGCGGTTTTCACACAAGTCTATTGCTTATTTTATATAAACTTCAAAGGATTTTATAAACATGAAATGTTTAACTACTGGAAAAATAAATAAAATTGAAACATTGCAATAATTTGGAGGAGATATTTTTTCCAGTGTTTTCTGGGAAAATTGGTAACACAAGGTACATCTGGAGATCTGGCCCAGATGAGCTCTCCCTTGTTTAAGGCTGTGAGCAATTTGGTCTTTCCACCCCTTATGTGTGCACCAGGTTTTATCGAGGACAACAAGAGGAATGTACCTTTGAAGAGCTTTATGTGTCACATTATTGAGTTGCCCGTATGAGATGCTTTAGGGTTTCTTTCTGTTTGAACAATGCTCTATCCATGTTGTCCTGCAAACACATTCTTTTGATTTGCTCTTCTAACTGCAGCTGCTCCAAGGCCCTTTCTAATATGTGTTCTCTCAATGTATATTTTTGTGACTAAGTGCCTTTCTGTAATGAACTCCATCCTTCCATGCTTTCTTACATCACAGGATTCTGGTTTCAAAGTGGAAGATTTAATTATGTTTATATCAATTTGAATACAAAAACTCAAATTGCATTACAACTGAGTTTTTGAGAAAATATTTAGATTATTTGTTCTTAAGGTGTTTTTAAATCCATGAAGTAAATTATTTCAAATTGGTTTTTTTTTTTTTTAGTTTATTTGGTTATTAATTAAACATTGACATGATACTCTACAGAATAAGGAAACACTTTGACAAGTGAAAGTAGAAAATGTTGTAATTTAATGGACAAGAGAAGACTTTTTTTTTTAATATCTTTGGCTATACAATTCTTTATAACAAAGAGAAACTGAAATTTTGTCAGTTTTTAGATACTTAACATGACCTTTTATTTTAAATGATTTACACTGTGCTATTTTATTTTGGTTTAAGAGATCTTTAACAGCACAAAACTAAATGGATAAAATGGAATCTGTAGATTTTGACTATTAATGTTAGCATATGCTCTTTAATGTATGCTACTTTATTTGTGGCGACCATGTATTTTAGTTACAATTTCTTTATGTTACTCTAGAAAACAAGTTTTTGAATTAATAGAATCATATGTTGTTTTCTTTCACTTCATTGTGTTTATTTAATTGGAGGTGTGGGTGCCTGCCATACCAGACTTTCTCACACAGAATAGTATTTGTTGCATGGTTTTGAACTGAGGAAACTACCCCTGAATGAAATTTGTTCATAGCAGTAATAGTATGTAGCTCATACAGGGGAAGAGAAGAACTTAAATCAGACTCAAAACACACACTGTGAGTTCTGTAACATTTTGTATAATTTTCACAGTCACTTGCAAGATTTATCTTATCCAGAGTGTTCAAGCATATCAGATCTATCGCTGGTTTCCACAGAGAGTTGGGTATATTCTGTATGCACGCAACAGCATCGGGATCATGTGTCATCCTGCTTTTGGCAGTTTTAAAACAGTTTGATTGCAACTGGAGTGTGGTGGTGGGGTTCTCCACTGACGTTAATTGCAGGCAGAAGAGGTGTCTATATCCCTGTCGTCTTTAGAATTTTGCTGTGTGTTTGGGCTGCTGATACACAGGACTGAGGGGCTTCCCTTGGTGCAACCTGTGTCTGCTAGTCGAGATAACTCCTCAACAGCCATCATTCCTCTTGCCTGCATGCTACTTAAATTACCTTCTCAGTCACCAGGTAAGCCTGGCAATTTTGGTTTTATTTTCTTTGTTATTAATTTTTTTTTGTAAGGCTAGGTGAGGTTGAGTGACTTTTGCTGTTGGTAAGGGACATGAAAGGCCTGGTTCTCAACTCTCAGCTTGGCATGTTACTGTTGCTGAGGCCAGACTCTGAGCTGGGACAGGCGGAAGATGGACTAAGTGCTCACAGACATCTCAGTGTTTTGCTACACAGTGTTCTGCACATTCCTTCCCTCTTATTCTTTTAAGTTCGTAAGACCAGATTTTGGAGCACCAAGTTCCTTCAGGAATCAACTTCTGTTCCTCATAATGCTTCAGGAGTTGTATTCCAGCTGCCTGGCTGGTTGGGTGCCTCTGTTGCAAAGCTTCCTCTTTATCCCGGTGTCAGGAATGATGGGAATGGGAGCTGAGGGAAGGGAAGATGCCTTAGCCAGCATCACAGCAGAAGATGTCCCCTCTCTTTAGCCTCCTGGAAATGGGTCTGTGCTTGGCTTGTCGCCATGCATGTTTGAGCGGGGCATTGTATCTCTCTCTGCTGAGCTGAACTCATGACTTTAAGGTTTGTTTGGGTTTGTTTTGAAAGACTTGGATGCAGCTGTCTCAAATTTCCACTCGAATATGTTCATTTGGCCTTGCTTGTAATGAGCTGAATTTCATATTGCCTGTACTGCACAGTCAGCTTGCTACACAGAATCTTAACAGCTTTAATAATTCCCCTAACCATCCAATTAGACTAATAATAAAGGCTTAATTACATATCCAGTTAATCATCAGATTTGTTCACTGAATGGCTTTAATTGGTAGATAGAGCTGTTACACTATTCCAGTTTGAAAGCTATCACCCATTTTTGCTCACAGCTATATCCACCCAATTGTTTTTTATGATTGGGACTCAACCAGCATTTGTTGAGACAATAAAAAGGCTCTTGAGCAAAGAAACATAACCACCCAGTGCTGTGGGAGCACCCTTCCACCTCTGGGTGCCTATGTTCCAGCCAGGGCCTCTCTTTACAGTGCTCTGTACTGCCCATGTTGAAGGAACTTCAAATAGCAAATGGCTGCTTTACAGTTTTCCAAAAATGAAGATGTTCTGTATTCTGCCCAGGTAGTTCTTTCAAAATGACTGTTAAAGACTCTGGGACCTGGAAGCCCCTTGGCTTTGTAGGATTCAATAACGCACCACCTAAGCCATTTTGAAATAGATACTTCAGTAGCCCTGAGTCTTTTCTTATTATGGAAACATATAAATTGGCTCATCCTGTAAAACCCTTCAGTTTTAAAAATGTAAAACCTAATTGCCTTATGGACATTCAAAGAATGGAGGCGCTTCTCTGGGGAGATTTTGCACTGAACCAAAAGATGACAGAACTAGTTACTGATTAAAAAGAAAAGAAGAGTTAACCTCTTGATGCCAGTTGTCAGGATTTCCCCCACATATATTTCTGCCTGGTTTAATTGCTACTATATTTCTACACCATACAGATCTTACTTCATTTTCTTCAGGGTTGAATGGGGTAACTGGTTACAGAAACCTCATTGTCCCAGTCGTGTTCCCTTCATGCTTTCACATCAAATGTCCTATACAACTGCAAAATAATTTCCTTCCTTTAACAAGCCTTCCAGCATCCTGAGTTCGGAAGACTCATGTTCAATGTTGAGCTTTAGCTGACAATATTGACCTTTGCTGTATTTCATGAAGGTATCATTTAAAACTACCTTAGTTGGGGGTATTTGGGGGGAGCAGGGGGAGTCTTCCAGTATGTCAAGAATAATTATTCTGCCTTTGCATAAATAATCTGTTATCAGAGGAGAAGAAATGGTGATATTTTTAGCAGGCTCTGCACCCTGGGGAAGTAAATGACACATAAAAATGAACTTTCAAAGTCTTGGTCTATAGAAAAAGGAGCAGTGTGTGACAGGAAAAAAAGTGAATTTCTGTGAATTAGTACAACTCATTATTCGTGCCGTACACACTCGCTGCCTTACATCCCCTGCACTGCCGCTGGAATAGAAAATCAAACTCCCGGCCGCCTCCCTGGCCTCAGTGGCAGCCGCTCTGATTGGATGCCTCCCGCAGCATGGCCGGGAGCATCAAGGAGCTGCGGGCCGGGGAACATGCAGAGCAGCCCTTCTTCAAGTGCGTGTCACAAGCTACCTTTAAATAGATGTAAGTGGCTTAGGTTTAACAGGCACCCCAGCTCCCCTTTGCAGCTCATTTAAGTGGGAGGAGGGGTGTACATACAGATCAATAGCCCTTTGACAAACTGTGTTTCCATAGCTGGAACCTTTAAAAAAAAAAAAAAAACAATAGAAGATTTCAGAAAATGCACAGATGCTGAACCTCAAGTATGACAAATTATCCTACTTCAGCAGTCTTGTGTTTAGAGTCCTGGATTTCTGGCTGTTTGGTGCGGGAGCTAGATTTGTTTAGCATGCATATTGCACATAAAGACTAAACAATGTCAGTGAGAGCATAGTGTGTAACCTTTCGATTAACTTCTCTTCAGATAATTAATGTAGTTATTCATAATGTGCTTGCGTTCATGATACAGATCTGATACTTTCTGTAATAGAGGTTGGAAGAAACAAGGGCTTGCTGATCCAGCCAGAGGTGCTGTGTAATGTCCTCACGCAGCAATTTGCAATATATTGATATCACAACACCTTCTAGGTGACACCAAAATAGCTGCTGGTCCTGGAAACCTGTGAGTTGACTCTCTTGAGCTTTAGCATTGCTCTGGAACACCATGCCTTGGCTCCCTGTGCATCCCCCTTGTCCAGAACTGGGAGTCCTGGCACGGCCTATCCTTCAGCAGAGGAAGAAAAAGGAGTGCTGAGCAGAGCCCACCAGCTCCCCACATACTTTTGAGGGCCCGTGGAGCCTTTGGGATGGCTGTGTTTGGTGTCCCCCCTTGCTTGCACTCTTTCTGCTCCCAGCTGGCTGCTGAGACATCTCCCTGACAAAGCACCTGAGCAGAGTTGTGTGTGGAGGAGCATGGAGAGGACGAGCTGTGCTGGGATACAGGGACTGTGCATGAGGGAGGTGCAGAGCAGGCAGGTGCTTTTCTGTCTGTGCCATGGCAAGAACTTCTAGAACAGGTTTTGACTTCACCTGTGCAAAAAACTCTGGGAAAGAAAGAGCCAGGGATGTCTATGCTCATCCATTGCCCTTGAAACTTCATTAACATGTTGTTCACAGAGATTAATAGTATTGTGATGCACAGTGGCTCAAGTCCCCTGAGACTTTCAAGTACCTATTTTTTCATATATTGATAGCAGCTGATTTTGTTTTCCATTATTTTCTTGCTTGCAGCAGCTATTGGCTTTCTTGTTTTTCCTTCCACACATTTAAAGCATCTTCCTTTCCTGTGTTTCAGCTGCTTGATGGCTTCCTATTGAAGGGACAGTTGCAGACAAGGACTATGCCTGTTTGTACACTTACTTTCTCTTGGTACTGCAGCCCATAATGACATAAGCCTCTGAGCCATTAAATTTTTTCTTTAGATATGATCTTAGCTTAACAAGCTGTTCAAAAGTTGATAAGTATGTAAAATGGATAAAACCAAAGTGCATACTTTTTGTCATTACATTTGAGTGTGAAATTTTCAGAGGACACTGAGGACACTTTGCAGTAATGAAAGAGTTTTGTGCCGGCAATTTCTTCTATAAATGAAAAGAACTTGATATAATCTGTGATAAGGGGTATTTTTCTGAGAATCTTCTAGTACTCTGTCTAAGTGTCATTAGCCTTTTTTATGACTCACATTGTGAAAGGGACAGAAATAAAAAGAATTTCATCATCATTAGAGAATTCTTTCTAGGGTTACTGCTTTTTCTGCACCACTCTGTTGTGCCATAACTATCCCTGGACTGCATTAGAGATTACTCAAGGCCCATTTCTTGCCTTGGTGAAGGCCAGTGCTGCCTTTGGAACTGTAGGACCTTCACTGTCATTTCCAGACAAAACGATCTTGCCTGCTTAAACTTTTAAAGGCTTTTTAAAAATCAGGACCTTATCAGCTCTGGTTATTTGTGTCTGCCATACCCCATTCACTGTAATCAGGTTGAGATTCCTATATCTGTCCCTGCCATTATGCAGTGTAACACATTGCTTACAACCATATCAGGAATCTTCCTGGTTTATGATGGCTCATTAAGTGCATACAATTAAGCATCTGTTCAAACTAAAATGTTAAACTTTATGGCATCTGCATTCACAACCAAGTGTGTTCAGTACAAATGCCACATTTCAGTACTTGCCTTTTTAGTATTTTATTATGTTGTCTTGAAACTAACTTTTTACCCTTTTTTCTCACCTTTTCAGATTCTGCTTCAAGAGAAATTCTGAAGCTTGTTCTTGCTTCTTCAGAACTGTTTGCATTTCTGCACTGGCCTATCTCTGTGACCTGTCAATTCTTGTTTGCCTCCTCTGTAAATTATATGAGCCTTGAGACCTTTTTCTTTTCACACTTTGTATCAAACATTATTTCTTCCTCCACGTTTATTCAGCTCCATTTAAAACTGTTAAGTGTTCGCTTTTATTTTTTTCACCCACAAGAGCAGCAATTAGTTCTTGGAAAGCTCACAAACCTGCAAACTGTACCCTTGCTAAGTGAAGTTGTCTTGTGATCCTATTACAGTGACTCTTCCTTTTCTCAGTGCGGATCCCTCTGCCTTCCTACTGCTCGTCATGGTCTTGTCAAGCATTCAAATGTAAGCTCTTTGGGGAAGGGCTTTATGTTTAAATGTGTTTCTTTATAGCTGCTGGTGTACTGTAAGAATAAATGAATGTTCAAGGTCAGTCTACTAAAGTTTATTTGATGTGCCAAAACTCTGCTGCACTTTGGAGCCACAAGAATGAGCAAATTCAAAGATTTATTTCAAAGCTTTAACTGCCAAATTATGAATGCAACTTAAAACTATTGCAGCAGTGTTCTAACTTTTTCTAGGTGGTCACCTTACCAAAGGGCTGTTGCAGCAGAAGACAGCACATTTTCAGATGCATTTGGGTCACAAGCCTTACTCGGAAAGCCACAGATGGGGCTGTCTGGATCTCACCCAGTCTACCAGGGCTCTGCAGCCTTTAGAGACAGAAATAATGTCTTGGTCATGCATATGTGAAACAAAAATTTATGACAGATTGCATCGTATGCAATGGTCTTGATTGTTCATAGGAGATTTTTCATAGGGTTAAGGAACCAATAGAATCCACAGGAAAAAGCTGAAAAACACACTTATAAGATGTGTCATGAAAAATGAGAGCAATTGGATCTGATGACCATTTAGGCATATTCCAGTAACACACAAAAACTACAAAGATGTACCTTTGGGTCTGTTTTGTGCCAGTCTGGAGCATAAAAGAAAAAAATGTACTTCTACTGCTGAATTCAGTAGTTGAAGTCAGAAGTAAATAAACTGAGCTGTGTACCAAAGGTGTTCAGTGGAGGGAATTCATCCAACTTCTCAAGTTGCTCATTAGCAGCTGTTTTGGTGCTAGTCTCAGTTTTGAATATGAAATACTGGTTGTGTTCAGCTTTCGCTATCTGTTACTGTACTGGCTGCAGAATAACTTTGTTTTTTTCCATCCAAATCCATTCTAATAATGATGTATTAATTATAATGCTGTTGCTAGTGAAAGAGCCAGTCACCATTAAGCTTTTTTAACCACCTGCCTATGTTGAGTTGAAATGTAATGGAAACTGGCCTCTGCAGGAACTTTTGACCGTGTTTCTCATTTAAAATTATTCTGTTCCTCGCTCTGCATTTCTTGGGAGAAACAGAATATTTGTCAGTCAGTGTTAGCACAAACATTACCCTACAAAACCAGATACTGGTCATATAGTGGAAGAACCCAGAAGATTCGGAAAGCTGGGGTTGGTTCATATAAACATCTAAAAAGCAAGTGCAATCCAGGTGACCTGAAGCTTCTGAACGTCTTTCAACACTGTACATGTGATGTCTGTTACTTGTTCTCACAAGTCCCATCACATCATTGCTCTTGTTCTCTCTTTGTGTGAAAGTAGCTGTGTTCACTACTTCAGCCTTCTGGGAGACATGGCTAAACAGGAAGTAAATCCTTTTCTTCCCTTCTTTTATCTTTGCGATGATCAGGCTTTAGTTCCCTTCTTTTCTCCCTAAGGAGTTTTGTTACTCATTTTCTATTTTCATTCCTCTGCTCGGCTGTAGCTGTAGCTGTAGCCCAAGACTGTGAGTGGGTGATGTTTGTGACAGACTGTGCCTGTTTAGTTGTCTGCTTCCTCGCCCTGGCCACTTTGGGCCACTGTGCCCCTGTTCCTCCTCCTTGGGGCTGTGCAGTCCAGCCTTTAGGCAGGGCCAGGGCCATGGGATCAGTGGCTGCCCAGGCACACTGCTTCACCTCCCTCCTAGATCAGCAGCCAGAAAAGGCTCTCCAGTATCAAGAAGGAAATAAAGATCTCTAAAAGTGTGGCAGCTCTTAACAACATTTTGTGAAAGGCAGAAATTAGGAAGCATCACCACGAAGTCTTAAGTTGCTTTCCATAGTGTTTATGTTTTCCTAATTTAGAGCTTCAGAGATCTACTTCTCAGAAGTATGTTAGCGTGAAATTAAATTAAAATATCAGGGTTAAATTCAGCTTCCACTAGAAGAAAATATTGCAGAAGCAGGCTAATATTTTAAAAATACCTATTTATTTGCAATATTAACTTTTTAGGCTATTTAACAAGTGATATGATTTGCAAACTCTGCATATTTCTTTTGAGTCCTGTCTTAGGACTGAGGGATTTTCGGTCCAGGCACCCATTTAGAGAAATGAACTGACATCACAACGTTTGTTCTTTAGGGCTGACTTTTGTCACCGTGTATTGGTGATGTGTGAAATACTCTTTTCTGCATACAGGTTTTGTTTAAAATCTCATGACTCTTGAGAGCTAATCAATTGCTGTCCAAAATTTCTTTGCCTGAAAAGATACTCTTGTGATTATGTTTGTTGAAAAATATCAATGGAGCACTACAGCAGTAGGCACCATGTAAATCAAGTGGGTGCTGCCAAACCATGTAGTCAGAGGTGCTCTTGTTTGAGATACAGTTTTTAATGCAGAATTAGGATTAGCCTGTGCAGAAGCCAGGTCTGATAAGCCCCCTGGAGTCTTCAAAGATGAAGTCACAGAATTTTTAAAATATATTGTCTATGGCTCTGAACTATGAATAATGAAATAGATTTTCATTTGTTTTAATTTTAGTTTTATTTTCTCACCACTATGGTGGTGAGCATTTGATGGACTCAAAGTCATTCTCTTGCATTTTGCAATTCTCATCTCCTTTATTTGTCTTCCATTATGGAATCTTTCTGTCAAATAGGCAGTGGAGGGTCCCTGCTGCTGCTTAACCTGAGCACAGTATGTTTCTGATTGACATCAACCAGAGAGTTCCCAGCGCTGCTTACTTGGACTGAGAGAACAGGCTAAAGCCCTTCTGCACTCACAAAATCCATCCTGAGAAATTTGAATAGCTAAAATGGAAGCTCAGTTATTTTCTAGGGGAATTACTGCTCATGTATAACTGGGAAGGGGGGAGAAAATAATGTAGCGAGGAAAGCCTTCTGAAAGAGAGAAAGTAGGTGATAAAAATAGGGCATTTCCCTGACTGAATTTCCAGGCTATACAGCGAGAGGTTTCACTCCTCCTTTTTTTGACCTTAAAAAAAAAATAAAAGGGGAGGGAAGGATGCTGGTACATCAAAACAATATTGGAGGTTTCTTAATAGATTGAAGCACTGCCCAAAAGCATTGCATTTGATTTTGCTGCTGTTGATTGCACTGGAACTGGATGCAGCAGGCTTTAAAGCATTCTGTGATTCTAAGGCATGTAATGAGATAGTCCCCATCACGGCTCCCACGAACCTGAAACTAGCTAGAAAGCTGGCACTCTAATTACCTAACAATAGATCCCCTCTTCTTGCTACTATCAAGTTGATCTAAACTGGGCTTACAATGTAAAAGTAGTTCTGAGATTAATGCAGTTATTAAAAATAACGTTAAAAAAATCCATAACCAGTTGTATCAGTAAATTAAAAATATAGATTTTTCTCATGAGATGAAAAGTGTGCAAATATACTGTGAAAATGAATGTGCATGCAGTAGAAATGTGTGTGTGTACAACATAATTTGTGTCTGTAATATAAAATTGTGTAATGTCCAGTGATTTCAGCTATAAGTGAGCCCCATCTGCTGGTGATGTAAAGAAACAACTGAAGTTGTAACTGCAGGGAAAAAATTCACAAAAAACTCTGAAACTCTTTGCAAAAGATCAAAGCCTTAAGTATATAAATTATATATATGCATCTAGGTGCAATCTAATCATGACACTTCTTGAAAACACTCAGCTCTGCAGCACAAACTAATCACTATATCTTAATAAAGAATGAAAAAAGTATTTTTGGAAAGTTTGCAGACAGGTTGTGGTTTTTTTCCTTTGTGAAGATTGGATTTTAATGCAAATGCTTATGGTGTGCTAACTTTTTCATGTTTCTGATTCAAATAAACATCAACGGTTTCTTCAGCTTAGGAAAACAATATTGAATTGGCTTTTGTTTGTGGAATCAAACACTTCCTGGAAAAAACTTAATTATCACAAGCTCCTGTGGTTTTGTTGTGCAAGGGAGTAGCAGTGCACCAGCTAATGAGAACAAGGAGAATAATTAGAAAGGAAGCTCTGACAGCCTCTATGTGTGTGAGATTCAAGTTGGGCATTTCCATCATATTTCTGCTCTAGTGGTGGTCGAGGTCGATTTGCATTCAGGTCTCGTAGTGATTGTTAAGGACTTAAGGGCTGTCACAGCAGTGTCTGGTTTGGTGTGGCCCAGGGGTGGGTTTTGGTAAACATTTTGGTTTCTGCCTTTGCACGGACTTCTCATCGCAGCAAAGGCTCGGCTCGGTGCAGTTCCTGGGAGCTCTGTCCCGTGGCTGCACTGGGCTGAGCTGGCACAGAGCTGCTGGGGTAGCTTTAAAAAAGGGGACAGCTGGGGACTGCTGGGGTGGCACCATGAGCCCACTGTGACCCTTGCCATACACCCACACCAGGCTGGGTTAGGTCCCAAAGGCCTTTTCTTGCTTGTAGACTGAAACCAGGCACTCTCTCTGTAGGCAGGTTTTGGAGTGCAGCCTGCCAGGTCAGCCCATTCCTGCCTTAAACCAGTGGATGAGCGAGGCTGGAATGGATGTAGGAACAAACTTCAGGTGTGTGGGGTTTAGGAATTCCTGTGCTACTGCTTCTCCAGCTGCACAAAGAGCTGGGTTGAGATTATGCATCCAAAATAATCAGTTTCAGTTCTTTATTATTCCACTGCTGGGGGTTTAATTCTTATTCATTTGTCAAAATGTGCATATTTTTATATCTGCCTTCAAGTTCAGATGTTTATAGCTCCATACATCCTATACAGCTTTGTATGACCCACACTGGCTTTAGTGCTACCTAATGTAAAACTAATTAATTTTGTTTTTTCATAAATGCAGTTGGTAAATTTATTACAATTATGAGCGCTCAAGTATTTGTTCTGTTGTGCCACAGGCCAGGGAGTGCCTGAACTGTGTTGGTGTGTTCAACACTGTGATGAAGGGCAGTGCTGTGGGGGCCTTCCCCCTCCTGGATGAGGCTTGCTGTTAGTCTGTTTTGTTTGTCTGTTCTGCCTCTTTCACCAGTGTGTAAGTTAACATTGCACTCGTGGTTTTGCTTGTTTCAATATGGCATCCTTTTCTCTGAGCCTGATTATTTCAGTGTTTTTCTTTTCATTTGTGTTTACCCCTGATGTTTTAGAGAGAACTGCAGGGGGAGAGGGGTGGCTGAATTCCTGTAGCAGGGAGGAAATGGATGTTGTATACTTGTCAGTTCTGTATAAAAAGTTTGGAAAATTTGCTCGGCATACAGTATTAATCACTAATGTGCCAACTGCTCTTGTTTTTTGATCGTCCATGACAGTTCTCTTGCTAAATCATTTTTCTTTTCTAATTTTTGTTAATGGCTTGCATGGCTTTCAGCTTTTCCCATTAATTATAAGACCAATTTAAGGACCTCTTTCAGTGCGTGCTGTGTTCTGAAAAACTTAGAAGGGGTTTTCTGTTTGAGGACATCTTAAAAGGCTGAGAAACGGAGTTATGGCTAAGTTAAGGTTGAGATATGGCTTTCACATCCCCACTTGAACGAATATTTAGACCATTTAATGCTCTCTGGTGCTGTGAATTTGCTGTGAATCTCTGCAGAGAAGCTATTTTGTGAAGCTTTGTGTATGGGGATTTTATGAGATCCTCCTTTTCCCTTCAGCACTACCTTCCTGCACTGTACAAATTGTGTAAACTTAACCCTTTTCCCACTTTGCTGGAGGGCTGTGGAGGCTGTGATTTCAGTTCTGACTAGGCTGAGTGAAATGATTTCATGCTGCAGTACTCAGCATCTCTCACAGAGACTAGTTTCCATGTCAGTATTTACTGTTCCCTTTTGACCTTGCCACACAAACCCAACACAATTGCAATGAAAATGGAAGTTTTTTGGTGTTGTTTATATAATGGAATTGCTTATGAACTGTTAATTGCAGTGGCTACAACTGTGTAGTCAAAGCTGCTTTTCATTAAGATTTTAGGTCTCCAAACAAAAATATAACACCAGTGTCTCTCCTAAGGGTCAAAGTTGACCACTTCTGGTTGAGACTTAAGTAAATGCATCAGTGGTGCATTAAGTTTTATTTTGCCTTTGAATCGATAATTGATAGCAGTTGAAATTGGAGCTGCTCTTTGTAACAGCAAAGGGCTGTGAAATGCCAGGTGGTTGTAACCCCTGGCCAGGAGAAAATTTGAAAGTAGAAGAGGAAGGAGGACAGAAGGAACTAATGTTGCTTTGCAGAGGCAACTGCCATATATTTCAAACGGCATCAGTAATTTTATGGGTGGGCAGTAGTAGAGTGGGGCAATCAAGTCTAAGAGAAGTAAAAACTAATTAAATGATGGATGGTATGTTAGCAGGAAAAGAGCTAGACCAAGGGAAAGGCAAGGTGTGATTTGGAAAATCTTATACAAAATATTTAAACTGTCTCATCTCTCAGGCAGGATAAATTATCCTTTGATAGAATAAGATTTTTGAGAACAATGGAAATATTATAGAAGCATTAACAGACCACAAACCTCACTGATGGCTTATAGTGGGCACTGAAGGTTGAATAAAGC
The DNA here is from genome assembly GCA_013400235.1 of Oriolus oriolus. NCBI lineage: Eukaryota > Metazoa > Chordata > Aves > Passeriformes > Corvidae > Oriolus > Oriolus oriolus. The sequence goes on along the minus strand of VXBT01011472.1, from coordinate 234,765 downwards.
ACCTTCTTTACATAAAAGTAAGTCTTTGTCTTAGAGGATTCTGAGTATGACCAGAATGGATTTATAAAAACTTTCACATCTTATGCAGCCCTGTATATGGAGGGATGGCTGAATTTGGCTGTTTTCCCTTGTGTACTCCTTAGCTTTTCTGAATTGTTCCCTGCAAGGTGATTTTCATCAAAACTGTATTATGTGGGAAAACGTGAGTTTTGTTGAAATTTAAAATTCCCACAAACCTATATATTTTTGATGATGGTTGTTGTTTGGTTTTTATTGGGGGGGGGAAAAAAGAAATATAAGCAAGTTCCAAATTTTTTCTGATTTCAAATTTGTTACAATTTCAAGAACTATTATTTTTAAATGCATGGCGTAAATAGGAAACAGACTTACAAAACATATTTCTAATTTTGGCTAGTTATATCATATCCCAGTCTAGATGAATATTGTCCTTTTTCAGTAATTTATATAGTTTGAAAACCTGTTGAAAGTTTAGTTTGTAAGAATAATATTTTCTAAACATATTTTATCAGCTTCTCATTCTGATTAGAGGAATGATTACAGAGCCCTGTAGTAATAGACTGAGAGGTGATCACTCTTAAAATAACTGAGCAATCAAAACATGAGTTTTTCAAGGCTCAAAAGAGATGTGAATTCATTTAATATGTTGTCATAACTTCAGATAATTAAAAGCTGATCTGATGACAGCAAATGCCAGTTGAGAGAATTTAAGCTCTTAGAGTCATACTAGGTGTTGAGGAGAGAGTAGTGTTGTTGACTCAAGCAGTGTTAATACTGCTCTGAGATAGGATCAGATATCTGCATTCAAGAAAATGCAATAAGGTGTCATGCAAGTAGTTTTTAATTTTTGCTTTGCTCTTTCAGACATAGTTGTCACTAAATGGTTTCATATTGCCTCATTAGAGACATTTCTGGAGTTGTGTGCTGTAGGCACACACATCCTTCTTTAATAAAAATAATTTCAAGTTGATGACTGCCTACGGCATGCTCAGCAGTATTTGGAGAAAAAGGTAACTTATTAATATGCCTGGATTGAAGTATTGGTGCTTGAAAATGCAGGGTTATATTTTTATATTATTTTTATATGCGTAGTCTGATCGCTCAAAAAGCCCAAAAGCCTGCAAGGTTTCCTAGCTGACCAGAAAAGAAGAAAAAGTAAAGGAAAAAAAGAAAAAGAAAAACCTCCCACTAATAAAAAGGGAAACATTTTGTCAACAGAGTATTTGGCATCTTCTTTAAAAAAAAAAAACCCAAAACCCCTGAAAATGTAATTCCTTGATTTCTTTCTAATAAACGATCTTTCTTGGCAGGTAAAAATCCTGTACAGGCTCTTTAGATTTAAGACCATAGTGACAACACTATTAAAGGAAACAATTTTCAGCCATCTGGAAAGTGTTCTCACTGCATCCCATGCGTGCCCCAAGAGCACAGGGCGTGAGCAGAGGTTTGGCAAGCACAACCATGACTCTGCTGCAGCAGGAAGCATCACTGACCAGGCCAGGCCATCACTGGGCCTTCCTAAGATTCATGAGCTGGCAAGGGTGGAGAAACTGGTTGCTTTGGTGGTTTTAGTTTAATCTTTGCAGGAGCTCACGTGCTTACTTTTTGTCTCCCACGAGATGTTCTTTAAGGTTACATTCTAACCTAAATTATTCAACGTTTCTAAGATTTTAAAAGCTCTCACTGAAAATACAGGTGTGCTTCTGCCATCGGAGAGGAAGTGACCAAACAGGAGGACACAAATTGCTTGAAAGAAAAATTGGCACACTGCACCAATCCTTAACCGTTTTTTATTGTCAAGATGGTACTGTATCATATATTTAAAGTTCCTTCATTGATAACTTAAATATTGTTATGGCATTCTAAAGAATTAATAGATTCCTGTTCCAGTAGTGCTGAATTTGCTCCCAAAATTCAGGTTATCAATTGTAAAATTAACTGCGTGGTATGCATCGTGTGGATTGACATCAGTCTCAAAGGCTTCTCTAGATTTATAGCACCAAGCAGTAGGAATATTTACTAATACTTCCAATAGTTGTAATAATTTCTCATTATCATTTATCATCATCTTGCAATGAAGTAGCTGAATGGAAGCAACCCCACATAGCTGCTGCCATTAAAAGATCATTTGCCAGCAGCAGCACATGGCACTGTGTGGGTTGGTTCCCAAGCTAATTCCAGAAGCTAAATCCAGTAGCCTGTGTGGCACTGTGCGCTCAGTTAGGAGCTCATGAGTTGTTAATGACACCCGTTGTACCTGTTTTTTTCACTATAAATCTTTGAGATGTTCTACTTGTACAGAAACAATAGCCTGATCCGCAGCTCAGTAATTCTCCAGGTCAGATTGAAGTCTTTGGTTAAATTTGTCTTCACTGCATGCACTTTCACAGGTAATCTTGCAGCTTTCATCAGCTGGAGATGCAGGCTTGTTCATGCCTAGGAAGCTGAGGAGACGACAGCTTCTCTCCCACTTCTGGTAACGTTTGCAAGGAAAGAAACACTGCTGTAGCTTCTTGGTTGGGTGAGCTACTCTTATCCATGTTCAAACTAGTTGATGCTGATGCCCATCCTGGAGATGCTGGCCTTTTGGGACACAGTGTGAGAGCGGCTTCTGGGCCACTGGAAGTGGCAGTTGAAACTGGTGGTGCAGAGGAGTGTGTTTCTGTTACAGGGAGAAGAATCACTGGAGTAATTTTGTTGTGTGTGTGTGTAGAATAGAAATCTTAATATGTTTCTCTCTTGGTACTGTTTGTCTTTTACTTCTATAGTGACTAAATCACTTGAAATTTGTGACTATTTATTTAGTTTCATAATCCCCTTGTGTGTAATTGAGTATCCCCATTTCACAGATAAGGTACTAATTGATTTCCTCGCATTATGCAGGGAATTTGGCAGAGCAGAGAGTTGAAGGCATCTCTCCAGAGCTTGAGATTCCCTCAGTACTTACTGGGCCATATTCTTTTTCACTGTGTCCCTCTTTTCCCACATTTTTTCCCCTCCTTTTTTTTTTTTGGCCCCCCCTGCCCCAGTTTTGAGAAATGTGCTCTGCAGTGTAGAGAGTAGACACAGATAGCCTCTGACTATAACTGTCAGTTTAAAAATGTGTCTTAAATAAAAATCCAGTCTGGATGCACAGAGGATGCTACTCCAAGGAGGAGGATGGATAGAAATGGATGCCAAAGGACAGTGACATAGTTCTGCATCAGTTTGCATCACTCGATAGCCTCTGGATCCCAGCTGTTAGGAAGCAGGATTGCATAATGATAAAACAAAGAACTCTAATACTGGGTCATTCTTTTTCACCTTAAAATGCTTGCTTGTTTTCTTGCTATATTTTTTCCGGAACAGCTACTTAGGACAGACAATTATTCAGTGGTTGGTCTGTGAAAAAAATAAAATTGCCCTTTGTTAAGAGCTACTATTGAGTTATGTGTTCTGTGTGTATAGAAAACTCTGGAGCTTGCTGAGTGTGAATGTTAACTGCGGTCGTTGATACTGTGTTCTGATAGATACCAAAACAGAGGTTTTCTTCCACTGCTTTTGAATATATAAAGCAAAAGTTATTTTACTTGCTACCTTTAAAAGAAAACAAAGTTAGGGGAAAAGAATTGCTACTACAGCAGCAATTCACGGTGAAAACTCATGTCACCAACTGAACTCTTATAGATGCCATGTATGCCTTGCTTGATATAGACTAATTTGGTCTATGTAATTTTTAGGGTTCCAATACTTTCTAATATTCTATTAGAAATCATTATTTTAGAGTTATAAAACATGTATGCTCTTTTTCCTAAGAGGCCAAAATGGCTACAGGTCTTTCAAGTTAAATACTGTACCTAATTAGATAATTTTAAAAATGTATCTTCTGTACCCAGAAGTGGTGCCAGTCTCTTGACAACACACAAATAAGACAGATAATTTTTTCAGTGTGTATTTACAAAGCTGCCTAGCCTTTCAGTCAATATGTGGTATAGTAGCTTACACAAATATATGCTTTAGTACATTTAAGCTGTAACTTGCAGATGCAAGTATGAGTTGGGAAACCCTCACTGGAGCTGATACTGCTATGCATGTTCAATTATAAATGTAGAAAACAGTTTTTGAAACCCTCAGACATATCTGTCTTAATAGTAGCTCAAATATTTTTTTATAATAACAGTGTTTACTTAGGGGATACAGTAGCACAAACACCACCTTTTAAAACTGAGAGATCTGTATACAGGAGTTCTCTTCTGACTTCCTGTTGGAAGGAGGTGATTATGTTTAACAAGGCAATGAGTCTTTCACAGGTTACCATTTCAGGACAGTCTGTCTATGGTGTTTTTACACGTATGTCAGTGCCCTGCTGAGAGGTCTGTTTTTTCTAGAGGTGCCAAGCACCATCTGTGAAGTGTCCAACTGTAATTAAGTTGTCTGATGTTAATAACAGCTTAGGTGGTTTCAAACATAAATCTGTGCTAACAGGCATGATGGCTTTTGGGCTGAGGCAAGATGCAAGCTCCCAGCAAGTTTGCAAACATAAAGCACACTTTCAGGACATTCTGAGTTAGCAAATGTAGAGAAGCTTGAAAAGCCAGCTTGATACAAATCCAAAGCATTTCCTGACCTCTTTCTACTGTTGATTTAAGGAGGAACATGTCTTACCAGGTCACAGGTGGGTGATGTTGTTCAGTAGAAAACCATGATGTGGTAGCAGCAACCTGGATTCCTCTTTGCCACCCAGCTAATATGCTAGCTTGATAGATGGGGAGCTTGATGCAGGAGAGATGGTGTTTTCTGAACCAGAGAAATGCTTGTTAAATAAAATTATTATTCTTAGTGCCTACAGCATACACATCACATCCCTTTACTTGAAATTATTCCCTGTGATCAGAGCAAGAGCAACATAAACAGATTGGACAGTCAAGATGTCGTGAGGTGTCAGAGCCTTTGTTTTGTTCTGTGTTTAAGTGTTACATTAGGACACCAGTACAACTGAAAGGTTTTTCTAGAAAGTAAAGTAGCTTTATTTCTTTCTGCCCATGGAAGAGGAGCTGATAAGCTGATTTTTTGAGATGCCACCCTTTAACGTACAAGAACAAGAGTGACTTCTTTGTGGGTCACTGGAGTAAGAGGTATGTGAATTTACCCTTCTGGTTTGAACCCTTTGCACAGTACTTGCGACTGCTGCTGTGACTATTTTTTGCTGTGCTTTGCCTGTGTTCTTCTGCCACTAGCCATGTCAGTTAGTCAAGCCACTTCAGAAACTTCAAGTTATTGTCTCTGTCACTCTAGCCCTTTCACATTTTCAGTGCTTTGGCTTCTGCTGGATGCAAGTAGGTCTCTGCATCTGCAGAATTCACTGTCTTTTTTTTGCTTTGGGGCTTGTGATTTGTCACCATCGTAATTTCAGGTAGATTGGAGGATAAGAAAATAGCCAGAGAAACTGAAGCTGGGATTTGGTCATGAACTAGCACAAAAGATGAAAATCTTGGGACAGTCTTTTCTCCTGACAAAAAGATTTTCCTGAAAGAATGGAGGAGTGAAGTTCTTTACTGTTTGAGGATGGGGATATATACTAGGAGTAGACAAGTGGCACAAGGTTTCATTCTGTTTAACTGGTGCAGTGTTGTGGGTTTTCGTTCTCCACTGAACCAAGTGGATAAATAGAAGTCAAACCACCACGTTTGTTAATATTGTGATCTGAGCTTTATTCACCCTTTGCAGAATGTGCAAAACCAACCTTTGTAAGAGTGCTTTAAGACCAGAAACATCCCAGTGTAGTAAAATACAGCTGTGGAGGAACACAATGCTCACAGAAGTGGTGCTGGGTTAATGGAAGCCTTCACTATGGGATCACTTTGTGAATCACGTTTGTGAGGAGACCTGTGGGTCCGTGCAGACAGTGGGAGCCCTCAGCACGTGTGTCTGTGTCCGTGCTGATGCACAGCTCGGAGCTGCACAGGTTGGGGGGCTCTGGCTGATTGGAGCAGTCTCGGATGCATCGAGTGCCGCGTGTGCATGTGTGTGGGCAATGTGCCCCGGAGCCGGGGGAAGGAGAGCAATTCCTCCTCCCTGCAGTGGATTCATCCGGCACAGCGGAGGCCAGAGTGAAGAACTGTTCCCTGGAACCTACCCTGCGCTCCTGCTTCCTTAGCTCCAGGCCATTGCTCCTTGTCCTGCTATCTTCTGAGACCGGAGAATTCCCTTCCTTCATTTATATTATTACCTTGAAGGTATTTATAGACTGTGATTGAGGCCCCCTGAGTCTTCTCTCTTTGAGACTATGTAAGTTTAGCTCCCGAAGTCTCTCCTCACACATCTTACCCTCTAATTCCTCTATTGCCTCTCTGTATTTCTTCTAATATTTTAAACACTTTTCCTAAACTCCAAGCACCTGAGCCAGCTGTAGTGTATTGCTAAGCAGGGCAATGCTATTAATGCCTACGAAATATTCACTTTGCCTGTAACTCATCCAAGACCAATTCTAGCTTGTGCCCTTGCACATGGTATTTTATGCTCCCATTTTGTGTACTGCTGCCAAATAGTAAGTTCTTCTGCTTTCCTGTATCTTATACAGCAAAGTGCCAGTGCTGTTTAGTTCTATTTTTATAGTTATATGTCATGCTTTATGCTTTAAGCATTTTTTCTTACTGGTCTCAATTTGCTTTTTATACAGTTTTTTTCTTTTTTTCTTTTTTTTTAATTTGGCCTTAGTCATCAGCGTTTTAGGCCATCTTGTGCCTGTCTAAGTGTGGACAGTATGTAGGATCCAGTATGTACAGATATTCAAAGGTGACCTGTGTAGTGACTAATACATGTCACTTTTCTCAAAACCAAACCGAATTTTATCAAAAATACCTGGATATGGTGTCTAAGAATTCACCTGCCAAACCACTGCTTTGACAGCACAAAAGGCTGAAGATAGAGGAATGAATCATTGCTTTCTTTAATCTGCTAGGTCCTTTATGACAGAAGCTGAATCTTCAATGCAAAGACCTGATTTTCCATTATACTGGTAGGTGTTGGAGTCTTTCTTCCATCAGCATGTTAAAAAGTATCCCAGTGATATTGAACAGACAGTACTGGGGATCAGATGCTGCAGGAGAACTGACCCTGTAAGAGGAACAATGGTGAGCACTGAGCTGGGAGATCTTTTATTGATGTTTGGCAGGTTTCCAAAAGGGAGTGTCCTAAAGGATGCCTCCATGTGCAAAGGAACAATGCTCCATCAGGGTGGAGGAAACCATTATTCCTGGCTGCTACAAACAATCTCCAAAGACAATGAGAATATGGATTGACAAACATTTATGGTACCAGCTTTGTCACTTCACCAGTCTGTTGGTCTGTTTTACTTGGAGGCTGATCAGTTGATATAGCAGGAATTTCAATTACTGGATTAAAAAATATGCTTTCACTAAATGCTTTTTTCACCTTAATATTTGTCTGCCAGCATGAGCTCATTATCTCCTGGCAAGGTTCTGTTCCATTGACATTATCTCTTAATTATATTAAAATGAAAGTCAGAATTTTACTGTTCAAGGATAATTTCTAAAACTATAATTTAGATTTAAACAACTGTGTCAATAAAGCAGAGGGAGGATGCTCTTCAGATTCAGTGTAATTGGATTGGGTCTCTCAATCTGGTAAATCACTCCTCATAAAAATGGCATGAGTGTTATGATCTCCCCTGCCTGAACCTGCTCTTTGGTGGCTGCAGCAAGCTGACCAAGCTGGGCAGATGGTCCCTGAAGTGGTTTCACTGGAGCTTCCCCGGTGCCAGGTATGAAGGGTTGGCCTCTTGGTTCCCATAGGGGGCACCTTGCATTACTCTCCACAGCCAGTACAAGTCAGAGTAAAACACAGACTTTTTTTTAAAGTCTAACCAGTTTCCAGCAGCTCCTACAATTACCAACTAAATATTTAACATAGTCATTCAAAGGAATTGATATATCAAATAGGAACAAAATAGATCAAAATTTGGAATTAAGTTCACCCATACCAAACAGTGATATTAATTGCTTGGTCAAAGTACAGACCTCTCCTGTAGTTTTAACTACAGGACAGTTGTGATGAAATTGATCTTTCTCTTATTCCTGTGATTTAAATCCTGCTCATTACTGGCAGTATCTGAATGCAGCCACCCTTTTAACTGATGTTAAGTGCAAACAGAAAGGAATTTGTACTCATTTCTGAGAAGAAATGAATGCTATAAGGATGTGCTTGAATTGAAGATGGGAGCAAATTTACTGTTTAAGAACTGGTTGTCGTCTCATAATTAGGAATGAATTGAGTTTTGCATGTAAATTAAGGTTGACCAACCTCTCTTTTAGTTGTGAGTAATACTATGTTTTCATAATTCCAGGACAAGCCCTTTAAATTAGAGTCTTAATTCAGATTACAGATTTGAAATTAATTAAATGCACGTCTTTCAGAACATTTAGTTCCCCAAGTCAAACGGTTTTCTCCCCTCACAGTCTTGATCTTATCTCTAAGGACAGAATCTTGTAATCTGTAATATAATGTAATAATGTAATCTGTAAAATAATGTTTATAAGATGTGCAGGGAACAAAGGACATAACTTTGCATTGGCCCCAATAAGTGATGATTTCACCTTCTGCACAGTTTTAATTAATAGAATTATTTTCTCAGATAATTTTATGTAAAAATACTTTTCTCCGAACTCTTTGCTGTCTGACATCTCCTTCTGGTTGTGTCTGAAAAAGGAGTGAGGATGAAAAAGTAGTAAATGGTTGTGGTTGTGGTGGTTTTTACTGGAATATACTCTTCACACATTATCCCTGCTCTAGCTGAGACTCAGCTCAGACCCAGAAGTTACTGCTCATCCTTGACATTTTGTTGGAGTTAGGAGCTGGGATAAAAGGAGGCATGGTGGAGGTTCAGGCTGCTTCCCAATGGGAAGGGTTTTTTACATGACAGCCTGGATATTGCCGTGTTATACTTGTGAAAACTGCACTTATGGTAGTCTGTGCTTAAGAACACATGCAAGGCAGCAAATTTTTTTCTGAAATGTCAATAAAGGTAAAAGTTTACTTGGTTTTTTTTAGGAATAATTTCATTTTTCTTTCCTTCTGTTTTATCAGCTTGTCATTCAAGCCCCTTGACAGTGTGAAGGACTCTGTTAATTTTCTTAAACTAAATGTTAAGAGACAAGTGTCACAACTTTTAGTAAGTTAGCATTGTGCAATTACTTGTGGTAGTTTATGTATGTTTGTGAGAAAAAAAAAAATTGTCTATTTTTTAGTTAGTTGAAGCTATAACCAGTGTCATTTCAGTGATTAAGACAGTTCCAAATGTTATTGCTAGTTAGATCTTCTCTTCCGTTAGATTTTATGTATATGAGAAATTTAGTTAATTCTTTTGTTTTTTCTCTTCCTTTCTTTCCTTTCCAGTTTAAATGTTGAAAAAATAAAGTACCCATTTTTTTCCCCACTCCATGCTTGGAATAACTCACTGGTATTGAAGACTCTCCGTGTCTTAGCTCTTTTACTGTCCAGCTGGCCTGTAACATTCCCGACAACATTCTTCCAACTCCTGGCAGCCGGATTTCATAAAGGTGAGGAGAGAAGGGTGCTAGCTTCCAACGCAGTAGGGCTGCTGAGGAAAACAGCTCCTGGTGCTGGTGACTGGCAACCGAACCGTGGTGATTCCACCTAATGGTAACACTGTTATCTCAAATTTAGTATTAGCAGCCCTATATTAAAACATCCAGTGATGGCTGGTTTGAGAGAGTGTTGGATAGTTACAGAATTCAGAAGAAATACACTGGCTGTTGCTGTGCTGTGCCCTGGAGGGATGTCCTGGCAACCAGACAGTTTTAACTGAGCATTGCTGCTGTATCAGGGCAAGGCCAGCTTGCTCCAACTGGGGCAGTAGCTTAACCATTAAATTAAGCTTAATTAAATCGAGGGCAATTGTAAAACTGTTTACTGTAGAAAAGCCTTTTGAACAGGGGAATGATTTAATCAGCTACATTTCTGTTTGTGTTGTCTCATAAAGGTTCCCAGTGTGTGCTCTCCAGACTGAAAACTTGAGGAGCTATAAAAGCCTTCAGTGTACATACTAGATTATGAAACTTTTTTCAAAATAAATTTACATTGCAAATGCTTTTTCTACTTTGCATCCTTTCTGGAAATAAATTTTTCACTCTTTATACAGTCAGATAAATGTATTATCTCCTTATCTGCAGCAGAATCACTATAAACCAGCATTTTGATGGAAGGATTTTCACTACCATGGGGTACATAACAGATTTTCTTTCCTGCCTGTGGTTTGGTGTTTAGAAAATAGCATGTGGCTGCTGGCCGTGATTAAAGGGACATTTTCTGCATTTTTAGAGTCCTGGTTTTGGGGAGGTCTTAAAAATTGCACAAATGAGCAGTTTTCAGATGTTCACAGTGATTTATATTTAATTTCTGTGTGTTCAGAGCGGACTACAAATGACAAGCTTTGGAGACTTGTTATGAATATGATTGGGACAAAAGACACAGCACAGGTAATTTTTGTGTCAGAGCTGAGCCTCCATTGACTAGAGGAGAAAAACTGGCTAAATTTTAGGTGTGGAAGATGTATAGTAGGATATTCCTCTCTTCTGAAACCAGAAGGTGGAGCTTCTTTCATGTCCAATCAGTGATGCTTTTCTTTAAGCAGCCACAGCTTTTCTGGACTTCCAGTACCTCACCACTCTGGTAAGTGAAGAATTTCTCCTTTCTATCTAGCCTAAACCTGCCCGCTTTCAGTACAAAGCCATTCTCCCTTGTCCTGTGATTCCATGCCCTTGTAAAAAGTCTCTCTCCATCTTTCCTGTAGGCCTCATTTAGCACTGGAAGGTGCTGTAAAGTCTCCCTGAAGCCTTCTGCAGGCTGAAAAACCCCAGCTGTCTCAGCCTGTCTTCATGGGAGTGGTGCTCCAGCCCTGTGATCATCCTCATGGTCTCCTCTGGACCCTCTCCAACAGTCCCACATCCTTCTTATGCTGGGATTCCCAGACCTGGATGCAGCACTGCAGGTGGGGTGTCAAATGTGAATCTCTTTGCAGAAATGCATTAAATTAAACCAATATATCTTTTGACAGAGTAGAAGAATTATTCACCTACAGCCATGCCTCAGAAGGTGGAATGTCAGAAATAAAATACCCACACAAAAGTCTGGATTCACTAATCTGGTGCTCCCAGGGACTTTAGGTCATCTAATAGCTTGATGAAACAGAGTAGCTCAAAGGAAAGTGCTTCCTCTGGGATGTAGATATCTGTAGCAATGGACTTTTCACAGCGCTGTTGGAAGATCAAAAAACTAACAATTGTGGGATATGATGCACTGAGAGCAGCTTTATGGGAGAGACTTATGGCTTTTAATGATTATAGAATATGCTAGATATCAGAGAGATTAAATAATATATTTGTTATTAAATGAGAACTTAACCACACTGCTAGAGGGAGGTAGTACTTTTACGATCTTACATGGTATAGATTCCTCTTAACACTTCACAAGAAGACCTGGGAGTGAATCTGTGAAGTTTTGCTTGAGGTGACCTTTAAGTACAAGAGGAGATGACAGATGGGAAAACACTCTATAAACAAGATTCAGTATGAAGATTTTTCTCCATGTTTATCTTCCGGTTTAAAGTAAAATCTTCTGTAAAAGCCACGTAAGAGAACAAAACAAAATGCAGCTTTTCATGTAATTGACAGTTTGCTGACAGGAATACAAATGAAAGCCTTGGCACCTTAATTTTCTCCTTTAATTTATAATTGTAGTCTGCTTGACTTGTATGTGTTTGTTGGGCATTTCACACGCAGATTCTTCTGGAGGGAAACAGCCCCTTGCTTTCAGGCTGTCACTGATGTGAAGGGCAGTGTTTGGCCCCAGAGGCCAGGCATGGGCAGGGTGCTCCCTCCAGCTCTCAAGAAAGCTGCGGCTCAGTAGCCTGTGTCCAGCCTGGCTTCCCACAAGAGCTGGGCTGGGTGGAGGAAAGTGAGCCCAAGATCCTCCCCAAGCTCATAATTTTGGTGCTCTTTAGGGGGAATGGAAAGATGGAAGCGAGCAGGGTGGGACTGAGATAGCTGTGTAGGCAGAAACCCGTATGTTTTGGGAGAAGAGTGGGTTCTGCATCTTGCGGAGATGAGAAGAGGGAGAGGGGCTAAAGGGACTTGTGCCTTTCTTGAGTAGGGAAGAGGGTGGGAGTGCAGAGGGATTGGTTGAGAGTTGGGCAGGGGGAGCAGGCATGTCTCTGGGCACTGGTGGTGTAAGGGAAAAAGGAAACTCTTGAACGGGCTGGGGATCATGGCCTCAGATCCCGGGCACAGGGCAGCTTCGTTCCTGTCTGGACACCTTTTAACTCTTTCATTGGGCTTTGAATTTCTCACAGTCGGTGTCCTTAGCAGTAGGAGGGAAGCAGCTTGGAGAGATGAGAGAGCTGACAACCCGCCCTGGAGCACTGCGTGGCCTCCCAGGATCCTGCCCGCTTGTGTGGAGTTTTGCTGCTCTTGGTGGTAAAGACAAAATATATTGTTTTGTTCCTCATCTTTTAGGAGGGGAAATTAACTTTTGTCTGTGATGCTGGAAAGCTTTGAGCAGCACATAACATACAACCTTCTCAGTTAATAGGAAGAAACAAGTGTTTTTAGTCTCCAAAATGATGCCCCCAGAGATCTGTGTGCCTCTGACAATGTAGTTAAAGCTGAATGGCCGCCAGCAAAAACTGGCTTTCAGGAACTGTAAATAATATGATGGTTGGGACCAATCTTTAGTCTTTCCACAATTCATGTATGTGGCTTCAGCCATTTGAACAGCTAGAAGACCATATCCGGATTAGGGTATCAATATCTGACCTACTCCCCCACTTTTGTTGTCCCCCGCTTTATTTTCTTAGAAGAAGAAATAAGAGCAGTTGAAATATTGCTTCTGTAGTTAATGCACCTAGCTACAAAAATGACACTAGCCAATAATTTAATTTAGGAAAATTAGAAGGCTGTTTCTGACCCAGCAACATTAGAAATTGAAGTCTATTTGTCACCTGCAAACACAGAGCTCAGACAGCAACAGTGCAAACTTCTTCATATTGGTCCCTAGTGTGATACTAATGTTGGCTGGGAGGAAGATAATTCATTTTGTGGACCCTGCTTTAGAGCAGGGATTACCTATCGTGCTTAATTGTGTGCCTGCTTGGGAGAACGTTGTATGGCTGGGAACAATGCTGAAGTTGCTACACCTGGGATCCTAGGGTAGAGATGCAGCTTGCTTTCAGTCTGAAGAATTGGGTCTCATAGTTCTTGCAGAAAATGAGAATAAATACAACAAGTCCTCCCCCAGGATGCACTTGCTTGCAATCAGAGATTTGGAGTTGTCTAGTCTTCAAGTGTGATATCAGTGTGTACTACCAAACCAGTATGGACATTTCACATGCTACATTGTAATTGACTTACAATAAAGTACCAAGTTGTTATTTGCTCATTAAGAATGTGTTTAGAAGACAGTTCATTTATCAATATTTTTTTAAATGTACTTAAGTTGTGTTTATCTACCTAGAAATTGGTGTACATTATTGCTTGCACTTTCCAAATTCTGCTTCAGAGAGACATTCTTTCACGAAGAATTCAATACAGCCATTGGATTTTGTACTTGTGCTTAAGAGCATGTAAAATTAGCAAGTATTACATCGTTGTACAGTGTATTTTGTTGGTAAAACTGTGGATGAATTTTTCTGTTTTGCAGATGTAATTCATTTATCTTCCAAAAAAATTGACAGTAGAATTGTTGGAAACTCTATCCTTCTCCACATAGTGACACTATGCATTGTGGCTGCCCCATTCCCAGGAGTGTTCAAGGCCCTGCTGGACAGAGATTTGAGCAGTCTGGTCTAGTAGAAAGTACCCATGGCAGGGGGTTGGAATTAGATGATATTTAACGTCTCTTCCAACCCAGGCCATTCTGTGATCTGACTCCAGCTGCTGGCCCTGTAACAAACTGGTTTGCTTTACAGTGTTCAGGCCTGTAGGCTGCTGTCATTCAGGAAAGTACCAGCACCTGCTGAATTTCTTGGAATCTGTCAGCTCGGTCATTGGTATTTTTAAGAATTTGTACTTGCTCAAGCTTCAATTCAGCTTTGAGTGTTTCAAATTGTTTTAAGCATAGACTGATTGAAATAATTTCAAACTAGTACTGTATTGATCCCATAGGAGTTTTCTGATGACATAAACAAAGAAAAGAATTGCATCCTTAATTAGCATGGTGGAGAACGTGGCCTGCACGTTGTGACAATGATTTGGCTTTCTTGGAACACAGTTCTTCAGAATTTCTTGGAGTCTGGGTGATACAAAGTTTGCAGCTTGGCTGTTGTAAGCTTGAGCATTGTCCAGTTTGGAATGAACTGTGGCTGGCCTTGTGTTTCTGTTTGGATAAATGCAAAAACATTTGCCAACTTTTTCACTGCAACTGCGTGAATTTCCGAAGTAGTAATTAGGCTGAGGTTGGATCCCGTTCTCTGACTTATAGCATTGCCTCACAGAGAAGGCAGCGAGGGAATTATTTACCTTTTAATTGTAGTTCTCTGAAGGTGGGAGTCTCTATGGATTGATGCTCAGGGGGTCTCAGCTGTTGTGACCTTGGGTACTGCATGACTAGATTAAATGGTAAAGTTTAGAACTGGTCATAATGAGTTAGTACAAAAAGATGCCTTGAGGGGTCTATATGGCATATCATAGCCCCTAACTCCCAAATCCTTTTCAGACTAATTATAATAATTAGAACTTAAATAGGAATAAAACCCCAGCTCTCAGGGGGAGGTGGGAGGATGAGTGTGGCTCTAATAGCGGACACCATGCTCAGAGAACTCAATTATAAGCAAGTAATTTTCTTCTTCCAAAAGGTAATTGGCCTCTTCCACATCTCTTTTCTCACAGATGATGGGGGAGAATTGCGTGGAGAGGGCGCTCGCTGCCAATAGGAGCCAGGATTGCTGGTTAATGTGCGGAAATGAAACTCAGCAATGGCCTTAATGTTCTCCTGTACTAAAAAGGAAATGTCCTGAACACTAAAGAATGCCCAATAGAATACATATGGAAAAAATGCAGGAGTACAGTAGGTGGGTGTATTGAAAGTTGTCTTCATTGCCCTGGGGTTGGGTGACTTTCACACAGACCCAGAACAGGAGCAACTCTCAAAGCTTGCTGTTGCGTCTCAATACCCCATTGTTGAGACCACCCCAAGAGGAAGTGTTATAATTTGGCTTCAGGTATTCCTCTGAGACTGCCAGCAGTGGCCAGTTAGTTCAAATGTGGCAGCAAACTCCTGTTTGGCAGTATACCTCAGGTTCTGAGTTTTTAACAAGCATGTTTAAATTGCCATTTTTTTAACAGTTTTAGTTAGGGAGTTTCACTGTAAGGTGTTGCCAAGAAAAGAAGCTTCAAGGGGAAATCTGTACACCCCTCTCTTGCTGCTATTCTTCCTTCTCATGCCAGGCCACCCCAAGCAGCTCCCCACCCTGGCAGAGACTAAAGGATCTAAGTGAGTTGAGGTTTGCTACTGCAAAATTTAAAAATACTCTGCTGGTATTCAGTCAAGCTTAAGAGTGGTTTCTGACCCTTAAGAATGTTTATGACCCTTTATAATTCAGGAAATCTGATTTACTGGGAATGTTGACTACAAGCCTTTGCTGTACTGGTTGTGGACAAAGCCAGCTGAATAAACCTATGATTAAAGTTAGAAAATGGTACAATGTCCTGCAGAGGGCAGTTTACTGACCAGGCTGATATCTTTAATTTGACAACCGTCTAGTACCTCTGAGATTTGCTTGCAGCTAGTAAAATGCATAAAATTCTAGAAGAGTAACATGTGGCTTTTAGTTTTAAAACATTTTGTAGCTGACTGATTTCATCTGACAGTAGTTTCAGAACAGATAGCAATTGTTTACAAAACCAGATGTTTTTATCTCATATTCTATAATTCTTTGCAGTCAGGGGGGAAAATAAATAATCCACTTTCCCAAAGATATGTCTTCATATAGTAAGAGGCTGTCTTCACAGTCTGTGTGGTCTCTGCTCTGAGAGTATTAAAACTCCAGATGTCCAAATCTCTAAATTTTTAGGGACGAGGCAGCGGTCCTTTTCTTCTGCCCCCAAATCACAAAGGTAGCGTTCGGGTGTTTTTGTGTTTGCAGTGGCATTTAAGGATACATCTGAAAGTGCAATTACCCCAGGAACTCCTTGGCTGGGAAATATAACTGATTGCTCTCAGATTTCCAGTTATGGGTAGAGAACTGCACAATGCTGTGCATCTGCAATGGACTCTCTGTTGCTACTTGCATCAGATATTGGCAAACTTTTAACTAAGAAACCTCCAAATGGTGTTTTTTAACCTCTCTGGCGTTCAGCATCTGTAAAAGCTGTGGTTGCCATAGTAGCAGGTTGTTGCCTGAGCGATAGTGTTCTTATGATGTCATCAGAAAATAGCCTGTTCCCTGGAACACCTTGAACTCCATAATAAAAGTGCTGCCCTCAGTGTAGTTCAGTATGGAAACAATTAGAAATGCATGTTTTTATATAGTTATGAAATACCTCTTTTCTACGTGCTGGCACATCTTGACATCTGCGGTGAAATTTTTAAAGAAAACAGGAGAATTGCTTTGAACTTGTTGAAAAAGGGTTATTATGTAAAATGTGTATCTGCAGTGAGTGTTTTTTACATTAACCATAGTGGTTACGTGCCTGTCTGCTATAGACTGGCGATTGTTTAACTGGAGTGTTTGATTCTATGTCGCAAAGTTCATTCAAGTTTCTTAACGCCGTTCCTGAAAGAACCACAAGTTTAAAGCTTAGTGATGGTTTATTCTTCTCTGTTCTCAGCACTTGACAAAGAGTGGCCTTTTCCTTGACATATATTTCTATATAGAAATAATTGGCACTCTGTGAATTCTACCTTTTTTCTTACCTAGATTCATACGTGATAAGTAACAGCACTGAGATGGTGCACACCGGTGTGGGAGTGGCAGCAAGGGAAGTTGCTGTGCTCGGGTGCTTTATCCTGAACACTGGGTTTCTGCATGTCTCATCCTAAGTTTTGAGTAGAACAATCCATGTAACCACTCTTACAGCTTTTCCCAGTGTGTTGCCATGAATCCAGGAACCTCTACATGGCCCACACACATGCAGAGGGACCAAGCGTCTCACCTGGACCAGAGTGTTTGCTGAGACTGTTGCTTCCTGGCTGGCTGTACCAGCTCCAGTTGGGATAATGGAGCAGGTGGCTACTGGTGCAGCTATTTCTCATGCCATAAAACACCTGCTCTGTTGTTAACTTGGCAGGTCAGTCTGTTTTCTGCAGGCCAGAGCTCTTGAGGGGTCCAGCACTCTGTGCCTCGGCTGGAGAACCCAGCAAATTCTTAGTCTGGAACTGCTAATCCTGTGTCCCACAATGAGGGTCCCACCTGATCCAGGTGTCTGCACTTATTTCATTTCGTGCCATGAAATGGCCTCAATCATCCTCTGATCTTGTTTGACCTGGTTTTCAACAAGATTCACAGCACCAGCAGAACTTGCCCTGCCTGCTGCCATTCTCACTGTGTCGTCTTGCTCAAGTGTTGTTGGTTTCTTTCTTATCTCCTTTAAAACAGAATATGCTACCTAAGATATTTTGCAATCTAATTTTTTCCCCCAGTAAATGCTGCAAAGGTGTTGATTTCATGCTAGGAAGAAATTATTAGCTTAACTGGGTGGTAGGGCCCTGGCACAGGTTGCCCAGAGAAGCTGTGGCTGCCCCATCCCTGGAAGTGTCCAAGGCCGGCCTGGACAGGGCTTGGAGGAACCTGGGATAGTGGAAGGTGTCCCTGCACGTGGCAGGGGGATAGGAATGAGATGATCTTTTAGGTCCCTTCCAACTCAAGCCGTTCTATGATTCATTTGAAAATAATCTTAAGTTTTTGAAGCCAACAGAAATTGAGCTACATAGATAGAGAAATGTAGTGTTTGTAAGGGAAGGCTTACACTGTGTGTCTTTTGCTCATTCTAAGTCAAATGAAATATTTTGCAGAATCTGTTGTATTTATTCTCAGTCTCACTGTGCCTTATAAAATAGAAAAGATTATATTCTGCAGTTAAAGATTAGTGTTTTGCTGTTGTTTTTAAATGGGTATTTGTTAAAATTATGTGATGACACTGAAGAATAAAAATGCTGTTACAGCCTCTTCTTTCTTCCAGAAAAAAATGCTAATTGGTCTGATCTGCTTTTTAATAGTGGCATTTATTACCTATTGAGGCAAATAAATTTGTTTAATTCCCATTTACTTTTATTCCCTTGGAAGGGTAGTTCATTTATATTTCATTTCATGTAGGACACTCTGGACTTGAGCTGTCTTGTAGCAGAGAGAGCTGGAGAATGGAGCAACAACTGTATTATTGAAGAGCTCACAGCCACAGACTGGGAAAAGCATGATCGGATGTGATTTTCAGAACAGATGCCCAAGCAGAGTTGGCAGTTAATTAAAAGCACTATGTACTTAATGATTAACTAATCACAGCGTGATGGCATTCAACGGAGATGCAAGAAACTTCTCTGCTGGATTCAACAGAGAAACTCCTAATGTCTGCCTTCAGGGTACCGTACTTACAGCCGTTTGCTTTTGCATTACCAGCAGAGACAACAGGAGCAGTTAGGCTGGCAAATTTCATTAAGCATTGCTTAGTTAAAACCTTAAAAACAGAAAAGATGAGCTTAGTCAATACTGTATCAGCTATACAGGTAACAGAGTGTGTCTTTAGCTATGGTAATTCACAGCCATGTTGTCAAGCCAGTGATGGTAAAGCACTGTGAACATTTAATCATGCTTCATCAGGAAGGTGTAGTAAGTATTATATCCATTCTACCATGAGTAAATAAGGGAGAGAGAGATTACATGACATAAATGACATGTCTGTAAATAAGTCTGAAATGTTCTAGATATTCACCAGCAGATGATGTTTCTCTTTTTTTTGCAATAGGATTACGGAGTCATGCTTGCAGTACAGCACCTATTCACTTCAAAGTTATTTTCTTCACCTCTTTTGCCAACATTTCATTCTTTTTAATTTTACCCTCAAGTATTCAATTCTTTTGCACAGGAGCTGGTTTTTTACCTACATTTATGTACAGCACCTACCACCATAAGGTCCTGTGGTATGACAACACAAATAATCATAGTATTGCATTTCTGCATTTCATAGATTGTGATCATAGAAAATCTGTGCAAAATGCAATGCAGGAAGCCAAAGCATTTTCAACCCAATTAGAAAGCAAATTTCTGAGAAATCTCTGGGGTGATTGCTTTCTTGTCACAATTCTGCTTCATGGTGTGGATGCAGTCCAGATAATTAGAGCTGGAAAGGAGAATGACAGTGGATTTAAAAAAAAAAAAATTACCATTTGAATTCAGTGATGATACTGAAGAGAATATTTTAAAATTATTGTTAGAGATTGCCAAAGATAATTGCTCCTATGTGATCATGTTTGGCAATATTAACCTGCTACTTTCTCCAGTAGTGAAGTGCTCTGCCTGGCTGTAAGGATGCCTGGGTCCTGCTCCTGGCTCACACAGGCTGCAACTGCAGGATTCTCAGCCTCTATCTTCTTGCTTCTCAAATTTGTGGGTATCAGGATCCAATACGGGAAGAGATGCTTGGAGTAATTGCAGACCCACACTATGCACAAGAGATCCTTGGCTGGATCTCACCTGACACCGAGGCAAACTGGGGCTTATTCTCTTGACAGAGCTTGAACGTGGTTTTCTTCCTTGCAGTTAGGTCTAATTCAGGGAAAAAATAGTGTTTGTTACGTCCAGTGTGCCTTTTGCCATGGCCAGCTGGTGTGCACGTTCTGTGCTTCGGTGCGAAATTAGCTTTTCCCAAAGTGAAGCCTTTGGAAGTATAAGCAACCAGCTTTTCTTTTTCAGGCAACAGGTGGAATAATACGACTGGCTGGTGCCTCTGTGGTGGCAGCAGCCATTCAGCCCACGTTCCCATCAGATGGCGTCTGGGCCCCTCCATCACCCTGATGACCCTTTCTGCTCTTTTTTCCCAGTCTTGCAGCTCTGACTGCCCAGTCTCCAGCAAACAGATGAGCTGTGAGCTGCAGGCCAGGCACAGAAGGTAAAGGTGTCAAGTAGAGGTCCAGTCCCTTAGTGTCTGTGTAAAGCTTGCATACCCTTCTCTGTCCTCATGGCACCGCTGCAGCTTTCTGGGGCTGCCACAGACAGGACAAATTTGTTTTGCTCTGCGTGTCACCTTGTGGCTGTTGGCATGTAACTCTGCAGAGCTGGGACCTTGTCCCAGGGATTTGCATGTGCTGGCTGAACACATGGACAGGGCACCCAAGGGTTGTTAGTCACTATCCAGAAGCCCAAAAAGATAAAGCACCTGATTTTTCAGTTTCAGGTCCCTGGCTGCACTATGGAGAAGCCAATACAAAGTACCTAATGATGATTCCAGGATCGTCACTGCTGAAGTAAAGCTTCTTCCAGACCCCTGTCAGAAAAGGGCAGTCCCCAGGGCTGCAAGGCTATAGGATGGCTATGTGCCTCTGGAATGCTGCTGGGCTTCTGTTGCAATGTATGGTCAGTGCATGGATCTCCAGATTTGGGCACCTCTTTTAAAAAGGAACAGTACCTGTTTTCCCCCATCCAAGTAGTAGTTTTTCTATGAAGAAAGACATCAGAGGAGATGGACCTGTCAACAAGCTTGCCGAGAGAAGTTGTCTATTAAGAAAGCAAAGTAATAGTGACTGACCAGGTTAGAGGAAAGAAGGAAATCAAATAATAGCACAAACTGATCTGACAGTACATCTCTATTGCTGTTTGGAACAGAAAAAAAATAAACAGAAGTGTTGCTAAAGTGAATGTGCTTGGTGCTTTCCACGTATAGAAGAATGTGGTGTCCTTGTTTTCAAGGTAGAAAAACAAAGGGAAGAAGTGCTACATGAGCAAAGCATGAAGTGGCTCCTCTCCATGGTAACGTGTTGCATGAGTAACATCTTTTTGGTATAAGGCATGTGGGAAGCTCTTGAGCCCCACAGGAAAAAACCGTCTTGATCGGCTCTCTGTGTATTCTCTGGGATAAACAACCAAGCACACCATGGATGAAAGATACTTAAAATTGTATTTGGGTGCTGGAGAGTTACTTTGGCATCATAATGGACTGGTGCCAACATACCAGAACTTTCCATGGTCATCAGAGGCACTTTCTCCCCTTTTTAAAAGCTGTCTCATAAAATTGAGATTACTTTTTAAAAGGCAGCTCATTGAAAAGGCCGTTGTTTTAATGGGAAGTTACAGTGTTGAAGTGCCTGTTACAGTATCCTGGGTGTAGGGGAGGCTGATCTTTCTCACAGGATGGCAATATGAAACTGAGACCAGTGGGAAAAGCCATGAAAGGAAATATTTATCTTTTTTCAGATTTTTCTGTTAAGGTTCTCCTCTAGATTTTCAGTCACTTCAGGACAAAAACCCAGGAAAGAGACACCAAGAAACAAGAAAACCAGAAAGCATCACTTGAGGTGCTGAAACTCTTGAGTTGCTCTGTGGAAGGAGCCACCCCAGTCACACAAGCTCAGTTACGGAGCCCTGATGTTTGCTGGCACAGCAGTGGTGGGCCATCAGAAGGACAGTTTTGATGGTGTTTTCTGCTCCCTTTGCTTGGTATCTGCTTGACACTGTCCCTTCCAAGAAGAACAAACTGTCAGGAGGAGAGGGTCGGAGAGAGACTGGGTGGTGATCTTGCTGATCGGTGTCTGTGTGTGCACCCATGCGAGGGTGAGCTCTCCTCTCTCTGTCACTTCGTGAGACACAGCAGCTGGTCCATGCTCTGACAGGAGCATTGATGAAAAATCAATGCTTGCCAAATGGAGACATTAACAAAGCCACAACAACATTAAATCAAGAACAACAAATTAAAAAGCAGCAACAACAACAGCAACGCTGAAGTTAGTACTGTCAGATTATGGAGAATAAGCAAACCTGCAAAAAATATTTGAGGTGGTTTTTTTTAAATGCCAGAGACTCATATGAAAAGATTGCTTGTAGTGAGAGCGCTGAGCTGGGCTGAAGGTAGCCAATTTCCATGACCTTTGGAGAAAGGCTACTTTGTATAATTGTTACATGAGAAAAACCATCGAGATCTGAGCTTTAACCTACAACCCTTATTCAGTGAGTTGTGTTTTTAATGTTGTGGACTACTGAATGATAAAGGTAATTTTTCATTATGTTTGTCTCATTTCTGTGTTACACTGAGTTTATAAAAATGTCAGCTATTTCTTTTAACATAGGAAGAATTTCTAAATGAAACTTTTTATGAGAACTAATGCCTTTTCTGTAAAGCAAGTTAATAACAATGTGTTATTCAGGATACTGAATTTCACATTTCATATTGAGCAGGTATTTTTTGTCCATGAAAATTAGTGGAAGCACTAACTAAATACATTTTTCAAAGCCTGATCCTGTACTATTTCCACTTACTTCAAGGATTATCCACCTTTTGTTAAGACTAGCCAATAACTTGCAAAGCAGGGTAGTGGGGTAGGTCTGTGAAGAGATGTACACTTTTCCATTTGCCATGTGTGGTGCATTGTAGTTTTCTACTTCTTTACAAAAGAAAAAGCATCATATTTTTGAATAGGTATGAATTAGGTACTGGAAAGTTTCAGAAAATATGTCTCAGAGCAATACAATACCACTTGCTCCTATTTTTATACAATCAAAACTGATTTTCAGAGGAAGACATGCTACTTGGCAAACAAACCCTGAGATCAGTGGGTGGATTCTGCTGATTGCCATGTAAACTTCTTGCTTCATTTTCAGCATACAGAAGCTTAGAGGATGAATTGACCTTGTACAAACTTAGCCAACCTCAGCAATCTCCTGCCAGATGTGTGCTTCATTATTTAAGTGATACCACACTGTCA
This sequence comes from Oriolus oriolus, assembly GCA_013400235.1. Lineage (NCBI taxonomy): Eukaryota > Metazoa > Chordata > Aves > Passeriformes > Corvidae > Oriolus > Oriolus oriolus. Next base: position 211,827 of record VXBT01011472.1, on the reverse strand, counting down.
GACTCCTCCTGAAATGAAGTGGACATGCCAATGCAGCGTCTGGTCCTCACATCCTTGTTTCCTGTAAGTAGAAAACCCTGTACAGACGGAGAGCTGATTCCATAGACTCCAGGGAGACTCACGTGGGTTTGAAATGTTAATCAATGCAGTTTAGACTGCTCTGAAAGTCCTGTCCTGAAAGTGGTAGAACTTTAAAACTTCTGAGCTACTTCATGGCTCCATTATAAATGTGTGTTTGTAATGTTTCAAAGTTCAGGATTTCTAATGTTTAGATAGATTTGGTAACTGATAACTGCTAATTATTTCCATTTTTACAACGTATTTTAAAAGTACCTGATTTTAGACAAAATCAGGCTCTGCACATTTATAGTTGCAAGAAATTGTGTGCTGTTATATAAATTAGACTTCTTCCCCTTTCCTTCTGTCGGTATTTTTTTGGGATTATTTGTTTTGGGGTTTGATTGGGCTCTTTTGTTTTTGTTCCAAAGAACTGGCATCACAGTCATACTGAACACCTGTGAGCCACCCTCCTGGGGGGCAAACTGAGTAAATGAGTCCTCAGGACTCAACACTTGTTCCTTTGATCAGCAGGCTCAGGCTGTAGGGAGAAAGGCTTTGCAGAGCTAAGGTCCCCTCCATAAATTGTCACAGGACACAGCGGCTGCCCAGTTACAGAAAGTCCACTGATAGCTACTGAAAGGAACTGGGTGGAGTGATCAGTAAAATCTGACACTTTCTGTTTCCAGAGTGGGCAATGTAAATGGCACAGCAGGTTCTGGGAGACCCACAAAGTGGCCAAAGTCCGCAGAGGCACCATGGAGAGCAGCCTGCTCCAGGGAGGGGACAAGCAGGAATAGCTCGGCTGAATGAGTGTGAGCCATGCAATGAGTGGGTTTCATAAGCACAGTTTAAAAAGCATACTGTGACTCTTGCAGGGAGCAAGGGGGACTTGTGACAACACTTATTTTGCACCTAACTCGATGTTTTTTGGTGAGTTTTACTTTCTGAATAAATGTGTGCTTGGAGGCAACAAGGATGGCAGTCCCTATCTGAACCTGATGACTCCTTTTTCAGAAGACAACTTAAGAATTTCACACCTCACTTAGTGCCAAATTTAATTTAATGTTTTTTATAAAGATTACTTGCACAGTGTGGAGGCATTTGGTTTAAGCAAGGCCTGAAAGATTCTGAGCATTTAGAAGCATGCAGCAGAGCGTGCCAAATTAAGCTGGTTTTCTAAGCAGAGGCAGTTTCTTTGATTTTCATTTATTTATTCATGTGTAATTATTTAAAATTACACATGGAGCTAAAAGAAAATTCTCTGAATTCATGGGGAAAAAAAGACATTTAAGCTTTCCAAGGATGCACAGTACTGTGACAACTAAGTGAGAATTCTTCTAGTGATGTGAGGGCTATTTTATGCATTCCTTTATGCATTACTTTTGGAGAGGAGGAGTTTCCTTCATTAACTGATGATATTTAAAGCCTTTGGCATTTTATTCTTTGGACATTCAGTAATCCATTCAGCCATCATGCCAAGCAGATTCACTCCTGAACATTTTTGCATATCTGAGGTGATCTTCAGGTTTCAGATAAAAGGTTTGTGTTGTGCAAGGTGTTATACTGCCGCTGGATAAAAGGTCTTGCTTCATGGCTCTGCAATCCAAATAGATGAACAAGGAAAAGAGGAAGGAAGTGGATGGTGTCTGAGGCATCTGCTCAACAGGTGGGAGCAGGGAAACAGATCAAAATTCGTGACTGAATACAGCCTTCCACACAGTACCAGTACTGTCTGTGCCCTTGGTGCAAGCCCTTCTTTGTTTCAAAGGAACATCTCCAAACTCTCATCAAAATCTACCACTATGTTTTCTTTAAACAAGTAATCTTATAATGTAAATACAAATTGACCATACAAAGATGCGTTCACGCATATTCATGAATCAGGTTTATTGTCAAAGTTATGGACAAATTAAACTTTAGCTACAAAATAAAGTGAGTGTAATGTGTTCCTGCAGTGGAGATCCTGCAGAGAGAGAGGTTTTGCAGTTAACTCTTTCACCATGTATCCATGCCACAGTTGGTCTCAGAGTTAGTGACCGAATTGTATGTGCACACTCAGAGATGAAAATGGTTTGGGTTTCCCTTGGGCCTGGAAACAGCAGACAGGAGCCTCTCTGCAGAGGAGAAAGGAGGCAGTGGAAGGATGCTACCATCAGGCTTCAGGTTTCTTTTTCCAGGCAAGAAATAGTATAAAGAGAAATTATCAACAGCTCCCAGCTTAGTCTCTACTGCTGTTTTTGAAGAAATGCATGGTATTGTTTGTAATACTAAAGAGCAGTCTGTAAATACTTGAAGAGCAAGGAGGCACTGCACTCAACTGAAGTGACTGCTAAAAGGCTGAGTGAGAGTTTTCTCAGAGGTTTCCCATGTAACCTGGATCCATCTTTGAATTTGGCTGTACTTTCCTTCCCATGTGTCAAATGGGGAATCCTCCTTTGCCATGTTGTAAAGGCAAGATATATCACTTGTGTATGGGTAAGTCTGAAAGGTCCCTTCAACCCAGTCCTGCCTGAGTAAAATCTGCCTGTGATTTGTCCAGGCTTGCAGAAACTGTAAGCCATGGTCAGCTTGGCCAGTTTAATACTCTGCTCTCTCGACTGATTGTCCTGGGACTGGTTTAGGACTATACTAACACAGCTTTGTTGCTTCATTTTACATCAGATCATGGACAGACCTGGAAGTTGTGTTGGCCATGAAGGTCAAATGGACATATCTGTGAGGATGTGGCTGGAGGGACTTGGAGGGGGAGAAAGCACCTAAACCACTTCTCCCTGTGTGTACATCTATATCCAGAGGTGAGTCAGGCTACTGGCATGAGAAGAGAGTGGGAAGCACAAGTTACTTGCCTTGATAGCACTGTCAAGAATTTTTAGTTTTGTTTCTTCAAAAGCATTTGAGAAGCAGAGGGGACAGCTTAAGAGAAAAGTTGCTCTAATGCAGAGAGATGTGGAGGCAGGTCATCCTGAAACTGCACTTTAACTGTACCACTATGGATTATCACCCATCTGACACACACTCTGAGCTCTTTAAAAATCCAAGCACAAGATGTTTAGCTGAAAATTATTTAACAATATTTTTATTGTGTTAAGATCTACTTTTTTTCCCCAGTGTTGGTAAGTCTGACCCCCAGCCTGTGCTGCTGGTGCCCTGGTGCTGGAATGTACAGATTGTTTTTGGGAAACCTGTTTCATGCATGTGTCAAATATTGGAAATTTTGAATATATTTTGCCCTAGAAAGCTTTTTTTTTTTTGCAATCAATTCTGTTGCAGACCTGCTAAAAACTAGTTCTTTAATACTTATGAAAGCAAAACTCACATTTTGAACAGGTTAGTAAAATTATTTCATCCATGGGTTTACTGTAGCAATAGAGACCAAAGCATCCTTATACTTATTTAATATTTTGAGGGAAAACCCACTCGCACACAAAAGGAATTAAAAATTTAATTTTAAAAAACCCCCAAACATTTGAAATGGTGCCAAGGTTTAATTTCTAGAAATACCATTTATTCTGTATTACAAGTAGCCCTTTTGCAGGGCTGATCAACCTGGAGCTGCATCAACAAAGGGTAATACTTGACTGTAGTAAAATTCATTGATTAAGGAACGTATCACTGAACACCTCAGCAAACTAGTATTTAATAGCTGTAGACCATGCCAAGGCTGAGCATTCAATTTCACCTTAAGTGCATTGCAATCATAAATATATTTTGAATAACAAGGTAATTGTGCATGAAAATTGTTAGTTATGTATGCAAATGGATTATGGAAATGGAAAATTGTTAGTTATGTATGCTGCACTCTGGATCTGAGAATTGTGTGGGTTGCTTCTGCTTTTAAAGAAATCTGTCCTCATGGTTAACTGTCCCTATTGCCTCTTTCAAAATTCCTTTAACAAAATATCCTGAAATTCTAGCAATTTTCCTTTGTGAATAATGTCCACTTATCAGCCCATTCCAAAGCTTCGTTTGCTATTGGGGCATTTTTAGAGCAGTCTATGATCTGCCTGAATTAAGTTGCACACGGTTCTTAATCGTCTTTGACAACCAATACTGGGCTCCCTCTGCATTCAGTGCTACAGGCGTTTGTGTGCGTGGTGCTCCTCTGCAGCAGCTCTGCACTTTTCATCAGCGGGGTCAGAAACAGGTGTTACCTGCCAAACACACGGCGCTGGTGGGGAAAAGATTGCAGTGAAAAGCAAAAAGGGGATTGAGAATGTGTTCGTACAAGCAGCAGCACCATAAATTTGTCTCATATTGTAAATGCAAGATATTTATCAATGAAAGTTTTAGTCCTGATTAAAAGTGGCATTTTGCTGAACTGTGCGGTTTGAAGATGAAAGAGAATTCGTTCAGGTGTGCACAGAAAGGGCTTTGCTCATTGCAGTAGCACACAGTGAGTGAATTTAGTCAATGATGAAAACTTTGGGCCAGTGTTCAGAGCCCAGCCCTGATCTCAGAGTGCCTCTGCTGCAGTGCAGAGACAAACAGCACCACGGGCTTTGTGCAGAGAGCACGCTGGAAATGTTTTTCCCAAGTCAGTGGACTCCAGTTTCTCACTTCCAGGAGCCCCCTGGTGCTGAGAGGGATGAAGAGCCTGTCCCTAAGTCACAACAGGAATTTTGCAAGTTAAAGCCACTTTTCTTACACAAGTCCCAGCTATGTTGCTTTGTACAGGACAACTCTAAGGCCAATATGCGTTTAGGAGCATTAATGGTAGATGGTGATGGGTGGTGTTTTGTAAAAGTCTTCTCAGGTACTTTGCCTTCCCTGCTGCTCTTGGCTGCCTGTGGTAACAGTCATTGCTGCAACTGATCCCTCAAATCCTCAAACTTAAAATTAGAGCTTCAAAAATTTGCTTTCCATCAAATACATCAAGGAAATTAATTTACCAGTCTTCTGTGGTCATTGAAAGATGGATGACAACCTGTTTTTTCTTCTAAGACTTTCTGCTATTGCAATATCTGTCTGCTTTTTGAGGAGATTGGATTGATTTTGGAGTCACTAAAATGTGGTCCTTCATCCTTCAGAAACCAGAGAGAAAGGATAGTATTGTGTACAAACTCTACCCATGCGGCTATCAGGGAACTCCATAGGTATAATTATGCCGTGGAAATAGATAGTACAAGACTTGAGAAATCTGGAATAGAGCAAAACAAGGAGAATGACTGAAGTGCATTTTCCCCTGCAAAGAAGAGTTTCCGGGCTGTGTGTCTTTATCTTGTGAGGCATTAGGAGGGATTGGTTGTCTGAGGAAACAAAAATGTAAAAAGCCACTAAGAAAAACTTAGAATATCATTGTATTTCCAGGACATTATCACCAGCGTGTGTGTGTATATGTAAAAATGATTCTTCCTCTATCACTGTTTTTACAGTTCTCATTAAAAAAGGAGAAAATTCAACATTAATATAGGAAGGAGGGAGAGAATAAAATTCAAGTAAATGCGTGCTGCTCGGTTTATAAACCTAGCAGCACGCATTTACTTGAATTTTATTCATGCATTTTCTCAAATATGTTATCAGATGTCTTTGGCCAGCTCCTGATCTATTGCATAAGTAATCTTTGGAGCAATCAAGGGAAAAGGGAATGTTGTGTCCTGCCATGTTTGTTCCACTTTCCTGCAGGCCTGGGATGATCTCTGCTGAGGTTTGACAAGAGGCTGGTGCTTTGTTTATCTGTGAGTGCAGGCTTCAACTTCACGTGAGCGATGTTTAAATGTAAAAGCCACAGGGAGCTGGATTAACGTGTCCACATAATGATTTTTTAGGATCTATTCACAACACCACTTCTTGTTGCGTCTTTCATAGTTTTGGGCGTTCATTTTTTTGTTTGTTTTCTTTTAATTTTCTGGTAAGTTTAGCAATAAAAAATGGGATAAGAGCTTTACATAATTGCTAATGCTACTTTTTTCTTCCCATACTTTTTTGAATGATTTCTGCTTCAATTCAGTGTATATTTATTGCTTCTTCTCAGCTCCATGTTCTGGAGGTTTTTAATCAACAAAAATATATTTCCTGCTTATCATGTATTAGAAGTTGCAATGCATCATCCTGTGATTTTATTTATTTATTTATCTATTTCCTGCCTGCCATCACTTCCCACTTCCGTGTGAAGACGCTGGAGCCACTCATATTTAGTGCCAGTACTTTGATCAAATGAGCAGCTATCAGAAATTATCTCATATTTTTCCTATTCCTTTTGGTATAGTGGAGACCTAAAGCACAAATACACTGCATCAAAGGCAAAACAGGATTATTTAGGTATTTTTGTTACTTAGGTCTTCAAAGTATTTAAGTGCATTTTAAAAATTATTATTAAAGTGTAATTTTTAGAAAATGTTCAGTGCCCAGTGTTTCATCCACCTGAGAAATCACTGGAGTAGTTACTCTCTCTTCTTTTGAGTATTGACTCTGTTGGCCTCATTCTGCTACACTGTCGATCACGGAGTCGTGCTTTTGTTGGCCTGTCATTCTGCAGAGATCAAAAGCAGTGAGAATCAAGCCTTTTGTTAGCACACGAAAGCTTTACCACCTGGAAAAGTGTGTCAGCTTTTTTGATTTATTTGTTCAGAATTTTTCACTTATTGCCTTCTGGGTCAAATGACAAGTATTTGGAGGCAGAGTGTAGCTTCAAAGTCCCCTTTTTTAAGGAACCAAATTATGTAGCTCATGTTAGTAGAAAAAAATATTCCTGATCAAGACAGTTTACTGCATCAGGTTTCTCAAAGGATGAACCTGCTGCATCTCTAAGCTGTTTTTCTTCACTAGCCCGATTCATCTAGTGAGAATCGGGGGAGGCAAGTACAGTTATCAGGGCCCAAAGGCAGAGGATGAAAGCAGAAAAACTGGCTTCTCTCTTCATGACCCTCTCTTTGGGAAACAGCTTTTGCTTATCTGAAGGAAAAAAAAAAAGAAAAAGTTATTTTCTTTATTAACTTCTGAGCAAGTATGTAACTCAACACTCAAATCTATACTCAGTGACATATTTTCTTCCTAGCTTTGCTCTAATACTTTTGACAATCTCAATTAAGCCAAATATATTATAACATTCTCTTCTAGAAATCAATCTGTAGCGGCAGCCAGCCTGGGCTACTACTCTAGGGAAACACAGACATTTTAAATTTCTTAATGTTTTGCCTTAGAAATATCATAATAGATAGGGAAATAGATAGGTGGAATTTTTTCTTAGATGAGCATATGCCAGACCTGCTTGCTTTTGAAGAGCTGTGACTGTCAGAGGTCCAAAATGGGCCAAGTCAAATTAGCACTAATTAGCACTTCAGCAGCATCATTCGTGCTGTAAATGCTGAATTCACCACAACTTACTACTGCCTCATCGTGGCAGCCTGTGAATAAATCCTTAAGTATCTCACAGATGCTCCGATATTTAGAGGGCATAAACCTTGCCACTAACCAGGAAGTGTGGTAGTCCACATTTATGGGAATCTGGTATGTTCAAAATGAAAAAAAACACTTCTTCCTGTTGCCAATGTGAGAGTCACACATTAATACTGAGACTGTTTTCATATGCTACAGGATTAAGTACTTTAGTTTTGTAAAGCATTGTTCAGAATTTCTCTGAATTCTATCTGGTAGTTGCATTATTAATCTACTTTGTAAACTAAAGTATGGAAGATTTATTTATAAGAAAGGGCTTTTTTTACACAGGCATCTGCCTGCCTGCTTGCCTAATTCCCCTCTCCCATTTAGGAATCCAAGAATGAAGGTGGCTGCCTCTGAAACAAATAATGCAGAGGGTCTCTTAACAAAGCGAGGGGCTGCACTTGCTCTTCTCCTGCAAAATTCAGCGGCGCTGCTCCCTGGCTGGATGAACAGCTGTGGCAACAGCCCTGAGCAGGCAGAAAAGAGTGGGGACAGTGGCAGATGAGATGGAGCAGGAGAGGGAAGGCAGCATTTGGTTGAGCAGTTGGGTAGAGATGAATTTTAAGCAAGGGAGGGTTGGCAAGAGGTTTTTGAAAATGGTCAAAACATGGAACAGAGCTGGTAGTATGTCCCATGATGCTGAGGAGATCACTGAGAGATGGGCTGGAAAGAGTTGCATGAGGACGCTTAAATACATTTCATTTGAGCAATGTTTCTAATGCTGATGAGACTGGACATGCTTTATGGGACTACTTGAAGCTTGCTTTTACATTTTAATTGTACTAAACTTTCTGACAGTAAGAAAACAAAGGAACTTTCTCTGCTTCTTCCCTGAAAATATGACACAGAAACAAACTTTTTCTTTCTCTGCCTTATAAACCTGGAAATGCTCAAATGCGTTTAAAAAACAAACAAACAAAAAACAACAACCAAGAAAACCCCAATCCTTCTTTAATGTATCATCATGAAGAACTGAGTGCATCTATTTTTAACTGACTGCCTTACCCAAGGCAATGAAACCTTTCAGTAGTAAAAGAAGAAAACTGCCTTGGAAAGATGTTTAAAAATGGTCATCCACCTACTGCACTGTAAAACAGTAAAGGATCTTTTTGATGTCTCCTCCCAGCAAATATCAGTTCTCATTTTCAGAGTTTCTGTCTGGCAGTTGTATACATTAGGGGATGCTGCTTAAAAGTGATAAAACATGCTATGGATGTGATGACATAAAATTAATGCATAATGCCACTGAAGAAGCATATGTTGAATGCTTCTCCCAGGGCTAAGTAAGGTATTTAATCACCAAAGTTTTGGTCTTTGGCCTTTTAAAATTCTTGATTGCATATAATCAGGAGTCGTGGCCCCCAGGGTGTTACACAGAAGTTTGGAAAGGTTGAGGTTTGATAACAGAACACTGCTTGTATTGATTTCTTCTGGTATTCACTAAAACTTACAAAAAAATTAAACAGCACATTTATGTTTTTATAATATCTATAACATTAAGCACAGGAAAATGCCTTTTTTTCCCTCTGAATTGTAATTGTGAAAATGATATTAGGAAAGGTTATGATTCAAGATTGTATTTTCACTTGTCTTAACTTTCAAGAGTAGTGAGGTCTGCCTTAGAGTTTGAATTCAAAAGACATTGTGTCTGGTTTATTAGTATTATTATTAGTGCTCCTACATTCTCTTGCAAGCCATAAAACCATTTTAGCATAAATTCCTTATGTAAATGCTATTATTAAGTGCTATCAGGGTTGAACACCAGTCATTAAATCCTTCTGAGCATTAACAACTGGGAGAGTTTAATGGAGCCCTCATCAAAGATGAACATGGAAGAAGATGGAGAGAAGCTTCTGTGCATGCTGCCTGTAGCCTGGAGGGGAACAGAGCAAGGAGAACCTCTATAATTTACTGTGCTTCTCTGTTGTAAGGAAAAAAGAATTAAAACATGTAACCTAAACCAAAGCCCAGTAAAGCCTGTGGGAAGCTTTCTGTTAACTTCAATGTGCACTAGATCTGGTTGATAGATTTCTAAAATACAAAGCATTTCACATGGTGTGTTGAAGAGGTTTTTCCATGCAATGGACACACATAATGAGAGCTTTCATTCTCTTCTGTTCCCAGATTTGGCCTTGAAGAAAACCCTAGAGCTGGATGTTGCTGAACTTTGGGCAGAGTTAGATTCTGACCTGAATATTGAGTACAGAGTCCTTGTGTATTTTTGTTTGTTGCCACATGTAAGTTCTTTATCCTTTGCCGCTCTGTTCTTTATCATCTGCAGGGTAAAGGATTCTGAACCAGAAATAGATTTGTGCATGGAAGTCTGGGCTGTGGGAGCAATAGGCTCTTCTTTTTACCTCATCAACAGAGCTCGCTGCTTCCCTCCAGCAGCACTGTCTCCACCGAGAGGTGGAGGGTTACCTCTGCACATAGATGCTGGCAGGTGTCTGTTTTCCTCAGCAAGAATGCACAAGGTAGAATATCTTGTAGAAATTCAAGATCTGCCTTTCAGGTAGTTAAATATGAGCACACCAGTGTGCCATTGTATCCCCCTAGTTGATTTGGTCATCTGTTATTTAGTTTCTTGAGTGGCTTTTCGTACCAACCACCTACATATCCCGAGTATCAGAAATCTTTTTTTTTTATTAAAGAGTTGGTTTCCTTTTCTCTGTGATTCTTGACAATGTGATTCATGGGAGAAATGAGGGATTCTTTTTCTGCACAAAATAATTCATTCTTCAGAGAGAAAATTGTAGAGCCCTCTTTGTATCTGGAAAAGAGGTATCATTGCAGAGAAATCACCCATTATTTCTCATTTGGCACTTGAACATTGACTCTAAAAGTGCTGCAGTTACTTTGTGGACTGGGCATCTATTTTCCAGGATTTGGAGTGCTGCAGATTCCAAAGGCCATCTCCTGCTTATATGTATTACCACAGGTTTTCCCAGAAACACAATTGTCTTTAGCTGGCTGTTAAAGTCACTGACAAGCCTTGAGAAGAGAGGAAATGAGGCTCTAGCTGAAAGATAGTTCTCCACATTTTCTGTTCTTTTCCATCAGAAGATTGGAATGGAGGTGCTGTGTGCTACTTGGGAGGGCTATGTACTTACTTAGTGAACAGGAGTGAGCGGACTCTGTCCTGTGTGCACCCTCGGACAGGGAACATGTTTGGAGAGAAGTCATCCACCTCTCTTTCTCAGCAGTGTTTGACTGAAGCATTCATTTTTCTGTCCCCAGCCAAGCTCAGTTCAGTTCCTACAGACTGAAAGACTGCTGCTGTCACCAGGGAGTCCTGTCAGGAGAGGAAGAGCAAACCCCAGGACCTGCAGCAGGCTGCCCCAGGAAGTGTCCCCAGCTCAACACCTGGCTCCTTCAATTTTCCAACAGCAATTTTTCATTTGGCTAATTTTAGCACTTCACTGCATGAAAGAGATGGGGCAAGCAGGGGAAGGTGACTTTGCTATTATTTTAGATTAATTTATTATATTTTAAAAATTAGTCTGAAAGGTCCAGGAACAGATACGGAGTGAGGAAAAGAAGTGCCTGTGTCACCAAAGTGACATCGCTGAGCGTTTATGTAAGGTTTGTCTTTCCCTTTGCAGTTGAAGTAATGACACATCAAAGCTGTTGCCTCCAGTTGCTGGTTGCCTGTAAGAGTTTCAGGTTTCTGTGCTTTATCCCAAGATCATGTGGACACCTCCTAGTCAGTACTCAGCGCATAGGGCAAAGGCAGAGCACCTGCTCATGCTCAGCTTAATTCCTTTAAGTACTCTTGTAGCTGTCAAACTATAAAAGCAGCACAATGGAGACTGACTTGTTTGCATTGTGGAGCCCTTTTTGATATTCAATATCCCAAATTATTTTAGTGAGTAGATGCGATGAGAGCTTTATAGAACTGCAAACAGCCCATGAAGATAATACCCTGGGGCAGCTCATTTGCCTAACATAGAGCATATACTCAACTGGTATAACACAGTACAAATATTTACCAAAATCAGTTTTGGGTGTTTACCTTGGAGTGGGAGAGCACATTTTGAACAATTATTCTCTTTTGTGCCCAGCTATGCAATGCAGAAAATATTCAGCAGAATCCTGTAGTCAAGCCAGGGATGCACATACAGTGAACTAAGTTACAGTGTATCCTCTTGTGTTATGCTGACCACGGGAGAAATAAAAGGTACAACTACGCCCAGGATTCTATATCAGAAATTATAAGTTTAAACACAATGATGACTTTTTTACTATATTCAGCCATAATTAGCAAGAGTCAGCTCAGCAAGGCCCTTTAAATTTTACTGTGGCATTTCCAGTGTCTTGTCTAGGTAATGAAGTGGATGTCTTTGGCAAATGCTTATCAGCAGCTGGTAGCCCTGAATATTTGGGTTGTACAGAAAAGCAGCAAGCTGTTCCTCATGGTACTCAAAGCCTGGGCTCCTGGGCAGCGCTGTCAAGGTCTCTCACAGAAGTTTTTGTGCTTTTGTGTCCCACTGAAGGCTGTTGGTACCACTGCAGCTTTGGCAACGCGCTGCTGCCGTCAGCAGGGCAGGTCCATTGTTACCAGAAACAAAGGGCTACAGATGTGGCTCCTGTTAGTGGGTTACACTGGTAACGTGGTCACATTCTGCTTTTCATCTACTCCTTTAAGCAGTTCTTCAATTTGTCTGCTTCTTTGAAACTGAGAGAGATGAGTTTGGAAGGATGCAGATGAAAATAGTCTGTGGAAAGAAATTTTCAATGAGGTCACTTTGCTGTTTCATCAGATGAGGAGGAGCTTAAGGACAACAGTTCAGGCTTGCTAAGAACACAGATTTCTGATAAAAGGTAGAGATTCTCAAATGTTCATCAAACAGTTTATACCAGGGATGTCATGTTTTTCAAAAACATTGCCAAGTTTTTATGTTGTAGACATCAATCATAAATTGAAGTTGGGTGACTTAACAGTTAATGTATGTACTAATTAGAGAGAGGATAGACCTGCGGTACCACAAAATTCTAATGAGGTCAGGGATGAAATACTACAAGAAATGCTGTTTTTTCTGTCTTTTTCTGGGAGCCATTATCTGTTTTAATTCCTCTCTATTGAAATATGAATCATGTGAATCCTACCTTTAATTTGTTTATTTATCAGTGCTTTGTTGACTTCGTAGCTTATACAAAACACAGCAGGGGAGAGCTGTGAGACTAAGTATCAAGCATTATAATGCATTAGAGTAATCACTTTTCTCTCTAACACATCAGATTTTGTCATCAAGTTTTATGAGTACAGGCGTTATTTTTCTCAGAAGCTCCTGAAACTATTCATCTTAATTAACAGTAGTATAAGCTTCTTCATAAAGTAGGAGTACATTTTATCATGAAAAAATTTTGTGGTAAATTCACCTGCTTATTATTTCTAAACAAAGTGATGCAAAAAAAAAAAAAATTCCTATAGTTCAGAAAGCTTTCTTTTTAAAATTAACTTGAAACTGTTAGTGCAAGGTTAGAAGTTGCAGTATTCTCAAGTGACCAGATGGCGAACTCTGCTTTGTGCTTCACAGAGCTCTGGGAGTTCCTGAGCCCCATCCTCACTCCTGGCAGACTCCAGTATCTGCTGGTGTGGTGTCAGCTTCCCAAGGTATGCAGGTAGTTGTTGTTGCCTTTGTTCTCCTTTCTGTGATGTGACAGGTTTTCCTATCATCCTGTGTGAATATGTAGGTAATTCTTGTCTTTTGACCCTTGTCCAAAACAACTTTTTAATCAAGGGTCAGCAAATGCACCACAATTTCAAATGACAAACAATACAAATAATCCAGCTGTTGATGGCCAATGCTGTGAGTGGGTTTCACCAAATTCTCAAGGTAAAAGAAAATATGAGGCAAATAGCTCCTGTCCCCTGAGCAGTGCATGGTGGTGAGCTGGGGTATCAGTTCACAAGCAGAAGCTCCCCAGTAAGCTGGCACTGGCCTTGAGAATGGTTTTCAACAAAGTGTTATTTCTAGTGCCAGTGTTTTGCTCCTGTATTTTTGTTTTTTAGTGGATTGATGAATAGAAGACCCTGAATGAAGTGGTTTGGCATTTGTTTTCTGATGTGGCAAACAAAGAACAGCATGGTCATAGTAGTTTTCAAGGCCTCCTTATTCATCAGCAGCCTTAAAGTGTCTGTGCCATGTCATTATGAAACACTGGATATTTTTTTTCATCAGTCGCAATGTAGAATTTGACAAGGGAAGTGCTGAAAGAATTATAAAAAGTAAGAGACATCTTGTATATTTGAATAGGGCATTTTTATCATCACCTTTTTTGCTATGGTTCACCCTTTAAAACCCTCAGCATTATTCCAAGTTATCCTTGCAACATTTGCCTTTGGGTGAGCATATCCCCTTCACCTCTAAATTCTTTATGACCTCGTACCGCGTACTGGGGGGCTTCTTGTGTTTAGGAGTAAAGGCGTCCCACAGTGCTGATTGTCTGAGACCAGGAGCTGGTTTGGCACTGTGAGGCTCTAGAATATCATCTGCCCTGCTCGCTGGGGCTGGGCAGGAGCCAGCAAACATGCTGAGCTTGCTCTGCCGTTCAGGATTGTGTCCTGCTGAGGGGAGCTCACATGCAGTGTGGCTCTGACTGTCCAAGGCTGCTTCATGGCTGCTGTCTGAGGACCCCGCACTTCCATTTTCTGTTTAAGTGGAGATCCAGCTGAACTAGCGTGGTTTTATCTGGGTATTGCAGTCTTACTGTATGAAAAGATTACTTGAGCTCTCAGAGAGCAATGCACTTTGAATTATTTTACCCCCACTGATGTTTTGTTTTCTAGTGGCGGATTGAGTATGTGAATTTGGGTGTCAGAACATGTATCTCGGGTTCTGCAAAGGTGAGGAAGTGTGTCTGTATATTTGCAGTCAGGATCACAGCCTTGTGCAGATTGTGAGTGCTCTATATAGTGCTGGGCAAGACAGGTTATAGCAAGTGCTGGCATTTATGGAGAAGCAGTTTGTCTGTTCATGTCACTCGGTGCAACAGCTGCATCTGAAATTTGTTGCCCTTTGTTTACAGACTGATCCTGGTATTTGGAACACTTTGAGTGTTTCATTGCTCAGGTGTCCAGAATTTGAAACAAAATCAATTATAACTGCTATAGGCAAGGGGGTTTATGGTCATAATGTTCCAATGACAGTGTCAGGGGAAAGCACCAGGAACTTCCAGCTAATGTTCATTTTCAGACATTTCTACACAGTCTTAAAATAGCAGTAATTGGTACAGGAAAAGCAGGTACAGCATGATCTCTGTCCCTACAGAAAAATAACAATATAGTTAGGTAATATAACGTTAGAAATAGAAAAATAAGATGTGACACAAAAATGCAAGTCATGTTCTAGATGGAAGATAGTTGGTTTCACTGCACTGGCTTCTAATGGCAATCTCTTTGCAGGATACTTCAGAAATGATGGATTGAGGCACACACATAATGACCTGTTCCAGTCAGGAGCTGAGACAGCCTCAAAGGGAGTTGCCGATGAGATCTATGGAATGGGACACGTGAGTGTATTCAAGAGCAGTGTTGGTACAATTTTGCATGTATATCTTCCTGCCAAAAAGTTAAAAAAACCAGTCAAGACTGCACATTTTGGAGGATTAATCATCTGAGATTTTTCTCTAATTTATCACCAACAGGAGTAATGTTCTCTTTGTTTCTTTTTTACACGGACACCCACATAGCCTTTAAAAAGCATAAATAAAATTACATCCACACAGGCTGTGGGTCTGTGCAGCAGCTGTTCACATGACACTGTATTTTATCTGCAGACATTTAATCATTTTTTCCTGAGCAACTGTCTCAATCTGTCAAAATATTTGTAAATAAATTCAGTTTCCAGTAAAATTTGCTTTCACTAGCACTACAGAGAGACAGGGAAGACTTATGCCCAGTGGGAAGAAAAAAAGCAAAATTGTTTTCCATTGCAGGTTGAACAGCTCAGTCCTAAGGCGTTTGCCTTGATGGCTGTGTGAAGCCAGTGCTCTCACTTAGCAGCTACCTAATTTCTGGGCCAAGATGTTTCATTTCACCAGACAGATTTCTCCACAACTGAACAAACACAAACAAAATGGTAGGTGACAGAGGACAGCTCTGTATTTCAGTAGAGGAGGAACTCACCTGGAAAGAAGGGATATTTGGCATTTGTTCCTTTTTTTAACCCCTAACTCCCTGTTAGTTAGGACTCCCTGTCCTTCTCTTGTGTCCCTCCTCTATGCAATGTGTTAATGTTTCCTTCCTGTCTTTCAAACCTCCACAGTCTGAGGGTGCCTGTGGATTTGGTGACAATTTACTACAAGAGCTAAATGCATGAGCTGGTTACTACTTCCTATCAGTTCTTTAGCAAATTCAGTGTCTGTGTTAGCCCAGCCTCTCTGTTACTGACCCTCTGGGTGCACAGGTGGAGGAAGAAGATCACTTAAGACTTTTGGCTTTCCAGATCCACTTTTGTCCTTTCTGTGAGATAACACAGATCCCTATTAGACTCAGACAGGGAGGAGCAATGCTTCCTGAGAAACTAGGGATGAGGGCAGGTACCAGCATGATGTGTAATCGCTTTCCAGAACTATCCTGGAGGAAGTTTGTTAAAGTACAGGATGCAAGATCACTTTCAGAAGTGGAAACACACAGCTGGGCCAGCACTGCCCACCAACATGGTGTCTCAGTCTATTCTGACTTCAGCTGCCTGTGGGCTGCCACAGCAGCTTCTGTACCTGCAGTCAGACCAAAACTGTGCACTTGGAGCTGTGGAAATCCACATGCTTTGATTGCACCCTGAAGGAAATAAGCCTTACAGCTCATATCAATATATTGAACTTTAACTCAGTTGTATAAACCAGAAAATCCAGATATCAAGTGTATTTTTAAGCCTTAATCTGAAGCAATGAAAGTGAGAGATTGATGTGTTTGCTAAAGCAAGGGGATTTCTATGTGCACAGGATTACCTGAGGCCTTACAGAAGGGTTTGCAGGGGGAAGCAGCTGGTTCAGTTGGTTGTGTAATTTGGTGGATGTTTCAGTCTGGGCAGGAGCTGCTTTTAGGGTAACTGGAGCGAAGAATGTCTCTGCCTTACCAGCAGCACCAAGCATTAAGCTGCACCATTTTGGCATCTTGAGCCCATCCTTTATGCCTCTGAATTAGGTCAAAGGTACTTTGTCTCCAAGCAGAGCAGCTGCCAGCCACCCAGTCTCAGCTGAGAGGGTTGTCATGCTTCCCAGCTGGGAGCACTGATGCTCTTGATGCTTCCAGCTGTGGCTTAAGGCAGGCACTGGGACAAGGCCGTAGCAGCTCCCAGCTGAGTTAAAGGCACTCTTGCATTTCCCAGACTCATGCCCCGCCATATAAACAGTATGACCTAGCCTGGGCAGCAGGGGGTTCTTCAGACGTGCTTGTGTTTCCATCAAGGCTCTCTGTTGTGTTCTGACAGCTACCAGGAATGTTAAAACGCATTTTAGACCAAGACCATGCAGTCTGCTGGTGTCAGAGCTGTGTGCAGGCTCTCCAGGACTAAAGTGAATTAGACCACTGATTATTTTGCGTATGGCTCCTTTGGTGCTCTGGACTTGGTACTCAGTGATTGAGTGGCCAGATGTCCTGA
The DNA here is from genome assembly GCA_013400235.1 of Oriolus oriolus. Classification (NCBI taxonomy): domain Eukaryota; kingdom Metazoa; phylum Chordata; class Aves; order Passeriformes; family Corvidae; genus Oriolus; species Oriolus oriolus. Next base: position 194,782 of record VXBT01011472.1, on the reverse strand, counting down.
AGCCACCGCATACAGCTGGACAATAAACTGTCTTCTACAGAGAAATAGCAAAGGCCTTCCTCCTTTTTTAGGGTAAAACTGTCAGTTTTATTGACAGGCTTTTTGCTTTGATCATATTTACAGTGTTATGCTAGACCTATTTAAATCATTTCAGTAGCAAGCTGAATACTCTCTGAAAGCAGTCTTGATTCCAGCCTGAAGAACAGGTAATGTTTAATGGATACAATGAGCTGTCATTTTAAATGAGCCACATTTTAATCTGAAAAATAATTATTCCTCTGTAACAGCTCACGGTTTGTTTGGCCGTGGGTAAAATACAGCTAATGTACGGATAATGTACTTCGCCAAAATGAACCCAACTACTTTGAGAAACACACTAGCAAATCAGTGCTTTTACCACCTGTGTACCAGGTATGATTTTGTTTTTATACATCAAAGAATCTACGGACGTTATGAGAAAAAGCTAAATTAAAAAAAAAAAAACCACAAAAAACCAAAAAAACCTCAACAACAACAAAAAGAGCAAAAAGAGCAAAGCCAAGAGCAAGTACCAGCCCCCATCAAATAAATCAAGCATTTGATATATGAAGGATGATGGCTCTGCAAGCCATCAGAAGGACTTCTATCAAACAGTGGTGAAGAGAAAAAAAAAGCTCCTCTTAAAAACCCCCCCCCTAACCTCATTCCCACAAATGCAAGCAAGCAAATTGTGTATGTGCCTGTGAAATTAAGAGTGAATTGGCTTAACTGGTTGTAAATTAAACTATTGTGCTGTCCTGGCCTGCAGCCCTACCTGTACCTCAACCTTGCCACCCCCGAGATGCTCCGACAGAAGTGTCGGGGGTGTTTCTGGGGAGCAAGTTGACAGCCTCCACTTCAGTGTTTACCTTAGTGGCTGCACTTAATCAGAATCGTACCAGGCTTTTGCCTTTGTTGGTTTTATCCTTTTTCACTAATGTGGAGAAAGTGAGGATTTTAGAACCGCTCTGCTGGAAAATGTCACGTAAATGTTACTGACCCGCGCGGCCAGCAGGAGCTTTGCAGGGCACGCTGGGGGATCGGCCTGTCCCCCGATTTAAAAAAA
>VXBT01011472.1:157940-193690 GCA_013400235.1 Oriolus oriolus | reverse complement strand
CCCCCCCCACATTGTAAAAAAAAAAAAAAAAAAAAAAAATTTCTTTGCTGTTATTTGGACACTTGGGTGAGAAAACTCCGGCACGGGGCCGGCCGGAGCAGCGCCGAGCAGGGACAGCAGGTGGCGCTGCTGCTGCAGGAACCGGCGCGCCCCGCGCCCGCCGAGCGCTGCGCCTGGAAAGAGCCGGGAAAGGGGGGGATCTCAGGATGCCTGTTGCACCAATCCACGGGAAAGAGCCGGGAAAGGGGGAGATCTCAGGATGCCTGTTGCACCAATCCACGGGAAAGAGCGGAGAAAAGGGGAATTTCCCAGGCTGCCTGTTGCATTGGTTCATGGGAGATGGGGCAAAACCAGGAATATTTCCAGGGACTCGTTTCTCTGGCTGTTAATCTAGTTTAGGGAAAAAGAAAGCGTGCAATATTAAGAGCCACTCAAAACTAGCAGACTGTGTGTCTAACAGTTTGGCTAAGCCCACCACCATAAGTGCTCAAAACTCTGTTCTCAAACAACTTAACAAAGCAAAAAATGACAAATAAAGAGCCAAAACAAAAAGCCAAACAAATAAACAAAAATAACCCAAACCAACCAATCAAGCAAAGTCCTCCCACCCTCTCCCCCTGCTTCCAAAAAGCCAAACCAGAACAAGACAACAAACAAACAGCCCCCCTAGTTTAAGATCTGCATGAGAATCCTGAAAGGCTCGGGAATATCTCCGTCCTCACCTCACTGGAGGAGTGCTGGAAAAATGTGGGTGTGTGTATATTTATATACATGATGACAGGCACAGACAAAGACTAATAGATATGATATAGTTTCAGATGAGAAGACAAGTTTGGAAAGGAAAAAGTAAGTATTGTGACATATTTCAGTGCTCAGAATATGACAGCAAAGTAAAGGGAATTGTATAGATATTGTACAAGAAAGTTTATTCAGGCTCTCTTTCTTGTACCAAGAATAGAATATGATCCCATTGTACCTGTCTATTATCTCATCCTGTCTCTGGGCTTGCACAGCCAAATCCTTAACAATTATCTAAGTTGTTATGTCTCACCTGACTTCAGTAAGTAATGGCAATATATACCAGCTGTGTCTCCTTATGTACTCCCCTCCATTCCTGCCAATTCTTTGAATTTTTTGGGAAGCCCTCCTTTATTTGACCAGTTCTTCTCTCTTTCAGTGGTAAGTCTTATGATGATTTACAATCCTTTCCAGTCTCATGAACTTTGCACTCTTCTTAGTCCTGGTGGTTGCTTCCTGATAGTCAACTTTCCATTAACCTTAAGATCTCTTACCTGTGTTTGTTGTTGTATTTAAGTACTTAAGCATCTCTCTCTAATTTAAGTCTCTGTATTCTAATATGTAACTTTAAAGAAATATGGCTGTTTATAAATGAACATTGTATGGCGCTCCTTTGTTGCCTACAGCAGGTTGCTGAAAAGGCTCATATAAAAATTGGAGAATATTCCATGTGGTGATTTCATTGATTTTCCTTCTGGCTAGAATAAGTATTTTTTTAGTAGCCTTGAACATCTGAATATATTATAGCTTACAAATCAAGTATAACATAGTTCCACTTGTTTGTCATGTCAAAGGTGCCATATTACTGAATAAGAATGAAAGAAATCTGATGGTTCAATACTTAAGCACTGAAGTGAGCCAAATTTTCAGCATAGCTTTGCAGCTATTTAGGCACCTCAGTGAGAAAACTGCTGAGGGGGACCACCGAGCTCTTTGCTATTTAAGGATGTCACAATGGTATTTACTATTTAAAAAATCTGGACCCAAATAGATGTGTAGTGTTTTTTTATGTAAAAGCTTATATCTGTTGCTGCTAAGTAAAAGAAAACACTGTAAACCAGCGTCTCTAGGGAATTGTACAGGATGCATGTGCTGGCTGAGCTGCTATGTATTAGCATAAATCTTTGGGTTCAATCATTATTTGTAATTTGAGGTTTGCTGAAAACCTTCTTAAGTGAGACCAGGAAGAAGATGCACAATTATTTTTGTTTTGCATAATGAGCCTGGCTAAGTAGAAGGTCACCTCAAAGTAGAATTTTTCAAGGATACCAGCATTTCCTCATCCTATACTGTGTGTCTGATAAAATAGCTGGGTCTTGAGATGTCTGCTTCACTAATTGAAGGTCATATTAGCATGAATGGGTCTAGCCTTGGCTGAGAGCTACCACTGCAGTTTAACACTGGCTCTCTTATAGAGTAGAAATATGGTTTTTTTCTACAAGAGTTACTCTTCATAATGCAATCTCATAAAATCTAATGTAGAATGGTACATTTGCATATATCAATAATTTAATCCTCCCCATTTAAAATAATTAGCATAAATGAACAGAAGTAAAACCATTCGATAGCAGAGATATAATGTTATGTGTGTATGTATACAAAATATCCCACAACACTGTTCCTACAGTGAATTAAGGCTTTGTTGATCTTAAGCAATAAAACAATCAATTGGATTATAACACAGGGCTTCAGTGAGGGTTTTCAGGATCTTAGAAATTAATGCAGTGTTCATGAATATGGAAAAGGTTTCCTTGTGAGATTCAGAAATGAGGTGACAGTGCAGCAGCTGGCCAACAAATCCATGTGACTATTGGTACAAGGGTATAAATATCACCCACTGCTGCAAGCACAAGTTAAAGATGTGGCATAGACAATCAGTTCTTAAGTTGTCTCCTGTGCAAAAGAACTGTTGACTCCATCAAGAAACACAAAAATAAAATCTATTGCTACGGCTTTACTGTGGGGCCAGAGCGTTCCTTTGAAGCTGGGAGCAGGACACTTGCCTCAGTGATTCATTGCCCCTAATCAGGTCAGGTGTTCCTCATAAACCTAAAACTAGCACTTTACCAGATACTTAGGTTTTATTTTAGCATTGAGAAGTGCTCTGAGAAAGGAGTATGACTCAGGTTCCTAACAGCTGTAGATTCTATTCAAGTAGTGAGAAGTTAGGTGCATTTTTAAAGTACTTAGAGCTAATGGAAAACAGAGTCTTTTGATATAAATCTCAGCTGATAAAACTATGATCCTAAATCAAAGTTCTCTGTAACTGTGCAAATGCTGTCCAGCATAATTGGCTAGAATTGCTACCTGGGTGTTGAAAATATCAGTCACTTCAGATAAGCCGTTACCAGGCGTGCAAATTAGCTCTTGACAGGTCCCAAAATTAAAACTGCCTGGTTTCATGTGGCTTTATTTAGCCTTACTCCACCAGAGACCCCCATCTGAAACTTGTCCCTTTACTGATTTGGGACATAATGGAGAATTAGATTAATGATAGCTGGGATAGTAGCATGATATAGTATGTTAGGAAAATGAGATATTACAGCTGTCTTCATGTGAGCATCACTACATGACTCTGGGAGGGGTTTGTGTCATAAGCTGGATTTCTTGTAAAAACTTGTCAGTACAAATGGTATTCTTGATCAAGGGTTTGGGGTTTTTTTTTCTGCATTTGAATTGAGAATAAATTATGACAGTATGTTTAGCGTTTGTTTAGAGAGAAGAATTTGTGGCCCTACTGGAAAATGCTGAGCAAGGAGATACCTCTGAAGGGATGCCTCTCTATTTTTGAGTAATTGGGTAGCAGGATCCCAAGTCAATTTTTTTCTTATAGAATCTTCCTTGTGAAAATCTTTGCTGAAATATGTGGATACCTGAGATGTGTCACGCTGAGAAAAATCAACATAGGATTTCCTGCAATTTAATTTTGTGCACATCAACACATTTCTTGATTAGACTTCAAGCTTTCAAAAAAGATGTCAGTGTTTTCCTGCAGTAAAATTAGGACTTAAATCTTCATCCAGTTGCTTTTTCTCACAGCACAGCTCTCTGTGGACAGAAGCACACAATCTGCACATGCTTTGTTCTCTATGCACATCCCTGGCATATGTTCAGTAGCTTTGTATGGGCCAAAATATTTGTGCAAGCTCTGGTTTCCCAAATGCTGTCAGGTCAGAAAAATGGTTGACCAAGTTCAGGTGAGTTATTTTTCACAGTTGTTGGGTTTTGTTTCGTTGTTTTGTTTTTTGAAAATACTATGTTAGAAGAAGAAAAGCTTCATTACAATTACAATATATACCACGAGTAAACCTTCATTTACAAGTGGGAGAACACTGCGTTCTGGATTACCTGTCAGTTGTAGGAAGCACCCATCAGTTCAGAATTACAACAAAGGAGAAATGGAAGGCTGCCTTCTCTGCTGCCAGGTACTGTTCTATTCTGCAGTGTCATTGTGAAATATTAATTACATTTATCAGAACAGGATTAAACGTGGAATGAATGATTAATTATTTGACACTGGGATAGATTAAAGTTTTGTCCGGGGTTTATGTATTCGTTAATTACTTGTTAAATCAAAGAGAGGAGGAGCAGTCTTTTCAGCTGTGCTGGTGCAGTGATTTGTGCAATTTATTTGGTATTTGAAGGTGCTTTCTGTAACAAGTAATTGTCATGATAATATATTCTACTTAGTGTGTAGTGCACAGTTTACTTCCTTGCAGGTCTGAGCCTCTCACTTTGGTCTTGTGTGATGTTTCGAAAGGTCACTGACATAAGGGTTAATGTAACACACCTGTGATGAATTTTTGCTATCAGAGCAGAAGCAATATGCTCATGTTCCTCAGCAAAGGGGCCTGCTAGCAAGAGAGCAGGTGAGTGTGAGCCTTCTCTGCTGGATGGTTCCCTGCCCGGTACCCCCTGGTGTGGTCATACTGTGCCACACTGTTGTCAAACAGGTCATGTGAATTCTTTACCAGGATGTGACAGCAGGAGGCTCCTATTCATAACTGTGTCTAGAACATGTGTCTTAGAGGATTTCTGAGCTGACAAGGTTTTCCAAGAAAATCTTTGGGAAGGTTCCGCTTTCATGTTGATGGTGCTGTGTAGCTGGACATAGTGCCTTGTGGTATTTTCACTTAGTTTTTATTGGGCTGATGTCAAGATTGACTAGTTACTGCTGGGATTGCGCTTTGTGCATACAGATGCATCAACTGATGGTTGCCAAAGAGGTTCAGCTTTGCCCTGTCTTGCCTCCCTTAACAGGAGGTGGCCATGCTGTTCTTCATCACTGCTTTTATTAAATAGCTGCTGTGTTGTCCTGAACTGGGAGAGAGTGGGACCTTGTAGTCATATGCTATTCAACCCTTAGCTGATATTTGTGAGTGATAAAAGCCATCATGTGCATGCATTCATTTTCTTTGTACAAGGAATTCTTCCTTTCTCCTCAAAAGACCCGTTTTCATGGTGTTCAGTATTTAACAAAGGGAATCAGGACAAGGTTTCCTCTTTGTGACTGAAGATTTACTAACAAAGCCAGGTAAATACTTATCCTTCAGCTCTTTGTTTTCTCTGTTCACACTGCATATTGTTGAGAGCTCAGAATCACAAGCTGTAGGGTTTGAGTGTTTATAAGAGGTGCAGAAGTTGATTAAAACTAGATTCTGACTGGGTCTACACAGATGTTGCAGTGTGAAGAGAAGATAACAGAACTGGTCAGAAGCCCAGGTACTTCTAGAAATCAAAAATAGAGAAAAAGATTCAAAACCTGTGAACACATTTGAAAAGATTAACCTCCCCCAAACACCACCCCCTGCCCTGCCCCAGAGTGCTCAGCTGGGTTGGACATTGCAAAGACCACAGGCAGCAACTGCAATGAGATGGTTATCCCTTCAGGAAAGCCCTAAAATTCCAGGGCTTGAGAGAAAATATTACCAGTGTAGCACTGCTGAGAGATGCTAAAGAATGTGTCACACTGCAGATGTGATCTACCACACTGGATCAATAAATAGCCCTCCGAATAACTGGGAACAGTAGTGCAGATTCTCATTTCTGCCTCACTTAAATAAACCCTTCAGTATCAGGGATCAAGTTGTGTGTCCCAGTGGTGCTGTGGCACGAAAGGATATTCACTAGACTAAGGGTAGGGGACATTTTGGGAGAACATCCCTTTTCTGCAAAGCATTTCTCAGGCTTTGGAGGCTGCTGGATTTGTGAGTTGTCATATTTATTAGTCAATTCCCATTCCTCACCATCATTATTAAAAATGACACCACCAGTTTTTGTATCCTGGACTGTGTTGTATTGGTCTGAGTAATAACATTCTTTATTTTTAAGTTGAGAGCGTTTTGTTTATGTTCTCTATCCACCAGGGAAAATATACTTCTGCTATTGCTGCAACGCACAAGGGACAGTTAAATCTAATAACTTAATCTAGACTTCTAGAAACAAAATTAAATTTTCAAATAAAGGCAAACTGACAGCTAAGGCATAAATCTTTTATTTAAAATAGAAAATAAGCCCATTCAAATGCAATCAGAGAAGACAGATGTAGGTAAAAAACAAGTAGAGATAGGGTATGTGGTGCATAAATTTGCTATGTCTGTGTGATAGATCAAACAGGGTGACCTTAAAAATGTTCCTAAAACATCAGCTAAAATAGGAAATTTGCATATATTTAAATACTGCTTGTTAATGAAAGATGGACTAGAAAGAATGGTAACACTGAAAGAAAAATATAGCATACGTGTAGTGTGCAAAGAAAGGTCACATTAGCTATCAGTGGCTGAAACGTAAATATTTACTAGTTTGAAGCTGGCAGGAAGTTCTAGAAATAAGAAATATTATCTTCTACTGCTTAATGTATCTTCTTAGGTAAAATATTTTGCTGGAAAAAAAAGACCTTGATTCAGCAAAGTTCCTAATTAATAACCAAATGCTTAAAATCGGACATCCTCTTAGATCCAAATTACCTTAATGGGACTACTCACAAATGCAGTTTTACTAGAGACAAGGGCAGGTCCCTGTGATGGAGCATGTTGTGAAGATCACAGAGGTTGCTATGAAATTTTATCTGCCTTTGCATTGGTAAAAAAGAGATGTTTGTACTCAGATTTCTCAAGTGTATTTCATTCTCTTTCCTTGGGTGCAATTCTGTGGAAGATGGTTGGGTTTGTTTAAGTGTGAGATCAGATTGCTGCCTGGGAGATGGCACTTATTTCCAATTCAGTAGAGAAAATGTGGCTTGTCAAAGGACCTGATATGAAATCATGAGGAGCTCTTTTGTGTAAATAGTCTCCTTGGACAAAAAGCTGCCTGGGGTTTCTTGATTCCTGCTGTCATTCTTTCCTGGGAACCTTTTCCTGTGTCACCCTATCCTCAGAGCAGCAGGTGAGCCACGCTGCTGGGCTAGGATGTGTTTAGACTCAGTCTGCCCAGGTGTCTGCAGTGAGCCTCCAGCTTTTTCATCATATCCTCAGAATGGGAATTTCTCCAACTACGTAAGCAGTGGCATAGGCACCTCTTGTTCAGCTCCACTGCCCTTAAAGAGTTTGAGACTGGCTTGTCCATCTGGTCATCCCTAGAAGTACATTGTCATTATCTCCAGGTTCTTAATAAATCTGGGTTTTCTAGAGATTTCCACTGTAATTGGATCAGGCATTAATGTAGCCCAGATTTCCCACTGTATTCTGCTGAGATTACATCTGTTCCCGTAACGTGACCCAGTTAGAGCCAAGACACCTGTGTGACTGTGACAAAGGAAATCCATTTGTAAAATGTTTTAAATATTTTGACTTACAATGCCATAATAAAAAGTATGTAGTTAGAGCAGGCAGCATCACCCAGCCCCTGGAAACAGCAGATGGATGTGCCGGTAGCTTCCCAGCACTCCAGACATGGAGACTAATAGGCACAGGGGATTTATCCTGTCAATTTCCTTGTTTGATGTTTTCTAGCTGTCGTTTTGCTAGCTCATTAATGTTCTTTTGTGTAGGTTTTATGAATTATTTGCTTTTAAAGTGGTATAATTCTGAAAGGTCTTTTTTTTGCATTCATTGCTAGGAAGAGTGTTAAGTCATTGATTAGTGACAAATGCCATCTTTTGAGAAGTTCTCTTAATCTTTGGGATGTCTGTTTTGAAGGTCACTTCCATTTATTAAAGAATTGCAACTGTACACCTGAATATTTCATGAATTGCCAGTATTGTTTCTGGCTTTTGCAATACTTCTGCAAAGGAAAGGAGGCAGGTAACAGAAAGATTTTTAAAACGTTACCCAGAAAGCTACATACTGACCTAATATTACATTGTCATTGGTAAAGCTGGATTGCTTCTGTCACATTTGTATTACACAAAACAGGACAAATCAAAGTCTGGGGTGGTGTACATGGGCATGATGGGAATGCTGTCTTCACACTGCGTGTCAGCTGTGTGGGGCTCTTCCAGTTGTAGCACACACCTCTGCTAACAGCTGCAGCTTATAGGGTGAAAATACAAAACCAGACAGCAATAGAAAATAGCCAGAGGGGCTTGCAATAAAATTGTGTAGATTAATCACTGGATTCCCTTGAATGAGTGGCATGCTATAGATCTGGGACCCTTTTCTTTGGCCTCAGTTGCTGAGGAATGTCATTCTCTCAATAAGGCAGGATTTGGTGCATCATGAAAAGCACAAGGCTCTCCCTGTTTCTTGATGAGGGCTCTCTCTGCACATGGCAGGGGCCTGTCATTCAGTAACAAAGGTCTCAGGCTCAGTGTCCATGGTGATTTGTGTTTAGGTGTGTTCCATTTGTACTGTCTCACCTCGTGGGATTGGGCTGTTGAAGACAAGGCCCTTCTCACTGTGGGATCATTAAACCTGGATCATCTGTAAAAGATTTGATCTGTGAAAGAAACTTTTCTATAAGTTGTTATAATAAAACGTGCCTTGGTAGGAGACATTTTAGAAATGCTGCTTGCAGGACTGCATTAGTGTAAAATTTAAAATCTGCCCTGTACTCTCAGCACTCTGGAAACAGCTTCCAGGATTATATGAACTTTATTCACATACAGTTTTCTTTAAACTTGAAACTTTTGGCTGCTTTGTAGACTAATTTAGGTTATAGAATCATTAGATCTTGCTAATTTAGGGAAATTAGGTTTATTTGTTTACAAGAGGCCTGCTCAAAAATGATACACTGTTCCAGGGTGGTCTTTCCTATGGATTAGCCACAGTAGAGTATGTGTATTAGGGCAGCCAAAATCCAAGGAGACAATTAGCTTTTCTACCAGAGACTAGCTTTTTTAACATTCCCTTGATTTGACAGCTGGAATAGATGAATGTCATTACTGACCTTTTCAATTTTACAGCTTCTTCACTTTCATAATACCCACTCCTGCAGCTGCAGCATGGAAATGAACCTTAATAATGTTCCCCAAACTCTTGAAAATGCATTACTTACCAGTTACATTTTACAATACTCTAAACAGTCAGAACCTTTCATATCAGTGCTTTTGAAACCATAGACTAAATGCAATTAGCATTAGCAATTATGTGCTAGAAATTTCTTGGCTGTTTTTGTGGAGTAGATCTGGATAATCAGGCATTAGGTATCCACATTTCAATGTGATATATAATGATGGAAAAAAATTTTCATGAGTTTTAATTATTGCTGGGAGATACTCTCTAGGTTCTGCTATTAATGCCTTTCATTTAATGTTACAGGGTCAAATACTGCTCACTTTAGCAATGTGAATAATTCTACTGAAGCTAATATATGTAAATATAAAGAGCAGAACCAGTTATAGAATGTAAATTCCAAAGGTACAATTGTGTAAGCTGAGGTATCCCACTGAAATCAAAGTAATGACAAGATGCTGCTCTAGATGAGACTCTGTTGTTGTTCTTAGTGCAGTTAATCACAGTCTGCATTTATTTTAATTAAGTTCTAGTTAAAAAAAGAGAAAGGGTTAGAGGGGATTCCATCACTGAGGAGAATGTGAGGTTAAGTAACTTAAAACTATTATTATGGGTGAGGTGGGTGTTTGTTTGTTTTATACACAAAGTAAGACTAGTCCAGATTTGACTATCCAGATCAGGTAAAGCTATAGGATTTATAATTGGAAAACAAGGTGGAATTGTACAGAGTAGCAAAGTTGACCTTAGAAACAAGAATCCCAGTTGTTAGTGATGTTACTTGGTGGGCTCGGGGGATGGCTGTGGGGCTTACAGAGGAGCTCACCAGCAATAACCTCTTGCTCTTCCTCCTGCCAGGCAGCCTGGTTAAGTCCACAGTGTATTAACCATGTTTTAACATATTTTTACAGGCCTTTTGAAAGGCTTTTTTTCCAAGCTCTCATGTAGCTAATGGGTTGAGTCTCTTCTGGGAGTTCAAATATCCTAATGAGATTAACTCATTAAATAACTGCCCATCACTCAGTTGCTGATACCTCTTTTATTTGTGGCATTGGAGGAGAGAGCTGCCTCTGAAAATGTTAGCACTGCTCAGAGACGATTTCTCTCTGAATATTTTTAGTTCAATTACATTTTCCATCCTAGATAAGTCAGCATCCTTTTCCCTGACACGCAAATGGATTGGGTGATGCAGTAAAAGTCTTTCTCTCTTCAGGCTGGTCAGGCAAAGGTGACAGGTTTTGCCACCATGACATTTCCTCCTTCCTTAAGGAATAAGATTTAAATCTCCACGTGACTAATTAGTTGTTTCTCAAAGGATGGCTTTGTTGGTGCTCACACAAACAGAATGGCACTGTTGCCTTCCATGAATCCCAAGAAGGAAAAAACAAAGCAACTTCACCTCAAATTTTACAAATTAGCAACAACCCCCGCCAACTCCCAAATAAAATATACTTATGAATATTTATGAAAAAGCAAAAAGCATGGCAGAAAACACAGGGTAGCATTAAACCTGCATACTGGTGTCAAGTGGCAGGAGACATTTCCTCCTTTTAACAGAGGTGGTCCAAGTCTCATTTCTGCTGCCTTATTTGTGCCCCAGTGGTCAGGGGAAGCTTATGAGTGAGTGGCTCTTTGGGGCACGGCCAGAAAGGAGTTTGTTTTTGGAATGCCTCCTGCAGGGAGCAGATGAGCCTTGGCTTGCAAAGAGGTGGCAGAGGTGCCAGGAAGGAGTCCAGGCAGTGAGACCTGGTTTGGCTGCCGAGCTCCGCTGGTTGCTCCAGTTTCGAGAAACAAATGTTCTGTCCCTGGACAAAGAACTCGAGTAATGCCAAGCCTGTGAGGTTCCTTTGAGGAGCTGGCTGGCTGCTGGGACTGCTGGCATACTTCAGCTTTAACGAGCCTGGGAGTTTCCCTGCACGATTGCTCCGAGGAAGGCTCCAGAGAAACACGGAGCTGTTGCTGTGACCTTGCACGTCCACATGGGCAGTAGCACGTGTACTTACAGGAGCAGCCTTTGGGAAAATAGCAGAGCAAAGCTCTAATTTGAGAAATCCCCACAGCACAACCAGCACATAGCCACGCTGTTTAAGGCATGGTTTGAATTGTCTAAAGAGGCTGGATCTTTCTGTCTGGTTAATGAACCCACACTAGAAAATGAGACGTGCTTTTATGATGACTGATGAAGACCACACTGCTACTGTGATGACACCAGTGTAAAACCAGCAATTTCATTTATAGCTCTTAAGGATATAAAACAGAATTACATGCAACGTTTAAAAGACATAAGGCATTTTTTTATAGGCTATGCTGCTCAGGTGTTTGTCTACACATAGTCTTTCTGGTTGCTTCTAAATAAAGCTCTGTCCAGGAAACTTGAAGGGTGCTCTCTAACATTTCTCAGCAGCATGAGTCTGTCTTGGTTTTCAGGAGGGTTTTTTGTGAGCAAACCTCACCAAAATTTATGGTTTTGTAAATAAGATGTGAATATTTTGACCATTGGTGAGGTAAAAATATAAACAACACCTTCATTACATTTTCCCTGTTTTTAATCCAGTCTAGTATCGATAAATCATTTCAAATAACAATGGTTGTTGAATTAGGATAGAAAGTAAGGAAAAAGGGGAAGAATTTTGTCTTGTCTTTTTGAAGCCAAGGTCTCTGGTTACAGTCACCAATAGAGGGACACAAAAAATTCTTAATTGCCTGCACAAGGACACAATACATGTTTATCTCTAAGGTGAACAATATCTGAACTATTGAACCTACTAAAATAAAACTTCCTTGGTTTTGGTGGTGGTGGGGGGGGGTTGTTGGTTTTGTTGTTTTTTGCTTGAGTTTTTTTTAACTTAGTTGAACAAGTCAATTGAAAACAAATAGAGCAATGCATTTTAAGCATAGCCATATGCTTGGTCAAACTGTTGGACATATTGTCTGCTATTTAATACATTACTGAAGAGCCTAGGCTGTGACCCTAAGCATAGATATTGGAACCCAAATTACACATATCTTTACTTCTTTTGCATTGTAAGATAACGTGTTGTACTTCAGAACTGTCCTCCACATCCTTGGAACGTAATATTTGCAATGCAGAAGTGGAAATATCTGGGTTTCCTGAGGGTTTCATTCAGATGAAACAGCAGTGAATGTCTGCACCACTAGTAAATGGAACAAAACAGAGAGCGGCAATGAGCAATTTCATTGCTCAGTTTTGCTTGCTGTAGACTTGTTTTAAAGACAGCAGAAGGAAATGGAAAAGGAGGGGAACTGCCAAAGTCACATCTGTACCTGTCTGTATCTAACATTATCTTTTATGTCAAATCGTTATCATACCCAGGTTTACCCACTGGTGTTGAGTACCAGCTGTCTGTGCATTACAGGAGAGGAACTGGGAGGAAAGACCAGGAGAGAGGCAGTCATTAAAGAGAGGTGGTACCTCCGCCCTAGTGACACCTGTGGGTATCTTCAGCGTCCCTTTGGGACAGTGGCAGGATGCCAGGTGTGGAGCTGGGAAGCACATGGTGATGGCTTGGCCACACCTGAGTTGGGACAGTGGTGTGTGCTGCCAGTTCATGTTCTGGGAGGGAAAGGGCAGCAGGAGTGCTCTGGAAGAGCGTCCAGGGCATGTGCTCAGGACTGGCCCTGACAGTTGGCATCCCAGCACTGCCTTCTGTTTGCTCCAGTGATGAAATTTGTTGACTCAGAAGTTTGTTTAATATTTAATGTGAGGCGGCACATTGATGCTGATTTAGAAGAAGCAGTGAATGTACGCAGTTCTCTCTTGTGTTTTTTGCAGATATCAGTGATGACAGATTTCAATATTACATTCAGAATTACTCTGGGAAGGGATGTACTCAGCCCAGGATGCAGTCCATGGTGCAGAGTGTGCTCTGGAAATGCAAAATAATAACAGCTTATGTTAATAGCATAAAGCATTGATTACAGGTGCTTTGATGTGAAGAACCACACCACTGACTGAACTTGGAGCTGCAGTCAGTGACTGAGTCACCACGTGATTGTTTTTAGTCAAGCAGTTTCTGAATCATGAGCCTATAATTGCTTCAGATTCCTGTTATTGATCTCTTATGTCAAAATAATTGAACTTTAGGGCTGACTTCTGATGCTTATTGAGAAATCATATAATTACTTCCAACTAGCTGTGAGTCAATAGCAGTTGAGTACGTACCACTATTCAGAGTGCTTGATATATAAATTTTCTTCCAAATAAAAACAAGACCTACAATATATTAATAAATCTGGCAGTCTGGGTGCATGGTCCTAAGTTACATAATTACATCACCTAATATTTGCAGTACCTGGAATATCTCTTATGTGTTTGCATATAAAATATACCAGCTTCAGTCCCAACCCTACAAGCTCTGGGACTGCTGTGCCTGCAGAGAGCCTGGCAGAGTCTGCATCGATGCAGCAGTCGGATACACAGAGCAGGGACTGAGGTCTTGTTGGCCCAGCAAATGCTGTGAAATGCTGGGAGCCAGCACATTTTATTGTGCTGGGGTTGGTGGGGACATGTCCTATAAAACACCAAAAAACTCTTCTCTTTCCATCTGAAGTTCACACCAGTCTGGAAAATCCTCTCCTGTATATCACTTTCTCTTTTTAGCTTTGTTTTTTCTCCTTTGCTTATACCAGTAAACTGTCTGGAGCCTTTTTTACAAACCCCTGTATCCAGCACACAGACATCCTTGTTCTTCCTCAGTTGTCATAAATGCATAGTCTTTTCTTCAAAAAGCTCATACTTCTACATTTTCACAAAACCCTATCATTTTTGTTGACTACAAGGTGGTGACAAATAAACAGTTGCAATCCTTTCAAACAGGCAGTTTAAAAAAAAAACTCCCTGAAAAGCTGAAACTCTTTTCTAGAATGATTTAAGCTGAGAATTTTTCACCCCACTGCTGATGGGCAATAGACTTTATACACACACAGAGCTGGAAAGGGGCTTAGGTGATAAAAAATATTTTACTTGAAGGTAATTAAGACTTCATGTGGCCTCATTGAATATCTCTCAATTTCTCGATCAAATCCTACCTGAGAAAGGACATTAGCTTTACTGAGCCTTGTTTCCCATGTAATCACTGTGCTGCTAGTACTGGTTTTATTCACGTCTGCATTTCTTTAAGTATTGTTTTATTAATTCTCTTTCCTTAAGAGGAATGAAGCATTAATCAACCAGTGCATTTAGTACCTACTTACATTAATATCTAGACAATGCAGTGATTTGGAATTCTTTACACCTTTTTGCAGGTTTTTCATTATATTTCTTAGTGTCTTGAGGATGCCTTTCCTCATGACACTTTACAATAAACCTTTGCAAAATGAATAGCTTTCATTATGAAATCAATGATATTCCCTCTAAACTTCAGGGGCAACGTCAAAGAAAAGCTACTATAATTGCTAATGCTGAGAAGTTTTTTATGACCAAACTATTTTCCAGATGTCACAGCAATACAGTCATCACCTTCCTCAGCACTTTTGCCCTCTCTTGTCACTATAGCTCTCTTTCTCAAAAAAGTTACTGTCAGCCATGTCTTTTTCTGTTCTTATGTCTTTACTCTGTTTTCTGTTTGAATTAAGCCTTGAAGCTATCCTTTTAAGCAGAAATGGTATAAAGTTTATACCTGTGACTCTGCATAGCAGGAATCTCTGACCACTTCCTCTCCTAAAACATGATGTAAGGATGAATTTTAATTTTGAAGCAAAAATGTAGTTATTAAGAACTTGATGTATTAATTTTAATCTGCCATGCAGACACTGAGGACTGCCTGTGACCAGCCTACTACACTCTACTCTTCCAAGTGCTATCTCAGGTGTTACAGATTTTAATTTGAGATAGGGTCCAAACTAGCAGTTTTAAGGAGCCAAATCCAGTGTGCTTAGTAGGACTGGCCCATGGGGTCTCTGCTGCATGCACTGGCTGGGTCCAGGTGTAACACACTGCTCAGTTTGATCCTGCCTGGCACATGGACTCTGGGACCTAGAGGAATTGGCACAGGACTTCCCAGGACTGCTGTGTCAGCTGTAGACACATAAGTTCCTCAAAATTCTGATAAAAAATAAATTAGGCACATTTTCTGTTAAAGAGGACCTTTGATCTTATATATTTATGTATACCAGCAACAGAGGGAATGTGGACTAATAGGTTTGGTAACAGCCTTAGGAACTCAGCAGCTGCTCATTAAATGCAGATACTGTGACTGTTCTACTTTTCAAGATCTTTCTAAGGTGCAAAATTGCATCAGCCTGTTGTCTCTCAGAGACGTGGTTTCTTCCACTTCCATTTGTTAAGGTAATCCTCTGGTTCACAAGAAAATGCAATTGAAATCCTAAAAGTTTGTCAGCATCTTGGTATTCTCTTGATTAGTATTCTCTTGATTATAAACAGTTTAATGTGTCTTCCTATTTTTAGTGCAGAAATAGACATCTGATTCATTGATTTGTTTGTCTTCTTTGAGGCTGTTGAAATGTGAAAAAGATGAGTTTGCTGCCCCTGGCTACAGTGGGGGCTACAATGGACATGGTGAGAGGCAGACTTATAGGATCATGCTACCAGGCATTACAATTACGTTTCACTCAGGGAAGTTACTTTGACTTCTTTAACTAACAGCTGTAATTAAACAACTCTTTAAAGCCCATCTTAACACTGTACATATTTAGATGGTTGAATTTTTTGTCATAAGCAGGGTACCATACTTGTGGGTTTCCTGATGCTCTGTTTCACTTCAAGGGCTTACAATTGTCTTATCTCATTTCCTGCCTTAATTGCTTTAAATGTACTGACAAGCACAACTGACCAATTATTAGTACTTTTCCTCATCTTGTCTCGTTTGTTATCCATGATGCTCTTCCATGTTGTAATTACTTTTCAATTTTTCATGACTCAAAATAGGAGATGTACATAATGAATACAAATAGCAAATTGATTAAATCTAACCTGCATTGTAGCACCAATGAGATTGTCATTTGTTATTAATGAGAGAGATTTTTCAGGTGCTGGTGAAAAGGCTTGTGATGCACAGCAATGCAAACCTAACAGTGTAAGGCTTTGGCCAACTTCCTGCAGTTTTATTGTGATCCAACACAAAAAGAAGCTGTGCATGACTTTCAAGATAGATTCGTATTCCTCTATTTTGGTGCCATCTTAACTTTTGGGGCTTTAATAGCAAAACATACAGGTCAGGTTAACTGGGAATATTCCAAAAAATGGTGTGTCACTGTAAGGCATCAAATTTCAACGCCAAAGTCGTTTTGTAGGAGTTAAAATACTGATTTTTTACAAGGCTGAAGCTAAATGAGGCTTTGGCCTGTGCTGGTGTCCAGCAGCCCAGTAGTCAGGCAGCTCATGCAAGACATACAGGAGCCTGCTGGGCAGGTCGCTGTGCAGGATCTAACCAGGCACACAAATAGTTACTTTTGCATCCTTGCTAAGTCACCAGCCAGCGGGCAGTGCACTGCTCCAGAGCTGTGTTCTGCTGCTCCTCGTCCAACTGGTTCGTTGTACGTACAGAAATAAACATTGAACACTGGTCTTCTATGGACTGGAGGGAAGTATTTGCTATTAGAGTTGGTGGTTTTGAGAGATCTCTCCCATGCCAATGTCTGACAAGAAGTTTGTTTGATAGCCAAAATTTTCTTTTGTGGAATGAGGAAAGTTTTCTTCATTGTATTGCAGAGAAATAGATAGAAAGGCTTAAAAAGGAAAATGGCAATGCAGGAAATTACTTCCGAGCCTTGAGCCTTAAAATCCAGAGTGCTGAATCCTTGTCCCCCACATGAAGGTCCCTAATTTCACTGTGGATTAACAAAGGTTTGGGTTTTTTTGGAGTCAGAAGCTTGATAGTACTTCAGTTCTTTGTTGATGTGCATTGCTTTTGCTGCATTAACTTCAAAAATATTTGCACCAGGTGAAGGTCTGATTCATGGTCAGTTTGTTCTAGCCGTGGACCATACTCAGTTAAGAATAACAAAAAACAGTTTTCCTTCCAAATTACATATTACAGTGTGAACATCAGTATTATTTACCTGAATCTAACAAATTAGCTGAAGATTTAACCTTTATTTAATTCTTTCAGCTTCTGCTTTCATAAGTGAATGTAGGGATTTTATTAGCATTATTTAAAACAAAAAAGTTTGATCATAAAGCCTTTGAAGAACTAAATCAAAATGTTATGCAGCTGTTATACACCAGAAGAAAAGAATCTCTGAAATTTACTCTGAAATTAGAGACTTTAATCTGCATAATTTATACACTGAGTATTCATGAAAAGGACTACAATTGAAACTCACCTGTCATCAGAAGTAAAAGGATGGAAACAATAGCTAAGACTGAGGCGGGGAAATGGAATTATGGATGTTATTTCCTAAATATTTGCTAAGGAATGGTTTCTACCAGTTACTGAGGAAATTAAGGGAAAGTGACAAAGCAACAACCATTTCCAAGTAATAGTTCTTTTTTCTTTTCATTATCTGAGCTGTCTGCCCTCAGATCTGCTGCATTGTTCAGCTTTAAAAACATTTCCTGCTGTCATAGACAAGGCAGGGGCTGTCCAGCCAGGCAGGGAGGAGAGCTGGGCTCCTGCAGGGCAGCTCCCCCCGGGGCTGGGCTGCCTCTGCTGCCGCCGCCCCCAGCAGCACCCTGGCTGTGCCCACACTGATGGGGAGCTGGGCTGGGCTCCGAGCTGGACTTGGTTAACCCGGTCAAAATTGGGATATAATTTTCAAATAATAAGATGGACATCCCCCATTCTGCTTTTTAGGTTTTTTTCCTACCTCCTAACCCCCCAGAGGGACTGGGTTGCTTTTTCTTGCCTTTGGAAACACTTTTGGCTCTTCAGGGTTTTTCCTCTTTGCGCTGCTCCCGGCAGAGGTTATCCTTGGAGTGCCTCTTTTATCTCCAGAAGGGATCTCATTGCTAAACAAGAGTCCTAGGCAGGATTTACACCCTTCCTCTGGAAACACCAGAAGCTTGTGTCAATTCCTGCTCTTTCACATTCCTGTCAGCTTGTCAGGGACTATCATTCATTAAAAATATAACAGAGGAAACCTGACAGGATTGGTCTCTTGGTGCTACAACAAAATAAATATTTAATAATGACACGATGATACATTTCCACTAAACAGCTGACATTCTGCACTTCAGCACAATGGGCTGAGAGTTCTCTTTACGACTATGCTCCCAGTAAAATGCTTATGCAACAGGTGGATGGACCTGTGAACAATGCAGAGACAATGTCTTACGACTGAAGTGGCAGAAATCCCCAGTGATTTTCTCACAAAATATTATTTTTGTGGACTCTGAATTTCAGTGCTCTTGGCCCAGAATTTTTAGGTATGTTTGCCCACATGCACTGTTCATCCAAGGGTGTGCCATCCACTTGCTGGAACTACTACGCCGTGTCTCCAGACCTTGCAGAGATTCCAGGTGCTTGTTCCAGATGTGTTATTAAGAGTTTAGTGACAGCTATAGCTATATACTCTTCAATAAACTCTTTTTTAAATTATGAATTCTAAATTTTGAAATATTATGCTGTTACCACGTAAGTCCATGAATTGTTCCACTGACAGCTTGGGAGACTTTGTGGAGCAGCAAATGATCAAGTTTTGTCACCCTTTCTCTTCCATTTATTCACTTTTCCTCATGTATAAAGTCATGGGACTAGGGACAGTTTGATTTGAGGGAGGAACAAGGTATTTTTGCCTTTAAAAATGTACTGTTTTGATGTACCTATCAATTCAGTTTCCTCTAGTCTTCCAAAGTATTTCTTGAACATTACCATTTAAAACTGGACTTGGTTCATAACTGGAAATTTGTTTAAAAATATTTTTCTTCTCCTGGCCCTTTACCCTGTATTTGAAATTATGTAAATGATTAAATCCAGCCAACAATATTTAACAGTCTGATCAAACTTACTGCTTCTTCACTACTTGTATTTTTACTTCTTTGTTCAATAACTCATGATACCACACAGGCTGACCAGTTCGAGGCAGATTGGAGCACAGTAGTTATTTATCCAATTAAATCCAGCTCTTCTCTACACCCATGACTGAAAAATCTGTGTCCCCCAGTCAAGTGGGGGTGAGGGCCAGGCAGTGTGAGCAGGCACAGAATGTTCTCCGTCCCACCTGTGGTGACACTGGACTGGTTCAGCCTGAAAAAGCAGATTGCACAGAGTGTGGGTGGGTGGATGGACCTGACACAAGACCCTGCTACATTTCCCCTCTGAGTTACTTTCAAATCTGGGGCCTCCAGGCTGAGTCTTCAGCTGGCAGTGCATCTAATATATGTGCAAACATAAGGAATCTTTCCCTGCCTTTCTTTTCAGCTTACAGAAATATTCTAATTAGTTATTTCAGGTGGGAGAAGGGAAAGGAATTTGAAGCAGGGCAAATGTGCGACTGTTGAATTTGTAGTAGTTCTGTCAAAAAATATATATTCTACTTTTAATACACACCATTTGGAAAGCAAAGCCCCTTTTAAAATGCTTCAGAACTCATGTCCTTTTTAATTGCCTGGAATTCATGGTGGCTGTGTGAGAAAGCCATAAACATATACAATCATAAAAACACATTTAGACAACCCAAACAGAATCAGTGCCGTATTATTTTAGTTTATTATTCCTAGTGGAGTACGGATTGGTCTTCCTACTTTGATATTTATTTATACCAAGGAACTACAAGAACATAAATGCCACTCTTGGGATAATCCTAATGCTGGGGCCGAGCAGAATACACATTGCATCTGTCTCATTTGCGGTAAAATGAAGGAGTGTTTAGGTGTAATCCTGGTAATGAAGGACAAGTTGAAGGTCAAATGTAGCCTTCAGAATGAATGTGTCACTGTGAAGCTGAGAAAAATGTAATTCGGCAATAAAAAGTTTTCTTAAAATATCAAATAACTAAGATGCAAAAAAAGGAAAATGTAGCTCTTTGAGTTTATTATTATTTTTTCTTTGAAGCCACTCAAGGACTGTGTTCGAGATTTTAATGCTCATATGAAAAATTAATGGTGGGTTTTTGCTAGACAGAAAGCCTTTTTATTTTGCACATGATTAACAAAGAAAACTCAACGCAAAAGTGAGATGCTCAGCAGGGGGTGGTTCTCTCACAGCTTCACACCGTAACATTTATTGACATGGGAAAATACCCACTTTTATCCAAAGACAGTTAAACACATAGGATATGTGCAGAGCTGTACGTACTGAATAACAAGGAACAGATTCTCCACAAAGGAAAATGTCAACCAAAATAAACAAGCAGCCTAGCAGCAGGCTGGCCCTGCGCTGCCTCTCGGCTGCTTCGAGTCTACTGCAGAGCCAAGTGCAATGTTAGTCTTTTGCTAGTTATTGTCAGGAAGTAGATTATCAGCTGAAAGGCTGCAGGGTGGCTTCAGACAGTCTGCCTGCAGCAGAAGAAAAGCCAAGGACGTGTAAGCAGTATATAATACAAACCAGAGCTGCACTCTGCTCACAGGCTGGTTTGATTTCCTGTTCCTCACCTGCAAAGGTCTCATTTGGGGGGATCTGGGTACTTTTCCCACAGTGCAAAATCACAGAGTAAGCTCACATGAGCTTGTGTAACTGAAAGCATCCTGCTTTAACCCTGTCATTCCTGTGCCCACCTCTCCGTTTTTATAACTTCTTGTTTTGATCTAGTCAGCCAACTCTGCATTTTCTGGAATTCAGAAGGGCCATCTGCTACCCACACATTCAAGAAGAAAGCCACACAAAAAAGGTATAAATTTTACAAATTATAATGGAATTTATAATGAGTTTTACTTATTTAAGCTTAAGAAAAGACAAACATCTGTTACTAGTGTGTATTTATGATTTGTCCCTAAATACAGGAGCCTTTTATAAGTATTTGTTAAATACAACAGTATACTGCAAAGAGCTGAGTGTGCTTAGAAATCTCAGGCCAGACTTTGGGTTCTGGTGTCGAACAAGAATGAAGCAGGTCACTCTGGACAAACTGGACCAGAAAACTTTCTTTTCTTGTTATACTAAAAAATGGAGAATGACATTCACTCCCCTGCTCCTCCCATCCTCCCATCTTCCACCCACCAAAGACCATTATGAGCTACAAGCTCTATTTGCATGTAGGTTCCAAGAGGAGTTTTGAAAACCCTATGCATAAGTACTCATTAAAGGCACAGAAGTCTCAAACAATAGAAGTTTTTTATATAGAAACCTGTTTTCCTTAAAACTACATTCCCACGGGCAGCAAGGATGAAGGTTTCCCATGCAAGCTGAAGTGACTCTTGCTTTCGAGGTAAGGAAACCTGAAGAACATTTAAGTTGATAAGAACTGGCCTTGTACAGGACACAGGGCAGAGTGTCTAAGTCATAATTTCTAAATGACAAGGAATCAGTTACCCTATATAGCAAAAGCCAAAGCCACAAGTACAGCACCTGATGATAGCAGTTATGAGCCTTTCCAAAAGATTTCATTTTTTGTCTGATTTAGTTATAATTTGTTTGCTTGAACACTTCTTTTGAAGTTCTCTACAGTGGTGGCACCGAGGTGCAGTGACTGGTGTACAGTTATAGAACCGGGCTGGCAGGATGACTGAACTGGCTAACTGCCATTTTCACAGCAACTGCTTTTTTTCTTGTGGATTTTTAGATCAGATCCCTGCAGGAACAGATTGAATGGAGTTTTTATATTGTTATTATGACTGTTTTGATATTGCAGTAATGATTTCTTGACATTTGATAATAAAGCCTCGAGATAATAGCAGTGGAAGCCTCAGCGTAGCTTTCATAATCTATTGATTTTGTGGCTTTTTTCAAGATGAACTTTTTTCTTTGCTATCATTGGTTCTTTGGTTTTTTAATTATTTTTGAGGGGATTTCTCTCAGTGCTTTTTCCTACCACACAGTGCTGCTACATATGAAGTATATACAAACAATGCGCTTATGTTATCCTGTCAAGGGCTACTAACCAAATACAAATACAGCCCAAGTTTGGTCCTGCATCACTAAACTCAGTGATAGCTTTACTTCAGCTACATAAAAAACTGGATTAGACTCTTTCTGAGTATTTCTGGATGATTTTGATACCCAGAGATTATATTCCAGTCTGTAACTCAAAATTTAGACAGACAGTAGGTTTTAGGAATGAGTATAATTTATATCCCTAAATTGTAATCTCTCTAGAACAGGAATGGTATCACTGTGTGTAATCTGCAGAACACATTGACTGTGTTGGCAGGGAAGGCAGAATTTAATGACAGATTTGTAATTACAGCTGTGAAGCGCAGAACTAGAGACGTGCCCGTGAGGGAGAGGTGCCCTGCGCTCCTGGAGCCTCCCACTCATGGGAGCAGCTGGGTGCCCTGCTGCACCCTCGCCAGCCAAGAAGCTGTTTCTGCCCTGCCTTGTCCAAATTTAGCCTCACGCTGGTGAGCAGCCAGCCCTGGTTTGTCCATCGCTGCTGCCAAGCAGATGGCACTGGCTGAGTTTTCCTCACCTTTGCTCAGCAAGAGCTCTAATTTGTGTGTCCTTCTGCTCCCCGGCCAAAAGCGGCCATGAAGTCTTAGAGGCATGTATTTATTCTTGAGACTTAGAAAGCTTTTTTTACTCTGACTGAGGTTGACTGACAGGCTCAAAAGTTCCTGTAAGGCAATATGACAGAAGAATAAGAACAGACAGACAGACAGTAATGGCATGACCCTCATTTCCTTAGGAAACCAGGATAAAAATGAAAATGTGACCTCAGACCCTTTGCTGAGGGCTTCCCCTTTGAAAGCCAGGATGAGAAAGATATATCCTGGATCAGAAGAGACATGTGGAGATTACTGTGTTCTTGTGACTATATTAAAGGAGCCAAGAAAAGAAACTAATTGTGAATAACTTTTAAGTCCTCTTAAATTACCATTATTATTAAAATTATTAATAACAATATTACTGTATTTACTTTTCAAAGGAAAAAAATGGTGTCACAGTACAGTTACAGCCAGAGAGGGATACTTTGGGGACAGAATGCAGAGGATTCCCCTGCCCAAGGGACAGACTGAGGAGGAGGTTGCTGTCCTACAGTGGGCTGAAGCCATGCAGCAGGTAAAAACAACAGAGAAAACAGGCTGGAATCATTGTCCCTCCCTAGGTGAGGCACAAACACAGCAGAGAGGGGTCCCATTTTTGCCTCAGGTAACAGAAGCGGTGTGGAGTGAGCTCAGGAGAGAAAAGCTCCATGACCTACCCAGACTCCTGTCACCTACACGTTGTAGTAGCCCACAGGCAGTTTGTAACCACTTAGATGGGTGTTCTGTATCTGCATGACTGGACTTTAAAGCTTTATTGAAGCTCTTCAGTCAATTCAGTAGTGACCTTGAGAGATCCTCTCAGATGTGCTGGCAGTTGTGTAGTTGATGCATTTCTATACAAGACACTAAACCCTTACATATTGGAAAAGTCATTCAGTCTGTTAGAACTTGCATGGAAAAATACAAATATTTCATAAGGACAAGTGGGCAGATTATTCTCAGGGTATTGATTCCACATTTTGGTCTGCTGAAAACCTGCTGCTAAATAGACCTCCCTACTGGAGAGGCTGAGCGAGATGGCCATTTCAGAGAGGGGCTGGGGGATTTATTGATTGCACATGAAAACACTAATCGTGAAATAGCAAAGATTGAGCATGCTGTTGCCACTGCCATTTGCATAAAAAGGTAACACTTCAGTGTTGGGAAGCCGGGATATTTCCGAACATTAACAGCAGTTGTCCCTTACCACATCCAGCAGGGCAGCCAGTCCCTCAGGCTTCTCATTTTCCAGCGTCTAGGGAACTGGGACAATGCATACAGAATGCTGTCTGTATTGTTGTCTATAACAAGTAAGTTGGCAAATATATTTGCTATACTAAATAGATACTGAAAATGAAACTCCTGTCTCCAGCAAATCTACAGAGTAGTGTTTTCTCTCTTACTGGAAAACAGCATCAGTTTGGGAATTTGAAATGGCTAATTGGTTTTCTATTTGATTCTTGTCATCAATTGAAGTGAATTCAATTAATGTCAATGAATTTTAAAAATAAAATTCTTGTAAACTTTCCTTCCTCCTGACGTGCTAGTTTTGCCAAGTGCAGTTCTCAGTTCCTCACAGATGGGATTCAACAAGGGATCTCAAGCAGCAGTATGTCCATGAAGTACTTTACCAAATAGGGTCCTGAAACATATCAGACCCTTAAATGCCAGTTTGGCCTGCTGAGAGAGCAGTGAATTCACTCCTCAGCTGATGAGAGGATTCGAATCATCAGTTTAGTGGGAGAATCTTTCTGCTGTGAGGATGAAAAGCTCAGGAGACCTCACTCATGCTCAGTGGTCTTGTAATTAAATGTAACACACTTGATGAGCATTGCATTGCAAGCCTCAAGGCTAATTTACATGTTACCACCAAAATGTCTTATTTTATTTTGCTTGTAAAAATACTACACAGGCATCATTGCATGTCATTGCAAAGGGTTTGTATCAATGATGCTTGGGTGACTCTCAAAATTACTAAAAGCTGTACATAATTACTGCTAAAAAGCCTTGTACAGAACCAGTAATGCTTCTTCTACAATAGCTATTTTATGACTAAGATGGCTTTCCTGATGTGACTGACAATGTTAGGATAAACAAGCAGCCTGGCAGCAAATAAAGAATAGCTTTTTGGGAAAACAAAGTAGTTTGATTCAATTATAGTATTACATGTATCATTAAAGTGTGTCACTTTTCTGAGAGCAGCCCATAATTCAAAAGATGAAGGCAGGGTAGGAGGAAAGAGAGACAAATGAAAGTAAATAGGAGTTCATTGTAAGAATGGTGAGAGATATGATGTCAATATGAGGTATTTATTGGCACATTTAAATGCTTTATGTTGTAAAATTGCTTTTAGTGGTTCGGGACAACATGACTCATGTCACTCTTTACTCAAGACAAGTGAAAAGAGAAGAAGCTGGTCAAGGCTCTGGAATCCATTTAGCATGTATGCCTTTATCAGTTTCATGTTCTGAGGAGGTTATTCCACAAATAGCATTTCCATGCAGGCATATCAGATGGACTTAACTGCCTTTTCCTCTAATTCTCTATTTCTTTAATACTCTCTAATACTGACTTCAAAGCAATGCTAGAGCACTGCAACACCATTTATTGGAATATATTAATAATAATAATTTACAGTTTCATTCACTGAATTCCAGCTCTTAGAAGAATAAACAACCTTGTGCGGATGCAGAAGAAAGGCAGTGAAATTTTAGATGACTTACCCACAGTCTGCAGCAGGTGAGTGAAAGAATTAGATATAGAACCTCTGGCCTTTCTTCCAAATAATCTTTCCTGTGTTTGTGCCACAGTAAAATGATTTTGCATATGTCCTGTCTCAGAAATATGAAAAATATATGCAATATGCAAAGCAGCCAATTGGACTGCCTTTTGGAATATATCATCATTTATGAACGGCGCATCTTGAAACCTAAACAGATTGTGTGCAATTAATTGCAAACTGTCAAAGAGACTACAGCACTTTACTGCCAATTTGTAAATAAACCCAAGTATGCAAAGGGACTGAGGCAAGTGAGGTGAGTTTCTGAGGATAAAGGGAAGGCAATGTGCAAATGCAATGCAACACAATTTTTACACTTCAGCCTTTAAGAATTTTGCTGACCCTGGAAGAAAATGGTATGGTGCAGAGTCATTCAGTGCAGCTAGGTTTCTCTCTAGGTAAATATTTTACATAACTGAAATGAAGAACTCCCAGCTTACTTGAGAAGCAAAAATAATAAAGAAGTAACGTACGAAAAGAAAAATGTACTTTTAATTAAAACCTTAGAAAATACGTGTGCATTGTTGTACCTTAAGGATGTGCTGAACAATGGTGATGATGCTGTGCAAACAAAGCAGATTCCCTCTATGTCCTGATAATGACCCTCAAATGATCTTTGTTATAAATATGCTCACGCTGGTGGCTGGCCAATACCTGACTGGATTCCTTATCCGGTGCTGTCTCGCTCCCTTTGTATCGCTGCTGTTACCATCCTACCTCTCATTGTTCCTCTCATAATATTCAATAAATACAATATGTTTGGTGCCACTGCTGATCTGCTGAGCCAGTCAGTGGCCGGCCCAGTGACTCAGGCGTGGCCTCAGCTTCAAAAGAAAAACGATGATGTCTGTCTTTCTAGGTTTGACCCCCTCTGGTGAACAGCATCACAAATGTGGTACAGACCTTCAGTAATTACTGAAACAGCAGTTTGTCACAAGCTGCCTGCAGCACTGATGGACAATCTGCTGGTGGATGTAGTTAGAGGAAGGAATATGTAAGAAAATATGATACTTGTGACAGGCTTAACTTGGATATTTTTTTTCAGAGGATGAAATGTATATGTGGAGGCAGTGTTGATAAAGAACTAGGTACCCATATTCATTAATTATTCTTTCCACCATTGTGGTATTTAATATATATTCAAAAATTACTCCAGTGTAAATAAGAATTTGGCCCAAGTAGCAATCACAATTACATGAAATGCAATTTGTATCTCCTCAGAAGTTCACCTATATCAGCAGTTTCCAAAGCAAGTAGATTTAGTCCTTGAGGAAGAGCAGATCTGCCTGTGTATCCTGGTCACCAAGGTGCCATGGAGGGGGTCCTTGCTATGCTCAGTAAATAAAATCTCTTCTCCATTCCCCTGAGCCTTATACCAGTCCCAGAGCTTACTGCAACATACAGGCACTTCCCTGTGCTCTGTGAACCTGAAAAAAAAAAAGCAATATAAAAGTCCTCCTCATGTAAAACAACTCTCTTTATTCTTTTTCTGCCCTAATCTTGTAGCACAATTGCACTTCCAGAAATGACACAACCCACTCAAGTCCATGGATGGTGAGGTAAATTCAATGTTGAGAGAAGATGAAAGAAAAAGTGGACTCTGGGCCTGATAGGCTTTGGATGGAGCTTTATAGGGAATTGGCACACCAAAGGATGATGTTGTGGGGGGAAACGCAGGACCAGCTGGCTGCAAAATTAGAAATCTAGAACTGAGAGGACAGAGTTCACTGCTTCACCCCAGGCAAATTAATAGTGACTTTTTGTTTCACAGCTTAATATTTAAACAACATTGCTCCAATTAGTCAGTTGAAGACATTTTGTTTTCTGTGAGAGATATTCTTTCCTCTCCAAGCTAAGGTGGTTTGCTTCCAGGATTTTTTTTTTTTTTAACCAGATTGCTCTTGGCTCTAGGGACAGCAGGTTTCCTTCAGAAATGGCACAAACAGTTACACTCCTCCAGCCTTTATTAACCCAAACTTTCAAAATCCCCGTGCCTACAACGCCTAGTTTGTTATTTTGTTTGTTGTACTACTGTTTCGCGTTCCACCAGAAAAGGCTCTCGGAGTCTGCAGCTCTCGGATTTTCCTTCTCGAGCGGCCCTGCCCCGCAGCTTTGCCGCTGCCGAGGTCAGAGCCGCCCGGCGGCTGCCGCCAGGACCCGGCGCACCGGAGCACCAGGCCCCCGCTCGGAGCCCGCAGCTGCGGGGGCACACACGGGCTGCGCTGCCCGGAGCCACGCGGGATCGTGCCTGAATGGCTGCTGGGGAATGGGCTCCTTCAGAGCCACGAACGGCTCTTTAAAATACCAGGAGTGTTCACATGGAAATGGGCTGTGTCCTGATTTCAGCAAGCAGCAGATGAGCGCTGGACACAGTGACAGCCCTTCCTTTCTGAACAAACCCACTGAGCACCCTGAACAATCCAGCCTTAGCCCCTGACCGTGTTCATTGGAGTTATTTTGATGCATTGTGATGAATGCAGAGATCGCTATCCATGAAAAGCAGAGTTCAGTAGGCAGCTTGGCATGGTGTCCACGTGCTGGCTGACGCGTTTACCCCACAATTACCAGGCTAGTGGTTTTCAGATGAAAGTCAGGAGAAATTGCTTAGTACCCGGGGTTTTGCCCCCCTTTCTCCTCTTTGCCACTGAAGTAATCATTTGCAACTGACCGTTTTTATCTTTATCCATACTTGCCAGTGTCTTTAAGAGTTCCTCATACCTCTACCCCTGCAGGTGCTCCTGGAAACTGAGGGGGAGACCTGCACCACCCGTGTCTATTGCCTGCAGGACTCCGCAGTGTCCCCAGCTCTGGTGAGCTACCAGCGTGTGGTGAGGAACAGTGAAGGTATCCCGGGATACTAATGTGTATGTCATGTAGTGCCTGCATGCCACCAAGATTTTGGAGGGTAGAATAGGGAGAATCTATTATTTTCTTTAGAAACAGCTTTCCTCCTCCATTATCCCTTGACATCTGCCCCTCACAACAGGCTTGTGGTGCAATGTGCACTTCTCTCCCCAGCAAAGGCTCTGCTCCTTTCGGAAAAGGCTTCCAGAATGATACTGACAGTACTGAAATCCCATTCAGTCTGCTTGATTTTTAGCAGCCCTACTCGAGTGCCCTGCAAGAACAGAGAGGAAAATTTTCCCTGCTCTCTGGAGTAAGGTCCTCCATTACCATGTCACGAAAGAAAACAGGCTGCTTGGTAGCTGAGGAAAACTGCTGACTTTAAACCTGAGATAAAGCTCTATAATTTACACTAATGAGCTCACTGGTGGGGACTTTGTAAAATTTTATGATAAAAAGTAGCTGTAGTCAGTGTTTGATGGAATTTACTATTTTACTTTTTTTGCTGAAGGTAGACAGAACTGCTAATCATTTTCCCATTCAAACCTAAAGAGAAATAAGTGCAGGAAGAACTGTCCCAGTAGAAGTTCAAAGATCTTGTAAGTAATCCATTATTATTAAATTTTTTTTTAACCATGGGTTGGTCTAAATTCTTCTAGGAAAGGCTATAGACACTTTAAACTGGTTGAATAACAAATAAGTTACTCAGAAGAAGCCCTTAATGAAGTACTAATATTTCAGGATTTTAATTGTTTGTAACTTATTGTTACAAGTTAACCTCCTAGATCTGATAGTCATGTCAGATTCGATTTCTGATGGAACTGTGCTCTGGGATGCACCCTGGGGTTGCCCTGTGGTAGTTTCTGCCAGGTACCACGTATGTCCAATATGTGCAGTGAATAAGGGGAGGTATCTGATATCCTTTGTTATCGGAGACTGTCAGAGCAGTAAATGACAAGTGTTAAGGAAATCTCCTAGCTACTGTAGGTTACAAAGACCTATTCAGTTCTGAGCCAGAATAAATGAGTCTGGCTGGAGAGAGCAACCCTGCTATAAAACTAGCAAAAACAGAAGAAAAACAAAAAGGTGAGAGTAAGCAAAGGGGAAAAAAGATGTCTCCAGCTAAAGAACTGGAAAACTAACTCAGGTTGGCACCCAAGTGAGCTGTGAATGAAATTACAGCATGTTTTTTTCTCCCTCTCTGTTTTTTTTTTTCTCTACCTACTCCATTTGAGGTGTTTAAACTCCACATCATCACTGGTCCAACACCTGGAAAAGGTGGCCAGAGAGCATTACAGTGCATGGGCTTCATTGCCTGTGACCACTCACTGCTGCATGCAGATAAGAAATAAGTCCTAATGAAATACTCCATGTGGTGGTTGTCCCCCTGCAGCCTTGTTTTCTACCTGAGGCAGCTGTGTTTCTGCAGCGCTGTCTCATCCTCCAAACAGTCGTGGATTCGTGGCTTTAACTCCTCCCTTTAACAGCAATTTGGGAAGGGGTGCTGGGGTGTGTGATAGGCACTAATTCCAGAGCAGGAACAGCCCGAAGGAAACAATGAACAGGGACACTTGGCTGTGGGTTTAACGCTGCCAAAAACAAAAGGACAGACAAAAAGGAAGAAAGCATGTAGCAACCAGGAGAAAAGTGTATGGAATGGACACATAAGGGAGAGTTGGTTTATGGGCTGTCACTGAGGTATTTTCCAAGCCATGAGTCTTGCAAGCATTTGAGAATGTGACAGACCAACAAAAAGGATCCATGTGAGAGACTATAAAGTGGCTGAGAAGCTGGTCTTGCATGCAACTGATCAAAATTACTATAACTTTTCAAGAACACATTGCATTTTCCATGAAAATATAGTCAAATCCATGGCCATTGTATCTTTGTCTTCATATGGCTCATCACAGGATTTTAATTTCCTGGTACCTAAAAAGTTTGTCTACCTGTCTCCTTCCCTCCACCCCGCCATCCCTTTGTACCCAACAGAAGTGCAGAAGTGTTGCTCTTGCTGCTTTTCCGCGAGAAGAGCAGCCACTAGAGGGAAAGATGCACACGGAAAATTCCCCTCAGCACCTCTGGGGCTTCCTCCGTAAGTAAAAAAAAAAAAGAGAATTTTACCCAGCATTTGTAAGGTGGTCTGATTTATCCTTTCAGACAAAGTACATTGAATGAGATTATTTTTAGTATTGCAGTTGCACCGTACATCATGAAACACAGCCAAAATTAAGAGCCAGGGAAAAAAAAATCACTGGTTAAATTACACAGAGGAGATTGGATTACCTGTTCAAACAGAGCTCTTAATTCTGTGTATAAATAGAATCCACAAATAAAAGTGCACTGCAGTAGAAAATAAAGCCAGCCAATGGCCCCTAATAACCCTTAATTATTAGGAGTTTCAGTTAACATTTGGACAGCTTTGGTCTTAATTCTTTTAAGTTTGAAGAGGCAGCATGACCGAGGTGGCCCCATTTACAATTACAGTGAGCACACATGCTGTTCCAGCCCGTGCTGGCTTTAGCTGAGTGTTCTCTGGCAGCTTGGGCTGGGATTTTGCCCTGTTAAAATATAATTACCTATCTGAATGGCAGCTAATTTCCAGTTTGAGTTGTTCATTTGTAACAATGCGCTTGTTTTGACAGAAGTCCATGACAAGAAAAACAAATAGAGCTCCTGACCTTGGCATCATTGCTCACTTAGGAAATTTTTGTACCCAAAAGAAAATCTGCTGATATTCCACTCAAGTAATAAATTATCTCACGTCATCAGTCAATACAGCAACAGATCTCTGTTGCTGTGCGTGCCATCAGTAAATGCAGCTGTAAAACAGACATCTGAAGGTAAGACTGAAATCCAATGTTACTTTAAAAAAAAAAAAAGGCTCGATAGTGCTATGCTACACATGGACAATTACAGTTGTATAAACCAGAAAGTTTAATGTTTGTCTCAGGGATGGTGTTTTCAAATGCCCTTAGCAGTGAGCTAATATTCTTTCCCATTTCTAAAGTTGCCCTATGTAATATATGGGAGATCAGAAGTCAAATACTGTATCGCAGGCAAGCAGTAAAATGCAGCAGATGAAATTTATTATTAAGTTATCTTAATAAGCTGTTCTTCAAAATATACAAACCTCACTACCTGTATAGCCCAATGAACCTTCAAGGCAGATAATTTGACATTAATTTACTGCTGCAATCCCCACTTTGGTTAAAACCGTATTACCCCTTTGACCTTCTGGTTTGTAACTGCCTGTATCCATCAAAAATTCCCACTCCTGAGAGGGGTTTGCCACAAATGTGAACTGAAAAAGTTGAATTTTTATTTCAACATTTTATCACAATTTTTTTTTTAACATTGCAAAACACATGAAGGCACAGGGTTAACACTAAGCTTATTTTGTTTCATATTCTCTCAGAAGGGAGATCTGAAAGTCAAAATCAGAACTATTTTTCTGTAGGAAGAAGTGCATGATTAATGTTGGGAAGCAACCTGGTTTCATTTGATCATGTAAAATTACAGAAGGTTGAGACAGGAATATACAAAATGATCACCTGGCAGCTGTTGTCAGGCACATACCTTGGAAAGCATGGGCACTCTCTGGGTGTCCATGCTACTGATGAGTTTTACCCTCAGGGATTTCCTCTTTCTCCTGCAAGCACAAGTGAGCACAAGAGAATTCCCTTGGCCTGGTGCTGTTCTCCCCTGGCCCCTGAACCAGCCTGTCTGTGCCATTTTCTGTCTTTTCTCTGCTGACTATGACCTGCACTGGCAGACAAGTGGCATGGCAGGTCCTGGGCCTTTTTTATTCTACAGTGTGGAACATTACAGATAGTGCTGCTGGATGGCACCCCAGCAGTGCCTCTGCTCCTGCTGTGCACTCCCTCAGTGACCTCAGCCTGCTCTTTGAGATACCTTAATTGCTTGCTGTGGAAGCTGAAGGTGACACCACAAGCCCATCACCATAAATACATGCAAACCTCTCTTACCACAGCAAATCAGATGGTTGTAGATAGGGCGCAGTGTGGATCAGCAAGAGCTGCAAAATTTCGCTCCAAATCTCATTTTCACACATCTTCAGACTTTGTACAGAATCCCAGCAGATGCTTGGGAAGACAGGTATCTTAAGTTTGTATGGGCATATATAAATCCCTGAATAGCTTTTTGCTGCTTGTGCTTCATGAATTAATATAGCAGTGAACAAACTGCATTTTCAGAATTGTGAACAAACTGCATTTCATATAAGTTACCCAGTTACTGACCAAGCCTTGCATTTCTTACTCAAGAAGGATTAAATCTAAGGGCAAGTAGTCTATGAAAACGTGAATTCATACACAGCAAGCTAAACTCTTGCTAAATTACTCTCTGGAGGGAAAAATAAAGATTTCCAGTAGATTTCTCTGTACTTGTTTTCAGAGAAGCTTGTGCTTGTCCCCCTTAGAGGCTTTCTTCATGAGTGAAGCTAAAGTTAAATGTGTAGTGAGACTGAGTTTTAAGGATGATTTTCCTAAAACAGGATTAAGGCTCAATGAAAGTGTAATGGAGGGTGGGTAATGCTGCTGCTGCTTTGTGGCTAAACTGTATTTTGGTTTCTACAGATAAAATTTCAGTACCTATGAGCTTTAAGCTTGCTTGTGTAAGAGGTGAAAAACCAGGTTATTTTGGTCTCTCCATAGTTTTTTCTCAGGAACAAAATAAGCAATCCTCTCATGATCTGAGAAGGATAGTAACCAGTCCTGAAGTGGAGCTTCAGGGACTTAACGAGGATAATTCAATTTTTTCCCCTCCAGATTATGTCCAAGTTGTTTGGTTTTTATTTCTTTAACCTTGGGTGAAACATTAGGGGAGCTCTACAAACTCATGGTCTGCGGTCAATCTGTCAATACTGAGGTCAGGGCTAGTTACCACACAGCGGACAGTTCACATATTTTTGCTATATCCACAACAGTTTTTTCTTAAAAGCAAGCACCAAAGAGCTCTGCCTGGTAAATATGTCCATTTCAGACTAACATCCACGAGATCTATTACAGTTTATTGACACTTTGACACTATTTCCATTGTATCTCAATGACAATTGCCCTCTTGTATCTCAGTGACGCTGACTAACAAGGCAGTTTAGAATTAGATGGGGTAACTTAATTCCTGGCCCTCTGTAAACATCTGGATTTGCAAACCTCCACTCCTGGATGGGGAGCTCTTTGCCACACACCACTAATTATGCCGTGTGCTTATATATCAGTCCCTACACCCTCCTGCTGAGCATCTCTTCTTTGTTCCCAGTACGAGTCAGAGACTGTTGTCAATACAGAGAGAATCAACACAACTGCCTAGCGCCCCATGTGACATTTAATGAAAATGAAGTCAGGTCTAATTTGCATGGCAGGTGTTACTTTATTACAGCCAGAGCTGCAGAAGCTGGATGCTGCAGTGCTAGTCAAGTGAGCAAGACTGAGAGTCGCTGACAACAAGGGTGTCTGGCACAGGAAACTTGGCACCCCACCTTGCCTGCCTGCTCACCTCCTGTGAGGTAAAGTGACAATTTTGTTCATTTTTCCAGTTCCCCCTGTTCTTGTTCTTTCTGGTAACTCCATCTACCACAGCCCTTGGAGTGGTCAAGGAGGTTGAGGGTAGAAGGCCCATGCAGCCTCCTGCCAAGGGGTCACCACACAAAAAACCTTCCAGCTCTGGCAGACCCTCCTGGTCTCAAAGCCACAAGATACATCGAAAGAACTCTACAGCATGAGAGAACTGGCTTCTGTTGTGCACAAGAAGTGTCTTACAAGAGAAATACATTAACATTTTTATGCATCATGTGTGTTGAAAGAACATGTATTTTTTTTTTTTTGAGTCAAGCACTTAAAATACTTAAAAGGCAGAGTTGTGCTCCTTCAGTTTCCATTTCCCCAAGTCATTTCACCAAAACTGACAAGAATGCCAAATGCTCATTTTCACTAATTTTTATTTGGTTTAGCCTTATTAATACCCCTTAGAAATATTAATTTTATTTTTAATTTTATGATTATGATTTCGGACACAGTTAAGACTGTCAGCAGCAATAATACATTGTAAATCTTAAACTCATGTCTTGAAGTAAAACATAACACACCTTCTAACAGGCTGTGACTCCACCCACTCACTTTTTACTTCTCAGGAGAATTTTTCTTTCTGTTTTATTATCTCCCCAACTCCTTTCCGACCACTGTCCTTCCCCTAAAATCATTTTGCCACTATATTGGTTTCCAGAGTGCTTCACTGCTGAACATCTAAAGCGCGGGGTATTTTGACCCTCCGTGAGGAGGCTCCTGATGCCATTGGTTACCGCTACATCCCGTCCCCCCACAGTCAGCCAGTACCAACCAACGAGCAGACTCTGATACTTCACAGACTCTGTCTGAACAACTTTACAGACACGCATTTAACTTAGCAGGGCAGTTATATGAATAAAGTTTTATTTGTGGCAGTTTTCAGAGAGAAAGATCGCTTTCCCAGGTAAAAAAACTTAGGAATCACACAATCGGAGCAGCACAATAAAATAAAGTAAAGCCTTTACCAAAATTCATAATGATTTGCACTGGAGCCCAGTTTTGGATGACATTCAGTTTCCCAGAGAAGATGCTACAAACTCCATAAAAGCTTTTATCTCTGAAGATTAACTTTGTAAACAGATCTGCCAGTTAGAAAATAACTCTGTTCCAGTCGCTTGTTTCTAATCTCTTCATTTCCAATCCCGGGTGATGATTTTTTGATGATGATCCAGAACGAATACTGGTCAGACGTCCAGCGAGACAAAGCAATCTTTGCACTTTAGGAAGCAACGACGGCCCTAAACGCGCGCTCCGGGCTGGAGCCATGGCGGGGCAGGGCACGGAGTCCCGGCCCGGACGGGAACTTTCCCTGTCAGCGGGGTGCTCTACCGGGCAGGAAAGGCTCTAGACGCTGTCGGAGTTTCTTTCTCGGGAAGCCTCGCTGTTTGTTCCTCCTCGGGATGCGAACGAGGCGGCTGAAGAAGGCTGAGGAGCCTGGACACTTCTGAAAGGGGGACCCGTGACATCCCATCCCTCGGTGCGATCTCCATCGGAAGGGGCGCGGGGTCACAGCCGGTGATGCGCTGGCTGCTCGGAGGCGGCGGCAGGCCTTTGCCCCGCCAGCAGCCCGCTCCCTTCCAGCCTGCCTCGCTCAGCTGCCCCGCCGAAAGCCGCGGCCCCGCTCCGCCCCGCGGGCCCTCAGCCCGGCTTTGCCCGACGCCCCGGTCCGACCTGCTCCGCGGGAGTTCTCGAGCCCCACCCCACCTCAGCCCCGCGCGGTGCCGCCGCGCCCCGGCGCTCCTACCTACGCGGTGCGGGGCTGCGCGGTGCGGTGCGGAGCGGGCGGCTGCCGGGCACCTGCTCCCGCGCCCGCGCCCGCG
>VXBT01011472.1:0-153759 GCA_013400235.1 Oriolus oriolus | reverse complement strand
CGAAGGGTATGCTCTGGGCTAGCGGAGCCGCCCTTGCCTCCCGTTACCGCGGGGAGTGGGCAGTGGGAGTAAAAGAGGGGAGAAGGGGGAGGAACAAAAATTACTGGGTTGCAAGAGAAAGGACGGCGGCCTTGTGCGCTCCCCGCCTCATCGCGCCGGAGCCAGGCAGCAGTTCCCGGCTGGGCCCGCCGCGGGGGATCCCGGCGATCGCCGCAGGTGCGGGGGCTGATGATGCTGATGCTTGTCTTTTGTTTTTTCCTTTTCCCTCCTCTCCCTTAACGCGAAACAAATAAACCCGCCGCCTTCCGCTGGAAGTTTTCCCCTGGTTCTGAGCGTCTCATTAATATTGTGCAGCTGGAAATTACATTACTCCGATCGCAGCAAATCGCTGCTCTGCGGCTGTTACAAAACGCCGCCGTGGCTGCTTGAAACAGCCTCGCCTGCTCCGCGCCCGCGCAGCGAGCCCCCCACCCCGCTCAGCGATGCTCCCCTCAGCGAGCCCCGCACCTCGGGGCCGCCCAGGAGTTATGGCGTCCTGGCTCAGGAGGTAAAGCCGCCGGCGCACCGAAGCCCCAGTGGAGCTCAGCCACCTCGCCCGGCCGGGGAGCCCTTACCGGTGTCCTGGGCGGGGGGCCTAGCCCGGGACCCCGCCCCAGCTCCCCGGAGGGGCGGGCGGGTCCCGCTGCCTCTCCGCCCCAGCTCGGCCCGGAGCTCCCCCGGCCTCGGTGCCCGGAAGCGCGGGCGGTGCGTCCGAGCGGCGGCGGGGCTGCTGCCCGGTGATTTACTTCAGCAGAAGCGCTGTGTTTAAAAGCAGCCGCTTTCTGCCGACCCTGTGCCCCAGGCGGGCAGAGAGAGGAAGGCCGTGAAGGGGCCCCCCGATCGGGCTGGAGGGCGGCCAGGGGGAGCCGTGCTTCCCGGGCCGGCGCTACTCCGACGGGGCGGACAGGGCGCGGGGCATCCCCCAGGCCAGCCGGCCGCACCCACCCTTACAGCCATCGCCATCTCTACGCGTGGCCGGTGCTTTGGCCCCGTGTTTATGGTAGGGAAATGTTAAATGAGCGCTTAGTTGCACCTGCTCGGAGCCCCTTCTCGTCTTGGAAACCGCCCGCACCTGGGCGGGCGAGGCCAGGCCGCGTTCCTGCCTGGGCAAGGCCCGGCCCCGCGAGCCGCAGGGCCGCGGGCGGGTCCTAGAGGGAGAACGTGCTCCGGGGGGGTGAGCAAGCCGAAGGAGCTGGACCCGGGTGCCATTTTAAGCGCCGGAGCCGGGCAGGCCCTGGCGTCTGGTTGCGGACGCTGCTGGCCGGGCTGCGCGGAGCCGGAGACAGGAAAGGGACCGGCTTTGCCCGGCAGCCCCACCACGGCCGGTGAGCAGCCACAAACAGCCCCGCCACCGAGGGGTCCCTCTTAGGCAGGCCTCGTCTTCTCAGGGCTCCGGCGGCCTTGTCCCGGGCCCCTGCGGCCGTGGCACTGCTGGGCTGCTCTGGGTACGGGGCCGCGCTGCCCCCAGAAACGAGCAGCCGCTGCTCTGTATCCTGCTTTAATGTGTTTTAGTTGATGTATGTAATGTCTGATTGAATTTATTGCTGATTAGCGTTGAGCATGAGTTTACACAACAAGAAATTATGTTTCATTCAGTTCATTAGCATGTCTAGTGTTTGCTTTATGAGCATATCACTAATGGTAATGACCAATGTTGATTGATTTCTAATGTGAATATAATTACACAATGTAGGGGAATTAAA
Organism: Oriolus oriolus; assembly: GCA_013400235.1. Taxonomy (NCBI): domain Eukaryota; kingdom Metazoa; phylum Chordata; class Aves; order Passeriformes; family Corvidae; genus Oriolus; species Oriolus oriolus. The sequence continues at coordinate 152,017 of VXBT01011472.1, read as the reverse complement.
GGGAAAATCCACATTTTTAATTGTTTGGTTTTTAAGGACTGCTTGTGGGGGCGAAGGGGGTGGAAAGGGAGAAACAAACCAACTCTCCTCTGCGCAAACGATGAGAAGGTACAGATTAATGACTCCAGCAGGAGACGGGGAGTTTGGTCCAACAGAAGAGCAAGTCAAATGTAGTTAACTCAGGGAATAGTTAATGCACACTCGACATTGCAAAACATAATTTCCCCTCGTCTGCCCCCCAGGTACATCTGGAAGCCAAATAAGTTCGTTTGGAAGCGGCCGTTCCCGAGGAGCCAGCGGAGGCAGGGCTTCGTGCATGGCCGGGCAGCCGGCTCCCTGCAGCCCCGCCGGCGGCTGCGCGGCTCCGAGGCAACGCCGCTGCCGAGCGGGGAGAGCTGCGCCCTGCCCGGGGTCCGGGGGGCGGCTCGCCCAGCTCTGGCAGCGGCAGTGCCGCCCCCGGCAGCGAGCGCCCTGCCCGCATCCTTCCTGCGAGCTGGAGACGGGGACCGGAGCGTGCTGGAGAGCCCCGTGCGAAGGGCTGCAACAGGTACGGGGAGCGGAGCGGGCTGGCCACAGGGGGGGATTTTAGAGGCAGGGAGGGGACTGTGGGAGTGCTGTGAGGACTGGGCGTGAGGAAGTTGGAAGCAGCTTGTGTACTCCATCTGGTCTCTGTGTTCCTGAGGGTGACCTCTGAGAGTGTCCTTTCCACTTAAAAGGAAAGGTGGTCTAGGAGGGAAGAGATCAGTGTTTTGCGGGACGCATCTCCAGTGGGATGTGCAGAGGGAGAGCAGGAAGGCTCAGGTTCTGAGGAAACCCCTGTAGAACAGAAATCCGGGGTGGGATTTCTACACTTGTAGAACCGTTTTTGTTTCACCCTCAGACAGGGTCAGTGGGTGAAGCGTGATTCTGCGACTTGAGAGTTGCCAAAAGGCCTCTCTTTTTGCTTGCCCAAAAAGAAAAGAGGCCTTGTGGTTTTTTGGAGAGTGAAACAAGCTGTGTGCCTTGCATGGGAGGAGAGGGCTCGGGCAAGGCTAGCAGCAATCAGCCGCTTTTTCTTGGGGCGCTCGCTGAAAATCCAGTGTGGGCTGGAGGTGGTGGTGCCTGCGCTGGGTGCACTTCCCCCACCCTCCACTAGTACCTCCTTCCTTCCTACGATGTATTCCTAGGATACAGGGCAGTGGGGTTCCTCTGCTCCGGTGGTCCAGAGTCAAAAGCAGTGTTGGTGCCAGTGTAAGCAGCTGTGCACATCTGTGTGCAGAGTGTTTTCCCTCTCCTCCGTGACAGCTTTGAGCCTTTTGCTGGGCAAGAGAGGAAGATAAAGCTGTTGCCTTTCTGCAGCTTTATACAGCTGGGGAGATGTGGTAATGAGCCATGTCCCATTTCACTAGTAGCACTTAGGTTCTTACAGTATGGGATTCCTAGAATGAAACAGTTGTTCTGAACTCAGGACATAGCTGGGATACTGAAAATCCCTGTTTGGGAGATTTTTCTTCAGGAGGGAATTGTGGAACTGTTGGTCTAACATTGCATGAGCATGTAGATTTGAAAAATATACCCAAGGGCCTCGTGCCTCTTGTGCCTAGATCACTAAAAGGAAGGGTTCAGGCTTAGTAATGAGTCTTCGTGCAGCATGCTGCTCCTGCTCTTGGTGTTGGTGACCTTCTAATTGACTGAAATTGTGCTAGGCTGTCAGAAGAAAGAAGACCCAAGAAAGAGATGTTGGAAGAGTTTCTGCAAAATGAAGACAAAAGATGTGAATAATTGTCATTCACATTAGTAATTTATGTTGCATACACTGTGTTCGAAGCAGTATCAGTGCTTCAACTGCAGTTATATTTCCAGGGTTTGTTTTTTTTGTCTACACAACACTTGTTCAAGGACTAAAGGTTCAGGGGAGGACTCCTGCTTTGTTTGCAGTTAATAGTCATCCAGCTTGTAGTGGAAATTCTCACTGCATTGTTGGACTTCATGCTAATAAATTTTAATGTGCTTTCAATGTTTTGGGCTTCAGGGTCATTCAAGTCAGGGCCATCCTCCCTGAGCTCCTTCTATACTGACAGTGTTTTCCAATTCTTCCGGTAGTAACAACCCTTTTAAAAACGTAACTATTTTAGTGTAAATTACCATAGTCCTGAACCTTTTCTGTTAATAAACCCCCCATGCCACTAATTGCATGACCGCTGGTTTTGGTGTTGCTGTCACCAAAGCAGGTCAATATTTCTTTCTGTTACGAAATAAAAACGCTGAGACTTAAAAAAAAAAAAAGAAGTTATGAACATGTCATGTTGCTCACTCTACAGTTCTTTCCATCAAAATTTCTTTCATAACTCTTTAGGATATTGGTCACACTGCCCAGTATGTTGACTTGATAAATACAATTTCTGCTGAAAGAATGGAGAAGTATTTTGTTCTTTGCCATGCATATGGTACTATTCCTGACATCATAATTGTTAAAATCTGGTCCACAGGACCTGAAATTTCATGGGTCAGTTATCCTTCCTACTTTGATTCTCTCCAAATTTTTCAGCATACATTGAATCATGTTTTAAAATTATTGATTGGCATGGATTCATAATTCCCTTTTGAATGTTTTTATAATTTATTTATTTGGTTTTGTGTTTCCCAGCTGACGATAGAGCTGAATTTCCCTACAATTTTGTCTGTTGAGGTGTGGGGAAAGAAAAACTTCAGATGTCTCTCTTTTAAATCTGGTTTTATTGTTCCTTTGCTGTCTTCTGAGTGATTAATCTCACTATTTTAGTCTTCGAAGGGCCTTTCCAAAGGCTCAATTGTTCACACAGCCCAGAGGATTGCAGCCTCTAGTTTTGAAATGCCTCCTTTGAAATGGCAGGACTGGCTCTATCCAGAAGAGCGAGATGAGGCTCAGCAGAAATTCTAATTCCTGTAGCTGTGCACTTTGTCATGTGGCCAACCTCTCACAGTGCTGCATTGAGCAGAGACCTGCACTGGGTTTCCTGCAATATTCCCAGGCCCCTGCTGTGGCTTGATTAAGCTAATTGAGAGCTCTGCTAGGAATTAACCACCCTTAATATATGTAAACCCACCAGCTTTGCATTTAGCCTATCGCGTACATGAAAAATTGCACAGCTCTGACCAAACTTGGAATTAATTTTTTTTCCTGCATGGAACTAAGACATCACTGTCTTGAAGCACAGGTTTAACATAGCATTTTGACCTGTGAAAGCCATATTTATTTTCCTAATGTACATAGTGGAAAGACTTTATTGACAAGAAAGGACATTGAAACAAATGCATTAAGAGAAAAATCAGCTTTTTTCTGTAGCAGGAAGAGGAGGATCTTTCTTTTTTAAAGTAGAGATGCCAGGGCTCAGTTTTGAAGATATGGTTTTAAATTCCAGTGGGTCGTTAAATGAGTTTTTTCTGCTGACATAAATTTGCATAGCTGTGTTGCAGTGCAGATTCTTGCAACTTATTCTGCCCGTGGGATATTATGGCAGAATTCAGGAAACTGCTGTTACAGAAATACATCCCAGTCCCATTTCCTGAACTGCTGCAAACAGTAGATACACTTGCATGAGACAAGGTTTATTTGGATGACCAGAACTTTTGAAGAAACACATTTATATTTCTTCTTCTCACATTTAATTTTAATTTTTTCATGGAGCCTTACACAACACAACTGAATTCTTTTGGCCATGTTTTCAAGACCATGTAAGTCTTCTGGATAACTGTTGAGACATTTAATAATTTCAATGGCAAACACATAGTGAAAGGGTGCTGTTGTCCAAAAAAATGTTGCCAAACATGCCTAGGATAGGTTGGTTTTTGTTGGGTTTTTTTAAAATAACTGGAATGTCACAGGGTCAAAGTCATCCAGTGTTATCTGGTGATTGTTATGTAAATTTCTGTCAGTGTAGGGTTTTAGGTGCATAAACTGTTTAAAATATCTATATAATTTAAAGATGAAAAAAAATCATTAAAAAGCATTGAAACTTAGCATATCGAGTAAAGTATTTGTTTAAATAATATCTGTTACAATTTTCTCTTGAAACTGTAGATGGTTTTAGGCAGAAACCGCCTCTCCTCTGTTTACTAACAGTCTTTCGGATGGTACTGAGGATCTGAATACTTGTCCTGTGTGGGAAAGGAAATAGCTGAACTGTTCTGGAGTTGTTTTAAGACAAAACGAGTGAAGTGCTCACAAAATCTGTAGAGAACACAATATTAAGGACAAACACCATTTTTGTTTCTGCCAGTTTTGTGTCTTTGTGGCTGAGATGGTCATAGTGTAAGGTAGTGTTGGCTCCTGACACCAGGCAAACTGCAGCTGCAGTTCTCTAGGGCTGCAGTCAGTGCCCACAGGTTTGGTCATGACTGCTCTCTGCTCAGAACATGGAAATGCAGCCAGATCCCTTTGGTTATGCTTCAGCAGCTGGGAAGATGAGTCCTGTATAATCAGAAATCAACTGCAGAATGGTAATTTTAGTTTGATGTTTTTAATGTTCCCTTACTGTATTGTGCTTTGAGCAGAGCTGAAGATGTTTCAAATACAACATTGGGGTGTTGTTTATAAATTGATATAATTAGGAGCTGGTCTGATAGGTGCTATCAACATCAGCATGTTCCAGAGAAGGCAGGGCTGTTTATTCAGGCTGACTTCATGTGTATTCTCTCAATTTGAAGCTGTGTGAATATATTTTATATTTTCCAAATGTATCTGTCACATCCCACCTTAATGGTGACAGCACATCACATCACACTGTGTTTCTGTCTTACTGTATCTACACTGGTGTCTAATGAATGCTTCTGCACAGAGGCTGTTGTACACTGTGCAGCTGAGCGAGCTCCTGTCTGACTCAGATGCTTTTCACTCAGCCCTTTATCTCTGCAGTTTATGGAAATTTCCCTCCTGTTACACCGTGGCCGGGTTGCACTAACCCCTGTCCGTTCTCAGGGGCAGAGGAGGGTTGTGAGACGTGCCTTTCCACAGCTGTACAGCACGGGAACATTTTTGCAAGCTTGAAGCAAAGGGACTGTTACACGGCAGGAAGCACCAAGCGCTTCTGGGCAGGCAAGGTAAGCCCTGGCCACAGGTGACCACGTGTAGCAGAGTTTTAAACCCTTTGCCACAGCAGTTTATGTCCACAACATCAGTAATATGCTGAAGAAATACTGTCCTTTACATCTTGAGGCATTTTTTGTATGTTCTTTCTGTTGCAGTTGCTCATTTGCTGAGTTTCCTCCGTGAGTTGTGCAGCTTTTCAGTTTTAACTGGTTTAGTAATCTTTCTTTTCAAAAGGCCCCATACTTCAGCCCTGCCAATCAGGAGGAGAGCCTCTTGGCTGCTCTAACTCAGTTTGTGCCTGCCTCTTTGCGTATCGACTTCCTGTCATCTCTAAGATTAACTTAAAATAATTCTTGCCTTTAGTAGCCCTTTCCAGTTTTCTCCAGTACCTTTATAGCTTGTTCATGCTGTGCTTTTCCTTTTCTAACTTAATTTTTTTTTTCTTGTTTAGAAGAACCCTGTTGATATACAGTATTAGGCTCTCTGCTGGAAACCAGTAATACGTTAATTCTGGCTGAAGTATTGGCTCCCCACATCTCTGACGGGTTCCTCAGGAAAGGATGGAGATAGATACTGATATCTCTAGTTACTCTGCTGAGAAGCCTACCATTTTGAGAATCACTTAAGAATGTGCTTGATGTCAAAAGTGTGTCCACGGAGTTGAAAGCAACAAGGTGCTTCATGTTTTTTAAGTTAAAGCACTTAAGCATAAGCTTGCCAGCTCTGTATGCCTTCAGCTAGGTAATAGAAATACGAGAGTTGTTTTATATTTAAGCCAGCAGATAAAAGTGGCCTTTTGAAAAGTGGAACATTCCTTTAGAAGGAATCGCAAGCAGCAGTCAGCTACTTTTAAGGTGGATGGCAAAAGTGTGTTGGTGAAGAAGACAGATGTGGAGGCTTGTTCTGTGTTGACATATAAGCCCAAGTGAGCAAGTTTGTTTCTTTGACTAATAAGTTGCTTTTCTAAATATTATTGAACATACTGCTACATTGCGAAGTGCAGTAGCAAAAATGATAGAAAGGGTTGTTCTAATTGCAAAGTTATACAAGAGTTCAGGTTTGGCTTCTGTGTCTGTTTTGCCAAGGAGGTGAATTGTACCTGGTATGGTTTACTTTATTATCCATATTGGATGGGACAATGACTCTTCCCTCTCCCACTTATGCTTGGCAAAGGAGCCCAGGAGAATTATCCTATTGGTAGCTCATTAAATAAGTGTCCATCCAGGCTCATGACTGAGCGTGAAGTTTCTCATGGTTCATAGTTAAATGTTACGAGGGAATAAAATTCTTCTCCCTAAATCTTGGTGAAAACACAGTAGGAGGTATTTTGTTCGGAGAATACAAGCTGTTGTCCTACCCTTGTCCAGAAGGCTTCATACATCAAGCAGAAGATGTCTTCCTTACATTCCAGCTAAATCAATGTTATTTCTTCCAGAATACTGCTGCTTCCGTTTCTAGAGATAAAAAAACATAGCTCACTGTCAGGAGATAATTCCCTCTCTTGGGCTTTCTGTCCTTGACCAGTAGAAGTTTTTATTTTTCTTAGACAAGGAAGCCTTTCTTTATCCCTGGAAGATTAAATTGTCTTGCTGGTAGATCTGCCTTACTGAAGAAATGGAGGAGGAAAAGAAGATAGGGAAGAAATAGAAAAGAAAATAATTTCGAGGTATCTTTATAGTCTCCTACTGTTAGGCTGTCAATTACTACCATATATCACCTACACAGCAAACTTGTCATAGCTTGGGGTATCTCTTTTTTTTTTTTTCTCTCCACCTAGTAGAAAATGTATCAGTTATCCATATGAAATCTTTTTTATTGCTGGACTCATCTTTAAAGTATAGCTGTGATGCTCAGAGGGATTTACTTTTTTAACATCCTATTCAGAAGAATGAATGTTAAAAGATCATAGGTTTTTAAAATCCAGTTGTGCATTCCATGGGAATAATTGAAGAAAATGATGCCCTTTTCAGCTTTTTGAGTTGGCTCTTGTTTTAAGTGCTGGTGCCTCACACTCCAAAGTGGTCAAGAATGGTAAATCCAGCAGTGTATCTGTAACTGTGGGCTCTGATTTAACTGTAACACTCCTTTGGATGAGTGCAGAGTGCTTTAGTTACCATAAACATGGATTTTCCAAAATAGTGAATGCCCTCTGATGGGCAAACGAATAGTTTAGGAGTAGAAAGAAGCTTAAGGAACCGAGGAGACCCCAAACTGCTTCTGCAATGGACCCAAAGGGAGGCAGCCCAGCCGCAGGCGGCGCGGCGCAGGGTGCGCTCGCTGATCCTGCCCAGCGGCGCAGTTCCGGTGGCTGTTTTGGGCGTTCTCGTTGCTGACAGACACTGCCGTGTGTGCAGCTCTTAGCAGTGGGCTTTGCCTTCGCAGCGATCAGACATCCAGAGAAGCAGGAAAGAAGGGAACCACTTATTTACAAAATACATGAACCTGCAGACCTTAGATGCAGATCTTCCCTTTTCTTGGTGCTGTGGGAGCAAGAACTGACTCGTGTTCCTTGGAGCCCAGATATTCATCCCACCCTTGGAAGGAGGGGCAGGTCCATCGCTACACCCTGGTAGTGCTGGTATGACCCTCGGAGAACAGCTACTGTGGCCAGGAAAAGTTTGTTGGGAGGGATTCCAGCTCTCCCTGGGAACAGAAGACAGAGGGAGGATAATGAATGGAGCTAAAAGATGAGAGGTGTCTGCTAGTTCAGCTCTCCCTTGGTCAAGTTCTCCCTCCTTGATCTGCCTAGTTCTTATGTAGTGTCAGTCTTCCCATTCCTTTCAATTAGAGCTCCACCCTACTTTTCTGTCCCTTCCAGTTTGTGGATTTTAATCCTCTTTCTAGTCTGTTTCGCTTGTATTTCTTCTTTGCTTCCATGACTCAGGACATTTTTTTCCTCATTTCCTTCGTGCTAAGTCATTTCTTGTGGCTGGAACAGTGTCTTCCTTCTCTGAAAGGAAACATCAGTCCAGCAGGAGGATTAAAGGAGATTTTAAAGTAAATTCATAGGGAGTCTCAACCCCTTGCAGAAACTGGAAGAAAATGGCATCAAGTTTCAATTCTAGTGAGCTTTATTTCTGTATAGTATAATATAATTCATAAAGTTATCAATATCTATAAAAGCATAAAGAAAAGGTAGCAGTAGGAGTTACCAAAAAAAGAAATCAAAAGCCCTGTAAAAGATATAAAATTAAACTTCAAAATACTTTAGAAGAGGAGGAAGGACCAGAACCACAAATAGCAGGCTATTTTGGAAAAAAACAGCTTTGAAAAGGTCTAAAATAAAGCCAAAAGGTGGAGAAAGCTCCCCCAAACCAGCAAGAGAAGCCCATCTAGGCCAGTTTCAGTGAATAGGTTAGGAGTTGAAGAGGAGGGGAAGGTTAAGCAATTTTTGTTTATGTTGTGTGCAGAAAGAAGAAATAACCACAAACTTTCCTCTGGGTAAAGGGGATCAGAGAAGCACTGTCAAACAATTTGATTGTGTTGCTTAGAAAGTGTTTAAAAATACACAATCAATCTCTCAGCTTTCACCTCAAGCTTCCTTTCTGGCTTTACATAACCAAAAACCCACAAAACCACCACAAAATATAAATCTCAAAAATGAGCCATCAGAGTGACAGACTTTTCTTTAAGCTTAGTCTTGGAGGTTAGATCACAAATTCTTTTCTGCTGTAATGAACATGATTAAAACCATAAGTATTTCCTTCTCTACCACCTTGAAAAGTAAACAATTCAATGGAGAAACATAATTATAAAATGTTTCATGCTCTACTCTCATTTAACACTGCATTTCATACCAGCTACAGCTGCTATTACCAGGATAAAGATTTGTATAACCTCTGTCCAATTACCCACAAATGGAACTTTTTCTGCCACCAATGTGGACCTACAACTTGTGGCATGGTCCCAGTGCCTTGAAGACTTACGACCTTCGCTTGAAAGAAAAGCAGAACTGAATGAGATTTTGATACGAGAACATCAATAAAATAATGATAAGTTGCATCAAGAGACACAACACATTTAGTTTCTTTGTCATAAGCATGGTTATCATAATTTTGCCCCAAAGACTATTTTCAGGTTATTGGAATCTGCCTAACTTCCAACTCACTTACCAACTTTATTTATTTATTTACTGAGGCAAATGATGGTTTGCCTCTCTTCTCGTGTGTGGCAGTCTCTGCTTCACTGCATATTACAATTGTTACCTTAAATGTTCTGCCTTGGGCCTGTGCCCCATTATGGACTGGCGCACTGGAAACACGGAATGCTTCTTCCAGTTGCACAGCTAGGCGAGTAGGGAAGTGGGTGAATCTTTCCTTGTGACCTGTATGAGAAAAGTTGCTGTTTCCCTGTTCCCAGTTAGCTAAATTGTTTTGACTCCAGGACAGATTTGATTCGGGAAGTGAGGAAGAAATCTCAAACAAAACAATGATTTTTCGTTTTATTGATGTGTCGGGTTATTCCCACGTCAGAGTTGTTGCTTCTGCTTGGGCCCACTTTTATCTTTTGCTGTTAGAATGTTAGGCATGTAAAGCTAGTGCATGTTACTAATATCAGGGCATTCAGACTTCCTTCCTTATCAAATAAGCAAATTCTAGGTTTGCCTTTTCAAACCTCAGAAGTTTAATTTTGCTGTGTGTTTTCACAATGCCATCTTAGTGAGCTGATTGGTTTGATCTGAGTTAGTTCTAAATGTTGTTCTGCAGAAACAGAGAAGTTGAAGGTTTCTATCCCAGGCTAGAGAAATAAAGACCAAGATGTGTGACCATTCTCTGGTAGCCCTGAGTGTGTCAGATCTGTGTGTTCAACTCCAGAGACCTCTGATGGGATGCTCAGCTCCTACGTGATACCACTCACTGATAGGAACTGCCCTTGCAGAATTCTGCTGAGCATAATAAGGTACATATTGTATAAGAATAAAACCAGCTCAGCTTTGTTATGTGGCTTGCGTGCCTGGTAATGAATAGAAGGAAGGCACACACCTTCATGAACAGAGAAATTTAATATAGTCTCTTCCTGGAGTCGCACCAATGGGACTGAAAGTTTATTTCAGCGTTCCAAGGGCAATAAAAATCTAAATTTAAACTCAAAATGTACTCAAAAGAGTACCCAGAGGCTATGCACTGTTCAAACTTTGTTTAGGTCATAACTGCTTATGTGAAGTTAGTTTATCCCAGCTAGTTAGGCTTTATGTTTTTGAGCAGGATCTCTATTACTAGAAAAGACATAGCAAGAGGAGGGGATGCACCTGAAAGTTCAGCTCTGCTTTGCAACTGCATTTAATTCAGCTGCTTACTGCCTAGTGCAGAGCTGTGTGGAGAGATTTGTAGCTCTTAGCCTGCGTTGTGCAGACACCTTTAAGTCTGTTCTGATCCATTCCCATCGTTAGACATCTCAGGTGTTTGGGGTTTAAGGGAAATACGAAAGGGAGAGGTGGAGAAGATGCCAGGTGACCATTTGCTGTCGCAGGTAAATGCCTGTTAGTTACAAACACAGACTGGGTATGAGCAGTAACCAGGTCCCAGCCCGTGGGCCCTCAGTTCAGAGTTTCCCTGGCCCATTGTGTCTTGTGAAATCTGGCAGCCTGACTTAGCAGAATTGAACATTTCAGCTTTTCTTGGAACAGATATCGATGGGAGGGACCATGGGGTGTGAAAAGTGCTGTCTCTCTGACTTCTGTGAGTGAAAACTGCAAATTGTCTGGCATTTAAAATACAGTTTCTGGGTGTCCCTTTGGGTAATAATTAAAGTTACCAGCCATGTTTGTTTACTCTCAGTTTGTTCATTCTTTGAACTAGTTCTGCTTTGGGAAGCATGCCCAATATTTAAGATATTTGATATCACAACAAAGATTGAAGAAGACTAATTTACATAAAAATACCACTTATTATCCAGGAAAGGTCAAAAAAAGTTTCAGTATGTTGGAAGATTAATATGCATAAGATGTAATCTCCAAAACTGACAGTCTCTAAAACTACAGATAAGTACACAAAAAAAAAAACCAGCTGAAGAGAAATCCTTGCCTTTTATAAGCAACAAGATATATTTACAAATCATCTAATATGTTTCTCTTTATAAAGGTTTCAATTTCTTTTTGTTTCTTCTGCATCTTGCTAGCTCCTCTTTCCCATCAGCCCCTGTTTTAGGTACTCTTTGTCCATTTTACCTGCCTTCCCAGATGTACTTAGATCTCCTTTCTTCTTTTGATATCTGTTTCACCATGACTACTGCATCCTTATAATTTCCTACACTTTTTGCATTCACTGGCATTCAGCCATTAGTGTTGCTAATTTTTTTCCAGTCTCATAATAGTGTTTTACCACAGTTACAGGGTCCAGCCTAGTCCTTTGTGCACTGAAATTCCCACTAGTCAGTTTTCTTTTGGCGAGTACACACTTGGGATTTCCTCTGATATCTGTTGTTGTCCAAGTTTCCAACTATCAGAGCCACAGCTGACTCAACTTTCCTGAAAACACCACATAATTTATTTTCTTTGACTATCCCACTTCACACATACTACATTTGTAGTTTCCTTGTTGATTTTATTAAAGCATTTTTATAAGATTGTTTGTCTTCACCAATGTGTCTCCCCAGCCATGACCAAACATTTGCTATTCTTAAAATATTTGCATGCATGTTTCTACAGTACTTGCTACAACGATCTTAAAAGATAAATATTTACTGCTCAGTAGAACTGTTACTTTAAACTGTGGATGTGCTAGAGCCTTTTGTTGCAGGCTTGGATTGTGTTCAGATTGGACAAACATCTAGGTGTTTCTCATTCTTCCCAACTTTATTTAGCCAGTTATGAGAAAAAAGAGATTTTTATTTCTCTTACTTTCTTTTACATGTGTTATTTTTTGCCCCAATCTTAATAGTCTGAGAACTCTGGAAAATACAAATTTTCAAAGCAGATGAAACATCAGCTACAGCCTTAGAGGCTTCTCTGAGACAGAGCTGTTTCCTCTAACTCACTGAAGACATCGCTTCAGGGAGCAAAAAATATATTTGTTCTCCATGGCACTTCATTATTTGGCTTCCTTGAAAGGCCCAGTTAAGGAGCTGGTTGCTTCTGACAGCAATAGCAGTTGCTGCAGTCCAGGTGAAGAATCTGACTCTGGTTCTAGGATATGTGACACAAACATTAGCAGGGGTAACACTGCTGGTAAACAACTTCACTCATTTACATGCTGTACTGATAATTTAAGGCTGTTGGTATCATAATCAAATACTCATTTATTTTTAGCTGTATGGCTTGCAAGTTTTAGCAAGAAATCCAGATTTTTGGTTTCTTCATAATTACTCTGTAGTTTTTATATTGTGTGTTCTTCTCTATAATCGCACGGATTTATTTTCACTCACAGGACCAACAGTGGCAGCTCTCTATCTTTTTAGATTTCTTTCACAGGAGTGAACACAAACAGGAGAATTGTACAAATGCAGCCGTGTGCCCAAGAATGGCACAGATTGGCAAGGGCCTGGGTAAATGTCCTATCAGCCACATGTGCATTTTACCAAGATTTCTTAACACCTTTTGGTTTTATGTGAACGTGGTGCAGTGTGTGGTGCTACCTACACAGTCCCCAGGAAATGTATAGAGAAGATGTACTTATTACTTGCCATTAAAAACTGCAGAGCTCCTAGGAAAAGAAATAAATTCAGCTTTAGTATCTTTTCCCTTCTCTTAAATAATATTACAGTAATTAAATTTTAATATGTAAGTTCTTTGTAGGTCATTAGTGGTATAACACTGCATATATGTGCCTGCTTCAGAAAACAATTCAGCCCATAATCTCATAATGTTGATTCTACCTGGCAGTTTTATTTGAACTTAATTTCTTTTTCACCTAATGCTGTTACCCCAAGAGTTATGAGACAGGCATCAGCTGACAGCAGCAGGGGAAGGATAGGTATTGGCAATAGCATAAAAGCAAAAAGGGAGGAAAAAGAATAGCTATTGTAGCATTTATCAGTATTCTATTAATAGTCTGCTCAGACACAACTGTGGAATAAAACAGACATTCATACTGCAATTTCTTGCAAAGGTTGAAGCTATTCATCTGCATGGTTACAAGGCAGAGGTCTCAAGCTTCCAGGTATTGTAGCTGTTTCATTGGATTGTTAGAATTGGAAGAAACACCTTAAAAACCCCATTGCCTTAGGTGTAAATACTCTACCTCATTCCCTTTGGAAGGAATGCAGATACAGCCAGCCATCCTTCCTAGAGTGCTTTTTAACATTGTGTCTTTACAGTTTGAAACAAAACTATAGCCAAATATTCCACGCTGGGAACAGGGCCAAGAGTCTTTTGGTTTAGGGCTCAAATGACCATCCACTGAAGTGGAGAGAAAGCCTCTTGTTTCAGTGAAGGAGCATGTTTTCTCTGTGTGTAACCAGGTAGAGAGAAGCTCCACAAGAGCTTATGTTCTTTTTTAGTGTAGAAGAGTCTGGAGCAACAGGACAGGAAAGGCACCCAGAGACAGCTGCCAAGTCTGGGAGTTGGGAAACCCACCCGACCTACTGCCCTGGGAATGGCTGTGATATCCATGGAGACCTTTGTAATTCTGATTCGGGGCAGCAGCTGTGCTCTTACCTGTGTTGTCTCTCAGTGCCCTCACGGAATGTACACTTTTTTAGGCTGAAAGAGAACTCTCTATTTGGGTCACAGGCTGGTTTCAGACCATGTAACTCTGCTGTCCTGAGACACCTGCGTTAGGAGCTTGGGAGCTCTCGACTAGAGACATCTGACTCGGCCTCTGCAGGTGTCTCATTCTGTCTCCTTGATATTACCCAGTTTTTAGGGCAGCTGCTTTCTTAATTAGGCACCTCATCAAGTGTGGCCTGTTAGGGGAATGACATTGGGCTTTGTTGCATAGAGAGTTATAAGGGCAAACTTGTGAAGACAAAGTCAGGGGGGAAAAAAGCTAAAGAAAACCAAATCAAAACAAACAAACCAACCACAGTAGAAAGGAAAAGCCACACACACACAAAAAAAGGGTCAGGCACTTGTTGGTTCAGCATTAGCCAAACCGTGACCTGCTGCTGCTTTCCTAGTGGAGACATTACACTTACAAACTGAAACAGAGTTAACATTTTCTTTCAAGTTGATACCCTCAGATTTTGTCCAAGGTCTTATAAAGAGCTCACTTCTTCCTTTGTTACAATGTGATTGTTAAGCAAGGAGAAAGAATTACAATGAACAATGCAGGTCGTCAAAGATGGCATTTCAAAAGGTCCAAAGTACTCCTCAAAATTGGTTGCAGTTACCCAACAGTTTCCTCAAGAAAAATGGGGAAATAATTAAAGAAAAATGCTTTTCATGTACTCAAGTATTTCATTTTTGTGTTACTGAACTTGCTCAGTCCAGTTTGTTTCAATTTTTAAGATGTGTAGAGAGAATAAAAATTACTCTCCCCCTCCCTGAACATTTTGAATTTCAAAAATGAGCAATTATGTTAAAACTATTATTTTAAATCCTAGCTGAGAAAATGCATAGCATATATTACTTATTTAGAAAAGATGTGTTTTCCTACAACTGTTTAAAGTAATGAATTTGTTCTTTTGAGAAATCCTGGATTCTGAAATTAAAACTGCCATTTGATTTTCAGTTGGAATATTTTATTGTCGCAATTGTACAACAGAGGTAGTTAACAGAGGTAGTTAACTGGGATCCTTTATAAAACCTATTTAGTCAAAATATTAGGACACTGAAGTGAGTTCAGATTGCACTAGAGAGTGCTTGCCATGTTCAAGAGTCTTGGCAGAGAAAGGAAGAAGAAAAAAATAGGTAATGCTATGTCAGTGTTCCCATGCGTAAGATTTAGGTATTATAATTCTAAGTGTTTCAGATCCTGTGCTCTTCTCTAGTCAGTTGTGTATGTTTAGATTTTGCAAGCTGAGTGAGAACATTTAAAGAAAGTTCTGCTTTCAGGTGGAATGGTTTTCCATGCTTAAAAGTTATGAGTGATAATTGGGTTGTATTTCTAAGGACGAGCAGTGTTTGGTAACTCTGCAATAATTACACGAATGTCTCCCCGTTTTTGCTGTCCGCACTAGCCAGCCCTTGAAAGGAAATATTTTGTGTGCACGTTTCTATTGTCTGCCTTGTGTCAGAAAATGCATGTAAAATGCTACCCAGTCTGACACCTACTTTGTCTCCAGTGTCTTCCTTGTGTAAATGACTTCCCAGCTGCATGGAAATAGGAAAAATGTCTCCTGTTTCAAACAAAACTTTCCGCTTTCTGGAGGTTATTCTTGATGTCAGTGGTAGGGAATCTAGTTGCAACTGTTTTATGCAAGATGAACCAGCCTGAGAAAGTCTGAGAACTTAGCTCTCCTTTATTTTGGTGTAAGTTTCTGGCAAGCAAAATGCACTGATGAAATGAAATTAACCCCTCCACCCCCCGACTCATGTGGGAGAGATTTTGCAATGCACTTGTTTTCATCCAGTTTTATGAATATTGAGATTTCCACTGTCTCAAAGTTCTAAGAGGAAGCTTTAGTCTCTTTGGTAGCTGAAGTAAAAGGAGACACAGTTGTAACTATGAATGAAGAATTTAAAATTTAACATTAAAAATGTGGAATAGAAACCCAGTTACAAGACAGTGAGCTCTGTTGACTGCACTTTTGTATTGCAATATTTTAGAAAAATCTCTCACTAAAGATTTTTTTAACACAGAAGCATAAGAAATAATTCGCTTTTTTGACATGCTTTACCTTTGCAAAGTTCCTGGGCTGTTGACAGGTACAACAAGACATGTGCTACACTTACATGCTATTAGCACAGCAAGCTTTGAAAAATATCTAATGCATTGGCATATCTGACAATTTAGGGTATTAGTTAACAGTAAAACTCTGTAAATAGAGTGAATTTTAGCTCCAACTGCTGACTTGAGCATCCAGTCAACATCTGCAGTACAGGGCTGAACAACAAATAATGTCATTTTATGCTATAGAGATGGAAGTTGGCGTTATACAGTGTGTATGGTTCAGCCTCAGAGCAATGGTAATTGCAATGTATTGAAGTTTTGCATTGTAATAAAAATAGAGACCATTAGTGGAAACCATTTATGTCATTAGTATTTAGTGTCTGTGTGTTGCAGCTTTTTTAGTGCTCATAAAACTGTCTCTGCTTGCAGATATGTGACAGCACTGATATAAATTTAAATGTTTAGAAATCCATAAGACATAAAATATAGATAGTAAATAGGGGCATAACATTATAGACAGAACCTTAATAATTTGGCACACAAATGTTTATATATTTGCATGTCAAGTGCAGAAATTAGCATAATGGTGGTCACATTTATACTACAGATGAATTTGATTAAACAAAGAATAACAAGTGAATTAAAACTGAGGCACATCATGCAAAAGCAGCAGAGAATGCTTTCAGGCCCCCAAACGGGAATTTGTGGTGTTGAAAGGTACATCCTCTACATACATCTGGTGGGATATTGATTTTTCTCGTTATAGACTTTTTACTAGTTACAGCACCTGTTCCACTAACTCGTATTACAGTTGTTCTTAAGAAGTGATTATGTTAATTAAACAATAAAAAGGATAATAAGGTTGTAAGGGAACCCTAAGATAGAGATTGGCTGGCACTAATTTAACAGTTGTGGAGCCAGCCAGCACACGGAAGGTCGTATGGTGTCCGGCCCAAAAGAGCAATATCTTGTCGGAAGATTGGAGGCTGGTGTGAGGGCAGGGAAGGAGCTGGCTGAGGAAAGGCTTCTTCGGAGGAAAGGAGTCCAGGAATAAAGCACAGGAGGATTTCCCTACATTCCAAGTGTTTTGCATGAGACAAGGGGCAAGTCATGGTTTGGGTTTCCCAGTATATGATTTTTGTTCAAGAAATTTGGAAGCTTGTTTGATTTCCATGCAGCAGATCTCTGGGAAAGCTGTCTCCTTCCTTTGTGTTAAGGAATGTCACTTGGATTCTGCTGGCAGTTACTCTAACATCTTCAAGAGGTTCCCACCATGGTTGATTTTGCTTTAAGAGGCTTCTCTTTGTGCTTTACTGACCCTGGTTTCTGTGTCAGTGACAGATTTGAAGCAAGAGATTCTGAGACTTGTCTTCTGCATGCTTCATCCCCATTGTCCTCAGCTCTGACCTTTACATCCTGGGAACACCCTGGAGGTTTGTCACAGAGCTCTCAGGGGATTTGGAAATCAAATTATACAGCACTAAGGGAGAACACAGAAAACTATAAAAACACTTCAGTCATTAGGAGTGAAGTGACAGCAGGCAGTGTTAGAGTATGAATCCTTCCAATTAATTTTCCCTTCAGAGCACTTTTCTTAACATTTTTAATTCTAAATTAGTATGAATTCTTTGGCAACATTAGTTGTGTCTTTCAAAAGAAAATAAAACCTTTGATAAAACTTCTGAATCTCTTGACTAAACAATGATAGCGCCCTGATTTCTTTGAATGCTTATAGTTGGGAAAGGTGATAGTGGGAATCTACATTTGCAAAAAGTTTGTGGCTTACATTAATAATTATTAAGGTTATAAAATGAGATGCTTTTCAGAAGCTCAAGTTATTGCAGAAGCAAAACATAAGCTTTCTGTGCAGTGAATATAAATAATTCTTTCTGTGGCTCCTAGTATTTCTTACAATCTAATTATGGAAAGTGTTAAACTGAAAATCATGTTGCTCCTTTTAAAAACGTATTTTTGTCTGTTTATCCGTTCGAAACAGACCAAAATGTAGATCTGTAAAATGCTTTCCGTCTTCAAAGCAGCTATTTATATTCATCTAAATTCTGAAATCTTTGTGAAACTTTCATTTTTATTTCTGATTGTGGGATTCAGTGTCACTTCTTAGCACATTGAATGCTGATGGCTTTGAACATACAGTATGGCACAAAGCGATAACTGTGCCCACTACCCTGCTGAGAGGCAATTCTAAAGGAAAAGTGATTTTTATGCTGGAGTGTTGGCTGATTTTAGAATTAGGGGAAATATTAAAGAGCATTGCAAAATATTTTAATTCCTCTATGCACCACAAAATTGTTTGTTACCTTATTTATCCAAGTAACAGCAAAGGCTGCTTTCTGAAACTATTCTTCACTTAGAATTGTACTAAACCCACTAAGGCCTAATACAGGTGACAGATAAGTTTTGCAGTAAGGAGTGTTATTCTTGACTGGGTCTGTGCACACTTATCAAAAGTATATGTAAAGAGAGCAGAATATTAGAATGATATAAGAGAAATGGGCTCCCTAAAATCTATTGTGTCATAAGGTATGAGGCAAAAGACTGTTTGGATTTCTGGCAAAACCTGGGTGCACCTGAAAAAATGCCATACTTAAGGTATTTCTGCTGGAATAATTGGATTAACTGTAGTTACCATAAAACCTGATACTAAATCTGAGTGTAGCATATTCCCTTAAGCAGGACAAGTAGATGCAATGTTTTGAATTGGAAATGAATGTTGAATTGGTGGTACTTGAAAGTACCAGTAGGACTGTGCAAAGCATATTTTCTCGATAATGTGTTTTCCTGTAGTTTCTAACATCTATTTTTTAAGTTCACCCTTGTTCTGACTGCTGGCTGGTACCTGGTATCTAGGGGCTCTCTGGTACTTGTGTCTTGCAGGTAGACAGTGTGTCATCCCAGATGCTTACGGGGCATTCAGCCTTATTAGATTACCCAAACTACTACGGGTCACAGCTGAGATGCATTAGAGGAATTTAATAGGAAAGTTCACCCAACATAGACTCTGCTGCTCTCACTGCTTCTTATTGCTTCTATAAGAAGTGAGGGAGATTATTGAAAGATGTATTTATAAAATATCCAGCACAGTGCAGCTACACTCCAGGTTTATGCCAAATTAGGTGTTGAACCTGAACGAATTGGGGCATCTGCTGCAGTGCAGATTACAGGTCACTGTGTGACCTCACACATGTAGGTTGGCCTCCTCCTGCTTTGTTTAATCCATCTACAAAATTGAGAGAAACAAGGACCTTCATGAACAAACAGGTATGCATCTGGGCACAACTGCCCTGGGTAAATAAATTATAAGAAGGCAGAGGCTCAGCTGAAGGAATAATAAAGAGGAAATATAAGTCTCTTTATCTCCTACACACATTTATCATTAACTTAGTGGTGTGCTGTGTTTACACTTATTGGGCGTGTTTAGTCTCACTGGACTTCCAGCAGAACAGATCTGGGGTCATCTTTCTTCCCTGCAATTCGGTGCATGAGAAGCACTATGTGGTTAGGTTTATTGGAGGGAACATAGGCTTTAGTGACTTGTGAATGAATCAATAAAGCATGTTCCTGTAGGTTTCTGAATTGTCTATTTCATTAAGAATGGAATTGGACAGCAGAAGATCAATTTCTGTGGCAAATCAGAGGGGTTTTATCAGACCTTCGTTTAAACTGTGGGTTTTTGAAGTCAAAAAGCTTCATCAAAAATATTATACAGGATTTAAACTGCAAAAAGGACCATAAAGAATTTAAATGTCCTTTTTGAGAAGACTTTTTTGAACTTAGAATTACATGAGACCTGATTTTTAGCAATGCCCGAGTTGACTAAATGAGTGGAAAATTACTAAGCTCCCACAGCTGAGGATCATGGCTTACAGAGTGCTAGATATGGTGTTGGTTAAAAGATATTTGGAAGGGAAAACATTCACAAAGAAATGTTACTGCTAAGGTTATAACTGAGAATTGTGTCTTTGTAGATCATAAGTGCTTACAGCAGCTCTTGACAATTGACATGTGATTGTTATGCAGGTATGGGACAGTCTTAAGTTTTGGCAGAGAGCTGTTTAAATCTGCTTATTTTTGCAGCATCACCATGTGGCTGTGAAATCCTGAAGAAACTCACCTTTACAGATGTGATTTGTCTGAAAATTCTTTTCCTGCCTGGCACATCCGGGCTTACTCAGTGGGGTAGTGCACCTTGGCAGTGTAGTTTTAGGACAGTGTAACTTGCTTGTAGGTAACACAGTGTTCATCTTGGAGCTAGGGCTTTTGGTAAACATATGTGCCTTTCTAGCATCCTGAATCAGTGTTAGTTTCATGGACAGACAAGGGCAGTGCTGCATATGCATTTCTTAATTTTTTAATAGGCTCATCAAGTCAGAATTTGTATTTCCAAGTCCTCAGGGAGATGGAGAAACCTGGATGAGCCACAGTGCTGAGTCTAGACAAAAATTAGCTGAATCTAAATCAAGAGCAGCATCAACAGTAATACTTAGAAGCACAGAGCTTTATTAAGAATTGATAATTTGCCAGGCTTACTTTCCACATAGACAATGTTGTAAGATGTTGGCTATCAATAAATTGCTACATATTCCAAAACAAGTTTAAACCAAATAATTTATCATAAGATGTGTCATCACCTGTTACACAGACTTAGTGTTAGCTTGCGTGTGCAGCAGAGAATAACAACATTTTCTAGTAATTCTCTTGAGAGGCAGTTACATTAATTTTCTAGTAATCGCTGTGTAAGAATTACATATTACCTACATGTAAAGGGTTTATGAATTTTTCATTCATTGTTTGGTGCAAATCTGAATCTTGATTCTGCCATGTTGTCCCCTCGCTGGGGACTTGTGTAGACATCCTTCCTTGCTGACTGGAGAAGCAGGTTTATACCTGAAGGGTGCCCATAAATGCAACACTGCTCTGGTGCAGTGACAGATGCTGGTGATACAGTGCCTTAGTGCGTGTTTCTAGTTCAATTATCTGTTATACAATCACAATTTGTGCTATTGCT
Source organism: Oriolus oriolus (assembly GCA_013400235.1). Taxonomy (NCBI): domain Eukaryota; kingdom Metazoa; phylum Chordata; class Aves; order Passeriformes; family Corvidae; genus Oriolus; species Oriolus oriolus. The sequence goes on along the minus strand of VXBT01011472.1, from coordinate 131,235 downwards.
TTGCATTGTTGTGTCACAAACACCATCAGTCAGGGACTTATTAAAGATGGGCAAACTCTGCAGGATCCAGAGGTCTGGATAAGATACCCAAAATCTCTTGTAGTTTTTCAAAGCTTACTGAGAGGTGGAGTTTTCTTTTCTCTCAATATTTTCAGGTGTAAATCTTTCCCTTTTCAATGGTGTATCAATTTTTGCAGGCTGCCTGATCATCCAGGCGTAGGAGGCAGTGAGCTGAAGGTATGTGCTTTCTGTCTAGAACAGAGCATTCCTTGGTTGGGGTGAACATCAGCAGAGGTTTCTGAGGAGTTTTCCCAGGCAGGGTTTTAATACTGGCATTGATGTCCGGAGGAGAATGCAGCTTCAGCTGTGCAGGTTTCTCTGCAGCCATTATTAATGGGAGTGCCATAATGAAGGGTCTGCCACACTAGAGAGTAAGAAAGGAGTAGGAGACTGATCGTTACTCACTGTCGTGTTTACAGAAGGGGTTATACAGCTCTCACTGGAGACAAACCCATAGCTATCGCTCTGGGGGACCATTTTTATGCTCACTAAAGATGAATTAGTGTACATTATTTATCTTGATTTTCACAGGATCCATTGCAAAGCACATCCAGAAATGGAAGACCTTTATTCTTTCTTTTGAGAAAGATCTGTCCAAGTCCGTGAGTGGTTTGATTGAATGAGAGCAGTGAAACTAGTCCATGGTGGAAGATTTTTGAAAAGAGAGGTGAGTGGCATTTTTTTTCAAAATTTGACTGTAGTTACATGGCAGAATATGTGAAATTCAGGACGTGGGTTGCCCAAAAATTAGAACCATCCCTCAGAGGTGTGGGAAGGTGTTCTCTGTGCTGAGCTAGTCATCAGTTCCCTGTGAGAGTGTCCCAAAAAGGAGTGTATTTGGGTCTGCTCAGGAAGAACAGAGAAGATACCCTTGATTCTGAACTTTGATGAATCCTTCATGGTAAAAAGACTTGCCAAGGATGGAACATAAGCATGCAATGGCTTGCACATTTCTGAGTGGTGGAACTGCCCATACCTTTGATGAGTCCAGCTCATTCAGGTTGTGGTATAGCAGCACCCCTGGGACCAAAACATGGGCTGCCAAAGCCCTGCATGGAGGGAAGGACAAGTCAGTGAGTGGGAGTGACAGCCTGACAAGTTCAGTTGAGAACAAGTGGTTAATAAATGTGTGGGGTAATAAATGCTAGTGTAAGCCACCGAGACGATGGATTTTCCATTTACAGATTAACACTGGAAGTATTTCAATAGGATGTGTCTTACTAAAACAGGAGTTGTGGGGATTGATATGGAAGTAACTGAGTAAAAAAATCTCATATAAGAGATCAGACCAGAACTTCTGATGGCCCCTTTAGATGTTAATAAAATTTTTAATGTTGAACTGGAACCTCTTTATGTCAGATTTGAACAGCAATTCTTGGTGGATTTCTCAATATCCCAAGTTGCCTTGAGGTTTCAAACGGGATTGTAATTTTGAAGGAGCCCATGCTGCATGCCTGAAGACACTTGGCCTTATAATCCTTGCTTGTGTAACACAGATAGCTAGAGTGGACCCAAGCAGTTAAAAAAGACAAATGTGCTGTGGATGAAAAGGAAAGGAGAGTCAGTGAATATTAAAAAATACCAAACTATCATAGAAGGATAATACTGTCTTTTGTCTTCAGTTCCACAGATGAGTATTTAAAGCCGTCATGTAACTCCTGCTGAAGTGAGGGGCTGAGGCAGTTCCACTCACTTCAGTGGGATCATTTGGAAGAACAGGGTTAAGTGGTTCTTAGTGGACTGGGACAGAGAAGAATACTGACAACATGGTTATCTTTTGCATCTAGGGCTCTTTTTCAATCCCTGATAAAATTTGAGCCATAAAGGAAAGTACATAGTAGTAAATTGAAGAAGAAATAAAAAGATCCAGAATGAAAATTTTGGCTCTTGAGGCTTGGCAGAGGAAGGGGAAAACATATAATCCTAGGAAGTGCACATAGAAGTAGTCCCCAATTAGTGATATTCATCACTAATTAGGGATGACAATCACTGTGGAGCCATAGGGTGGAATAGGAGGAGGGTCTTTACTGAAATTCTCCAGGCTGAAATAATGCAATTATGTCTGCAGAGAAGTATTTGCCAAAGCTTGTTTTTTGGGTTGATATTTTGTTAAAACAGAACACCCAGCCAACAATGTTGAACTATGCTATTTCAGTGTTGATAGGCAGATGTTTAAGTTAATTTAAAAAAAAAATTGTTTTGATTTTTCTGTGTAGAAAAATAAATAATTTCAGTTTAAGAGGAGATGTTCAAGTGAAAAATTAAGCATTTGCCAGGCCAAAATTCTTTTGTCATTTCACTTTGTGGAAACGTGGAGTCCCTTAGGCATTTACAGTGTTTGGAAATGACTGTCTTACATGGAACTCTGGGCTGCTTCTCAGCTCAGGTTTACGGGTTGGTATGGTTCATAATTATCACAAGAAATAGCTGAAGACCATAGCAATTAACTATTTTATGGCTTATTATCGTATTCTAAATACTAAATGGTTCTGTCAAATAGTCTCAGAGAGATTCAATAGCTGACCCACAGACAGTGCACTGCCTTTGCTTACATACTTAAGCTACTAGTATTTCTAGGAAGGTATAGCTTATTAATTCATTATTATTTTATTGATGTTCAATTGATGTCTGATTAAATATAAATTAGACACTTGGTAATAATAATGTAATAGGATGAGGCAGGTGAGATTCCCCCAGGATAGGTTGTAATGAAGCTTCAAATTTTTAATAATCTTAAACTCATAAATAAATTATTATGGGTGGAACAAACGCAAAAATACTGAAATAAGCTATAAAAATGTTAAGTGGTGGTGAAGAGACACATCATCTGCTGGAAGATCCATGTGATAACACACATTTGGCACTAAGTCACGTCAGCCAGAGCCACATCATCGCTCCCCACTCCTTCCAATCATTTCATATTTAGGTGTGCATCTACCTCTCCTATCCCATTATTATGCTGCACCATCCTGTTCCCAGACATTTTGCTTTGCCTGGGAACAGTGTTAATTTAATGCACTCAGGTGACCCCAGAGGCACTGGAATGACACGGCAGCAGCAGCCCCAAGTGCTGCAGTGATTCCTGCTGTTAGCAGAACTGCCGGGGAGACCGGGCACTCTTCTGGACAGTTCTCTGTGAACTCTTCAGGGAAAAGTCAGGGGGAGCTGTCTCTTCAACCACACTGTCAGTGCTGAGAAGGACACATCCCCTCACTTAGCAATATCTTTCATCTTTTCCTTGGAAGACAGATTTCCCAGTTGCTTCTTTGTTTTTCTTGAAGAGTTAGCAAGGAGACCATAAGTCTCCCTTAGATAAGAAAAGAAAAAAAAGGAAAGAAGGATGTAGACAAGGAGAGGATTCTTAAAGTGTATTTTCTGGTTTGTTTGGGGTTTTGGGGTCCTTAATATCCTTCAAAGATTTTAAGAGATCTGAAAACCCCCATATCTTCAGTAAAAACAGCACCATTATCCAGCCTTGAAAGACAGAGCGAGATCCCAAGGCAATATTCATTATCCGTGTTTTATACTCACCGTAGTGGGAATTGCAGAAACTCAGCATTTTGTAAAAGCTGCTGATAATTTGAAGAGTTAAGTCATGCAGCAGGTTAGTACATGTAAAGAAGCTTCATTCCTAAAATTAATTTTGCAGTATTTCCATCAGCAGAAGTAAGGGGTACACAGAAGTCTGAAAATCTGACCCTGTGACCATAGTCACTGGTTTAGGCTTTCACCTAAAATGATATTCCAGGAATTTGATGGATATTGAATAGCCAAAGGGTTGCAAACTAGAAATTTGGCTCAACACAAGGTACAGAAAGAGACAAGTATGCTGCTTTTCTGATGTGCAAGACCTTGGTTGCTAGGAGCAAAGCATTCAAGTGTTTGCTTATGTTTTGCTGGGGTGTTAAGAGTGTGGAATAAACAGATAACACCACGCCTCTTAAATAACATTTTCTTAAATAGTGAAACTATTCCCTAATGAAGAAATTGCAGTAATCACATTTCTGTAAAAATAGGGAGTTATGGTATCTATGTAATTAAAGTGCTGTATTTTTCCAAACACAAATCTGCTGGCAAATACATTTTTGTATATTTGTGTAATTGGAGCTTTTGAAATCAATTTGTTATTGAAACACAGAAAATTGTTGCCTCTCCATAACAGGGTAAGGAGAGAGGAGTCATATGCGTGATTTGCAGGATCCATAGCAAAGTGATGTTGTTTTTGATAGTTATGGTTATTCCTGTGCATTTGCCAGGAGGCCCATGGGTACAGAAAACAGATCCAGCTTGAATCATTCTTCACTTTTTCCATGAATGGTCTGGTGGAACTGTTTGCCAGTTCCTGTCCAAACACTTGCTGACACTTCTCTGGGGAAACACATTAAGCAATTGCTCAGGTCACCAGATGTCTGTGCCTCCTCCTCCATGTGCCAGCACAGGCTGGGCTTGGAAGAAGGTCCTGCCCTGCTCTTGATGTTGTTTGCACACTGCCCAGATTTCTTGTGACTTGTGTCAGTGTGACAAAAAGCCCTTCCCAGGCTCTGCTTGCTGCCTTGGATGTAGGAGCGCTGTTAGAGATGAGTAAATGCTTTGCAAGATCCCTGCTACTTTCTCATGCAGGAAAGAGAAGTCTCAAGGCTAGTTTCACACTTGGGGCTCCTCTTTTTGCCATTTTCTTGTCCTGCAAGAAAATAAGATACAAATTACTTCAAACACAGCACCTTCTGTTTCAGCTTTGATGCAAAGGTCTTATAATTGAGAGAATTTATCTGTCTGTGTAAGAACTGAAAGATTAAATGGGCATTAAGCAGGCATTTAAGCTGTTTGGAGCCTTACATGCCTCTGCTGTGTGTACATAAAGCTTGGCTCAGGGAATGTAGCAAACATTCTGCAGCCTCCAGAGATACCTACAAATTTGTGGTTCTGTATTTGCCCTTGTCTCCCTTTAAAAGGCTCCTGTTGCTGCACAGCTTTATTCAAAGTTACCTCTGGTGAGGCAGAGTAGAGGATAATGTTTATAGTAATTGGTAATCAAAAGGAAAGAGGAAACAAAGGAAAATGCCAATAATGCAAGACAATCATTAAGTGCCAAATATAATTTGTCAAAGATGTTCCTTCTAAATCAGATGGAGGCAGCATTTTTTCAGATCAATACTGCCTCAGTGACTCCAGTACAGTTCTGGTAGCTTTTGGCTGACAAATAGGAAGAATTGTGGTATGTCCTATGTGTAAACATTAAGACCAAAGAACTTAGTGGATTAATAGACCTTGACTGTGGTCAGATATCGCTGTAAAACTGGGACTGGCAATATGCAAAGGTTGAAGCTGGCACAAATCACACACATGGCCTGATTAGCTGTGAGCCAGCCTCATAGATCAGCACAGCCAGAAGTTCAAAGCTCCACAGCAAACTGAGCTCAGTAGTAAATATTATCAAGGAGTACATAACCTGGTTCTTGGTGATTTTAGTGGGAAAACACGTATAGAATTCATTCAGAGCTGCCTGTCAGAGGAAGTGCATTAAGTATTTAACCCAGCTGTTGCCAATCTGTACCCACACATCTTACCCAGCCTGATACATTTAATTACCAACATAAGGTGTTCTTTCTGTGACCTAATATGATATTATATTCTTACTCAATGTTACTATGGGTCAAATACTGTTTTATCTCAGAAAACATGGTGGGAATAGAGGAAGCAGGTGTCATACAACAGAGGGGCACCCTCATAACAGGAAATGGCATTTCAGCTAAAGTTTCAGAGGAGGAATGATATTCTGGGTATTTCCTAGACCAGAACATCCTAGCAGCCTGCTGACAGAAGCAAGCAGCTCATCATTCCTTAGCTGGTGTTCATTAGCCCTCACAGTGCAGCAGGAGCCCCTGGCTCTGGCAGATGCAGAATTCTGCATCTGTGAGACAAAGCCCTTAAAGTCTAAGCTAAAAACTTGTCCTGAGTCCCAAGAAACAGTGTTTGCACTGGAACTCAGGCATCCTAATTCACAGCCAGCACAGCTTACACTTGAGACCAGACCCAGTGTGCTGCTCTGGGATCACGTGGGAGGAAGGAGTCACCCACGTGTGCGCACACCTACAAACCTCTGCATCTGGCAGCCTCACTCCTTCCTGAAGACAGCTCTGCAGCAGCAAGGAGCATCACAGCTGCATTTTTCATCAGGAGAATATGCTAATTTTTGCTGCAACAACTGTATATAACCTGACAATTATTCTCTCCAGGCTCTTGGGTTCACTTCATCCGTGGTTGTGTTTAGAATCCCCAAATGAATATGTAATAGGTAGAAGATACCTGATAATATAACAGGCCCTTTCTATTTTGTCTAAAGCTGTATTAATACAATTTCTTAGGTGTCATCGTGTCTTTCTCGACGTCAGTCTGTTGTGAATCATGCAGACACAGCGGTGAAAGAACAGAACCTGCCGCAGCCTGTGAGCAACAAGACATTTCAGCTGGAGGACTGCATAAGGGCTTTGCAAGACCGCCAGTAATTTTTTATATTCAGAGTTAAATAGAGCAATAAGATGGAATTTAAGCTTTAGTGCAATGGATTGCAGCTCTTCAGTCAATCAAATTATAGTTCAATCAGTTCATTTTAATCACTTCTCTGGAGAGAAGTAAACCCCTATGTTGAAGAATATGCAGCAATTTTTTTGATGGAAAGTTTAATTGTTTCATTTTTCCTTACCGTCTGTAACACACTAGACTTTTAATCAGTGGGAACTGAAGTTATAATGAAGTAAAGTCCACTTTCCACAGTTCACAACTAGATGAAAATAATTGGGTTGAGACTCCCATCCAGACAGTGTAATGCCTCTGGCATTTTCCTGAAAACTACACTTAATTGCTTTGCTGATGTTGTTAAGTGGTCCTAAGGGGGATGAAGTAGTAAAGCTGCTCACATATGCAGGGAAACAATACACAAAAAATGTCTTACAAGGTCCTTAAAGGAGGACCAACTAGTGACTAGAAGAAAATATATTGCATTTTTTCCCTCCTTTTCTATGCCAGAGAGAACACACAGGAGAGGCTGATAAAATAAACTGGAAATTCTATAAACACTATTTAAGGGCAGTAAGCTTGGGAGCAGAAGTACAGAGAACGTCAAGGCAAAGCTCTTGCAATCAAACCTGCAACTTAAGGCTAGCCCAAGCTGCTTGGCATTTTTATGCTGAACACTGGTGAGCTGCTGCCTGTCTTCAGCACCTTGGCCTGAGGAACAGATGTACTCTTGTCCCCAGGGAGGGAGGACTGCCTGCTCTCTGTGCTCTAAAGTGACAGGATGTGAGCCAACCATGAGCTGAAAGCCGTGTGCAGGCATCAGTGGAACCAGCACATGCACCCTGTTAGGCTCTAAACGTAGCCAGGGAAGGAATAATACTTTGGCATTTCTCCTTATTTAGTGCTTTCTTAGGAAACCCTCCATGGTTGTATGGCGATTGTTTAAAATGATGAATTAACTGATAGACTCAAGGATATTCTGATGAAGAAATACATTAGCTATTCCATGGACAAAAATATTTATTTAGAGTACTGCCACTGAAATCAGTGTTGGAACTGGAGCTGAATGGGGGGAAGAGAACTATAGAGCTAATTTAGCTTTTTAAAGTAAGTGGGAGGTTTTTGTTGGTTTTCTTTGTCCTTGTTTATTTAGATATGTGGGCACAGTAAAGTCTCTCTCAACAGCCTGACCTTCCTCAGCTTCTATTTGTGTAAACTTCAGTATGACCTTTGCTTATTCTGTTCTTGCTTTACAGGCTCTGAGCTGAACAACTACCCCCTGACGACTTTCTAGAAAGGACCACAGGCAAAATTGAGCCATGGAGTTCTAAAGCTAAAATCTTAAAAGTTCCCTTAACCCTACATCTGACCCCAGGTGCCTTTGACAGTCTCTGAATTGGTACCTCACATGTTGGCCAGCATAACTCTACCAGTACCTGAAATGATGCTTTCCTCCTGAAACAGGCTCAAGTACAGACAGGACTCAAGTACCTTGACATGTAGCCCCACGCGAGCCTCACCATTCCCCATAATATTAATAAGGTTTAACACTTATTTCTCCTATGGTGAAATAATAACCTCCCATGTGCTGGAACTGCCAACCATATGCCAAGGAGATGAGCCCTCAGTGAGAAGGTGCGCTGTGTCCAATTCACTGTGCTTGCCTGTCTCTGGGAGAACAGCTCAGCAGCAGCAGTGCTTGGGCTCTGCTGCTCCCAGGCTCCTGCTTTGTCATAAGTAACGTGGTGTGGAATGGTTTTAGCAAATGCACCAAATGACAGCTGCATTCTAACACTGATGGGAGACAGTGCTTGGGTTTTGTACTCTCAGAGATGCTGAGGGATGGGAGGAACCAGGGCAAATCTACATTTTAGAGGACAAACAACCAACCTGATGTGGCTGGCTGAAATTTGCCACTGTGCTATCTGGCTGTTTTAGAGGGTAGCCTGCCCTGCCCCTTCTTTTGGGGACAGGGTTGCTGTCCCAGAAGGCGTTCTTCCCGGAGTTGTAATGCAGTCCCGTGCAGCAGCACAGCTGCCAGCTGGCCCTTATTGCCAAGCAGAGCTGCTTGCTGGGGCTCACATGCCTTAAAGTCTCATCCTGGGTCTCAGTGGAAACAAGGGGGAGAATGATTTGATACACATTCCCCTGATTTGACATACTGCATGGTTACGACATGGTGTCCTCCACAAGAAATCCAAACTACATGTTGCTGTGCAGCCACAAATCTGACTGTTCCTGATAAACTGTTCATGTGGAAAGATACAATTTGCATGGTTGTCATCAAAGCCAGTGTATGTATTCATTTGTGGAAGCACGTCAGACACCATATGTCACTAATATGCCTTTGATATGTTGGTGTCTGAATCACTTTTTTAGCTGCTGAATGGCATATGTTTAAATATAAACATCTGTTCTGTGTCTCTACTGTCTGTATTATTTATTCTTCTGTATTTTCTTTTGACTAAAAGTTTGATTTAAACCTAGAAAAAGCGTGGGATTCATCCTATTTTTAAAAAAGAACAGTTTTTGTAGTATTTTAGCATGTGGCCAATGTGTATCTTCTCACAGATGAGAAGGTCATTTAAAAGAGAATTTTTTCCCTTTCAGTAACCAGAAAAAAATTCAGTTACCGGGCAAAATAAAAATTAGATTTGACTACAAGTCTGTTAAATGAAAAAATTATGGTTTTAGTTTTGGGCAGGTTCTGCAATATATGGATTTGCTGAAAAGAAGAAGTCCTTTTAAGAGCCACATGTTATACCATGATGACAGTAAATTGGTTCTATCCAGAAACTTTTCTGATTCAGTTAAAGAACTTGCAGGTAATAAATGACTTAATAAAAGAATGAAATAATACACTATGTTTGTTAGGCTATTCATTATACATGGGTGAAACTCAAAACCAGTGTCACAACAAGGGACTCAAAAGCAGTTATTGCAACTCATCAGTCAACTGAGCCACTGCAGCACCCTTCAGAATGCTACAGCCAGCCTAAAAGGCATGCTCTGGGCAAAAGCAGGGATTGATACTTTACTATTAGAGCAAAAGAAGAGAGTTCATGAACCAGCTGAGGATACCTGGAGAGTCCAAACATGAGTGTCTGACGCTCAGGTACAGGAGGGACTTAGGAAACATTGCAAAGTGAGCAGCTGTGCTGGACTCAGCAGTGTGGGGCAGGAAGAGGCCCGTAAAGAAGCAGCCATGGTGGCACATTGTGAATCTGCGGAGCCACCAGTACCCACTCAAGGAGCCCTCCAGCCAAGCTCTGTGAGTGTCCCACGACAACGGCGTTCTGCCTTTTGGTGAGAACTCACCCAATCCAGCAGCAAATAACAAATGTCAGCTCTTAGTGGACTTAAGCAGCCTGGGCTTTATATTCTGTTTGTATGGTTTGGCTCAGGCCTTGAGCAGACAAACAGCCGTCAAACATAACATAGGAAAATCAAATCTGTCTAAATCCAAAAGCTTCATGTCACTGTCACCGAGTCATAGCATTTCACAGCCACAGCTTAAGGCAAACCACATCAAAACAAGCCCCGAACAGCTGAGTGCAGTTGGCCACCAGCTAGTTCATAAAAAACGCCCTGAGTAGCCCAAAGCACACCTGCGGCCATGGCACAGCCACTGCCTGGGCCGCGGGGCCGGCCGGGACGAGGGGCCTCGGAATCAGTCAGTGCCATCTTGTGGCATTTCAGGATATTAAAACGCCCCTGAGCTACAGTAACTGCAAATGTCCTTGGAACCCACCACAGTTCCAGAAATTGCAATGGTACCGCATACAAAGCCCGTGCAGCTACGTGTGCTTGGCCATAGCTGCCGCGGCTCTGCATGGAGAGGCTCAGCACCTGAATGATTAATGAGGCAAACGTCTACCAATTATGGCTCATTGGAGGGGCACAGATTAATGCCTGTAATTAGAAATACTGGGAACAGATGGAGAATTTTGCAACATCAAAAGCCTGCTCCTTATTAGCTCTGCCCTGTGCTGGGCAAGTGGAGAGCCAGGCTGTGATTTGCCCTGCACAGCCATCTCCTGGGACAGAGGCGGCACCCCGGGCAGGGGCTGCTCCCACGGGACACCCGCCTGGGGCTGTGTGTGGGTTCCTGCAGCTCCCGGAGCAAGGCTGAGTTGTGCCGAAAGCCACTGGCCAGCCCCCATCACCCACCCACCAGCGACCCTGGGAGCAGCACGAGTTTGATGCTCGGAGGTGGCTGCTGCTGCATCACTTGCAGCCTCAAACCCTTCCCTCCAGATCCCCAACACTCATTCCTGGCACCAGCCTGAGCCTGGGACACAGCAGCAGCTGCTATTACTAACTCAATAAAAAAAAATTTTAAAAAGTATTCCTAACACCTATCTTACTCTCACTGCCCACCCAAATAGGTGGAAAGGGCCTATAAGCCTTCATATTATCATTTTTTATATATATACTAACCATGCGAAATGAGAAAATGCATAATATAACTTCATACACACATAATATTTACCTACTCTATAAAGCAATTTATATACTATAAACATAGAACACAGCCAGTAGATATTAATGTAAGAATACATATATAAGGCAAATATATAAAATGTGCATGTAAATATGTAGCATATAGAAGTAAAAATTATATAAATACTAATAATAGAATTGTAATAAATTTATAAGTAATAATATATCATTTTCTATATATTGTGTGTATATATGTAAATTAAAAATGTGCTGTTTCCTAATAATGACTGCTGCAATACCAGAAGGGGACACATACTGTTCCCAGCAGTGTAACATTTATTGCATAAAAGGAAGGAAATGTTAGCAACTTGAACAAGATTAAAAACAGCTCCGAGGCCCGTTCAGTCAGCTGGTGGCCAGTGGGTACCCCAGGGGGACATCCCTTCCTTACTGCATCCAAGGGTGCTGAGGGAGGCTGGGCAGGCTCTCGTGTCCCTGCAGGTAACACCATGGTTCACTAACAAGCACCTCTAATTCTTCCTTGTCTCATTGCCCACTTTGACATTGTTCAGGCATCCCAGGCACTCACCCAAAAGGCTTTCTGGGAGTGGTTACGGTGTAGCTCCAAAGTTACAGCAATTTCTGCTTTCTACCTTCTCCATTTCTATCAAGTATTCAGAGAATTTTTTTTCTTTCCATGACCCCAGATTTAATTTTTTTAAGGAAAAATACCAATTTTATCATCTCTTCTGAAAAGAAAATCACTTTTTCGCTATACATGTTTCATTCAAGGACTTGAGCCCTGATGTTCATTTAGTATAATTTTAGTAAATTGTGGGCTTTTCTCAGCCTACAGCTTTGCTGGGAAGTGGTTTGGAACAGTTGCCAAGTACAGTTCTGGTGGGTTTGCTTTAGGGTTTGTTGCAGGGCACTGAATCCTGTTATAATCTCATTTTTAAGGACAGTAGAAATGTTCTGATTACAGACAGACAAAAATTTTAGTACTTGCAAGGAGTCAATTAATAGTAAATTGAAAACTGATTTTTTTTTTCCATATTAATTGGAGCACAAAGACAAAAAACAGCTACATGATAATTTCATTGTCCTGAACTGTCACTATGGTTAGTTACACATATGACTAATGGGTTCACTGCAGCCTAAACAAGACACTTCTTAAGTTTTATTTTCCAAACTAGGCAAACCAAGCTTTTATCTTCTGTTAGCGTAAGCCGCATTATTAAACACAAAGTAATTTCCCAAATAGTTTGAAGCCAATATGATAATTACAACATAATTGATTGCAATTGCTTGTTTTCCTAAGATGAAAGCAAATAATATTTCTCCCAAGCGTCTCTAATTTTCAAAACTTTATATAGAATACTGTTGGCTGAACTCCCACTGCAAATCTACAACTTAGACAACTATTTCCTCTCTGTTCTGCTGGAAATGAAATATACCTTTTGACTATGATTTATTTTTCTCACTATTTCCTGTCCTGGTAACAAGCACTGAGTTTTATTTTCTGATGGGTCAGATTTCTTCTAGTTTTACATATAAAAATTCCCAATAAGCCATCTCAGAGGGGATGATATCAGCCTGAATTTCCACTGCTGTCCTCTGGCCGAGGTGTGTTAAAGCTTTATTTTGTTGCTCATCAGAAGGTCTGATGTAGCTGCAGTGTGACTGGGAACAGTCTTTCTTCACAGCCTCTTTCACCATGTAACTGGGGAATTATGCACCCTGCAACAATCTCAGAAGGAATGGAAGCAGAAAATACTGCAGCTGCCACTGAGAGGTAAAATTTGAATCCAGTTCAAGATTTGAATATCAGAGAAACCTGAACACCAGTGTTCTCAGCACTGCCTTCTCATTTTGAGAAATGTGACATCAATGGGAGCTCACATTTTGAGACTTTAAGCATTTCTCATTTCAGAGTTTAGGCTCCAGCTTTTGGAGAGACCTTGGTTTGTAACATCCCAAATTATCCCAAGGTGGTCAAACGTAACACTCTGACCTAACTCTCTTAATCCAACATTTTCTCCCATTTCTTCACCTCACAAAACCATTCACAAAAAGTCCTCCAGGTTTTCCTATAGGATTCACTACTGCATTACGGTGCTGTATTATTAGACTGGGCTTCCAAGTTAGCCCTTGGAGAGATTGCATTTCTACTTTGTAATGATTTTACCATTGGAAAAGTTCATCTAGAAAGATGCCTGGAAAACAATGAAGCCACTAGGGGAATTCTTCACTTCAAGTATCCATCACTCCTCAGAAGAGGAATTGGAGGGATATGTTAGGCTTGCTACATCCTCTGTCAATCTTTTGTTTATTACATTATCAAGTTGCTTGCACTGTGAAAGATTAAAACAGTTGGGTAAGTGCAAAGAACAGAGTTACTGAGCACTTTGATTGTAAGTCAGACATCAAACTGGTATTTGAAGTGCAGAACTACTGAGCTTTCGCTTTGTCACACAAGCAGATGTTGCCAGAGGCAAGGAGGAAAGGAGCCCTGCGTTTTTTTTAACTTGGCTGCTGAACTTTGCACTACCTGAAGAACCAGGCACCATGTGCAGCTCCTGGTTAGATGCCTTTCAAACCCATCTTCTGCCTAAGGGCTACCAGATGTGCAGCTGAGGCAAACAGATAGATTTTCCCATTGTGCATCTCTGCAACCTGAGGATGTGCTGCTTATTGCTCTAAGCTAATGGCTGGGCTGCTTTATTAATTTAGGAGTCTGACAGTACTATTTTTCCCTTTTGCTCTATCTTAAGGAGAGTTCTTCCCAGTATGAGAATGAACTATTAATGGGCAGAGATAATATACCTAGGGAAGAAGACTTCATCCTGGATATTTATTCAGAATTTCAGCTTGAAAGATCCAACCAGAACTATTTGGCATATATTTCACTTCCTGGTAACTGTGGTCTGCCACACATATTCTTACTACCTTTAAAGATTGGTGGGGATTTGTCCATAGGAGGATCCTTAAGTCTGTTGACTTACCTATCCCACTACCTGGATGTCCATTTACTCTGAAGGATCCAAGAAACATCCAGTAAATAACTCTCCATGCCCAGTGAACTGACTCAGGACCCTGGGTTTCTGGGTAAGTACATTCATGTCTCTGTGTTCCAGTAATAAAGCGCTTCCCTCTCTTTGTGACCATCATTAAGTAAACCTACAAGGAAATATTATACCACATTTAACAGATGTGAAATTCATCTACAGGCTTGTGATGGAGAATACCAGCGGTTTCAATGGCCGTCAGCAGAACTGCACCCATCTCCCTCAAACATAAAAATCTGTTACAACATTCCATACAGATTTTCTTCCTTCACGTGCATGATACACACATCACTGGTATATTTGCAAATACCTCCACCACTATTGCCTATCACTCCTTATGACAGTGTCCAAAACACCATGCTGGAAAACTGTGCTTCTGTGTACCTTACAGAGAGATGAAGGTTTGAACGGGTGGAGTATTGCCCCACGTGGCTGCCACAATCCCATTCACCACAGATGCAGTGTGTCACGGAAGGAGCCGGCAGGGAGGCTGGCACTGGCAGAGGAGGGTGGCTTTTGGAGGGTGATCTAATGCAAAGGCCACAGCTACAAAAGTGAGAGGGTTCATTTAGGAAAATTCTATTAAGAGAACCTATGGAAGACAAACAATACAACGAGGTACACCTCAGAGCAGAAACCCCCCTCTGAGCAAACATGGGCAACAATAATATTTTCTAATTCACAGCTATCTATAGTCTCTTTTTAAGCACATTTGTCTATGCCTACTTCCAAAAAACTGCTATCTTGATAATATTTTTTGTTTAAAAATAAATAAATATCAGGCACTGGAATTGTACATAAAATTATTTCTCCCCTAGATCTGTTCCTGGTGTCTTTTTGCGTTACATGTAATCATGAGTGACCCCAAGGTCAATTATTACCGAAAACTCACAGAAAGCCCTGCTAGATGGGGAGAAACATGAAAATCTCAAGGAACAAAGTATTTGACTTCTAAACAGAATGCCTGCCTAAGACCAAACCTCATTAGGGAAGTCCTCCAGGCAAACATCCTCTCATTATTTATTGTCATGGTTTGCTGAAGATTCCTCAGCATAACTCACAATTGGATTTTAAATAAATCTCTTTGTATAGTAAATGTGATATCCTTGCATCTAAGCAGCAGGGTTAGCTGAAAACTAAATAAGACCAAAATTTCACATTTCAGGGACTCATAAACAGCTTAGAGTCTGACAGCAATGCAACAAGAGGCAAAAATATGACTGACAACATATGGCTGAAAAGTCGGGTGCCAGTGGCTTACAACATAATAACAAACAGTGAGACTGCAAAGCAAAAGCAATTAGCTACAAGTGTTGCTAATGTGGAATTACGTACGGTGAGGAACTTCTCTGTAGGACAAGGATGGTGCTGTGTTCATCATTAACAGTTAAGGCATGAAGGCCTTGGATTTAAGGCTTTGCTTCCCATCCTTCATTCTGGCCTCTACAGGGTCAGTCAGGCCTAGGCTCTCAAATGTTTGGAGGCACTCTAATATCCTGGAGGAAGTGGTCTAAGCCTCCTGGAGTTCAGCTGCTCATCTCAAAATTAAGGATGCTAAAGCTTCTCATAGCAGTTATTGTGAATGGGAGGAGGTTAAAGACTGGGAATGTTTTATCAAATAGTTTTGCTATGGATCTTTTCAAAGGGATGAAGGTCTGATAGATTTTCCTTACAAATCTTGTCACATCAAAGGGTTAACGTAAAGGATGTTAATGCCTCAGGTGACCATGACTTCCCTTTTTGATTCCACTAAACTGCTGAGAACTCTTAAAGAAGTCCAGAATACCTCAGAAATTTCCATCTCTAATCAGAACAGGGTGAAGTTCCCTTCAAGGAGAAAATCCTCTGGTGTGATCCATTTTTCTGCTGTAGTTAAATATTCTTGGGCTGATTCAGCGTCTGGGCTGATGAGTTGGCCCCTGGAAGCTCTTGCCTTGGTTGCTCTGGAGGAGGCTGGAGGGGCAGCACAGTGGAAAGTTCCTCTCCTCACCAGAGGACATGCACAGGCCACTCTTGCCAGGGCACAGTCTCCTGACTCCCTTGCTTGGCTCAGTGCACTGCCTCTGCTTCTGCCCATAAAATATTCATTCTCTTAAATTTCATATTTATCACTTTCCATAACAAGGTTTCTCTGCTAAGGTAATACTATAGACAAACAAATGTAAAGCTGGTGAGGATAGAGAGTAAAATAACTGAAAAGGTCTTTTTTAGTCAGTGTAGTGAAAGGGGATATTAATACAAATAGATGGCTTTTTTTAGTGCACCTATTATAGAGTCATGCCCGCTCTTTGCTGAATGCATACCTATGAGACTGTGTGTGTGCAATAAAACCCTTAGTTTATTAAGCATCTTCTTCTATTCTGCTATGTCAGTCTAAATTCACTTTGAAAGCAGGAATGATGGAATTGTTCAATATATTGTGTGCACAAGGTTGTGACCTCTGCAATCAGCCCTTGAAACACCACTGTCTGCTTACTATTGGGGCAGCTGAAATGAATTACAAAGTAGCCACATAAAACATTGTACTAAATCTGAGGCTTCTGAATATGCAGTACTTGAGCATTGTTGTATTCTAACTTCCAAAATATTTACAATCTCTATAGGACTTAAAAAATGAAAATTGAACATACTGTTTTTACTGAACATCTTGTTTCTAGGCAAGGTCTGAATCCTGCAAGAGCTCAAATGGATAAATGGCCTTGTTCTTGTACAAAAATGTGCCACTGATTTCTGCATCCATTTGTGTTTGTGTTTTGCAGGAGACAATTGTTATTGTGTCATCCAGCAGGAAGGCACAGGTACATCTGCCTGAGTGCTGGGCTGTGCTGTGGAGGACACATCTCTACACTGAGGCACATCCTAACCTGAGGGGGCAAAATGCTTTTGTTTCAAAAGGGGGACAGAAGGAATACCCTCAGTGATAAATCTGAGACCCCAGATACCCTGCTCTGCACACAAGAGAGATATTCCTCTGTTTGGAGGAACACTGACCCAGCCAAGCTGGAACACCCAGTGCAGAGCTGTCATCACTCTGCATTTCCACACTTATTAAACTTACTTTCTTCATTCTCTGTAACATGTGCAACTAGAATTATATCAGCCACCACAATGACCTTTTCCTTTCATCAGCTCTGTGGCAGCAGCTCTGCCTCCCTTCTGTGCTGTTACTAGCAGGGTAGCTCCAAATATTGTTTCGTTTCTACACACAGCGAAGGCCTATACAGCACCAGGAGGGCCATGAAATGGGAACTAACAAACAGAAAGTCCAGTTGCTGAAGTTCATCATTGGTGGTTCTTATTCTGCAAAACATTTAAACACCATGGTTTTACTAAAGCTGCTGTGAATATTCATTCAGTGCCCAAGGGTGAACACAGTTCACCAGATCCCTGTGTTAACACCACAGCTTTAAGTTGCTTATGGAACTCGAAAACCTTCCCAGCAGGACCCTCTGAACAGATGTAATTTAAATAATGCTTAAAAAAAAATAAAGCTTTATTTATTCCTACCTTGAAAGTACAGGACCTTGAGGAAAATATGTTAACATGGTGAAAGGCCAAGCTTAACCACTCCAGGCTGCAGGAAGAGAATGCTGTCACTGAGCTGGGAAAGGCCAGGCTGTCCCACTCACAAAATACTGTCTTTGTTCTCCACATGAATCAATTTGTATCTGCTGATAACCCACTTCTTTCCAAGGATTTCAAGTTTAGGATTCCCTTTGATGCCAGACTCACTGCTGGAAACAGTAAACCACTCTAACTTTGATGGAGCTAGAATTATTCCCTCTAGTCAGCTATTTGATTGTTTCTGCTAAAAATCTTATGTCACCGTTTCATTTTGGGTAGGCTTCCCTCTTCATCCTTTCTGATTTAAACTATGCCAGTCATGAAAGTTACAAATCAGATAGCCCAAGAGGCATGTAATGTTTTCATATAAAATACACATAAATTCATCCTCCCCTGTAACATGTATGACCAAAATTATATCAGTGACCCCAGCAACCATTTTTCCTTTCATCACCCCTCTCCGCAGCAGCTCTGCTTCCCATCTGTGCTGTCACCAGCAGCGTAGCCGCAGTGCCTCCGACAGAGTCACGGGAGCACAGAAACCACCACGTCCAGGGCTAGAGGTGTCTTGGCCTGAACACGTGCTGGTGCCAGCACTTGTGAGGGTTTCAGCCTGTCTGGAGCACAGGAGTGTTACATCAGGCAGCTCAGCCTGGTAATGGTAACCTAAGCTACCAGCAGCAGGGAGGCGTTTGTGCTGCGCTTTGCTTCGAGCAGCGCTCAGAGCCTGTGACACTGTCTGACACTGACTGATTAAGATACAGGTACTGTGGTGCTGTCAGGGAAGAAGAAAGAGGACTTGCCGTGCTGTTGTTGCTCATGGATCTCCAGCAGGGCAGCAGCCAGACACCAGTGCACAGCAGCGTCGTGCTCTTCCACCTCTTTGGAGAATTACTTTCCAGTCAACCTGAGCAGATTAAGAACACACCTCGTTTTTAACACAGCCTGTGCCTCCACGCTGACTCCAGTCTGTGTATCACAGGTGATCGAAGCCTTATGACTGGGGAGGGGACTGTGATAGGAGATGAGGGAGATGCAAGAAGGACAAAAATATAAACTCAATAATGAGCCTTACCAGGAAACCATTAGGAAGGCTCTTGCTGCAGCAAACAAGACCAGGTCCTAACAGGGAAAGAAACAGAGCTACCTAGTTATGCTGCAGATATAGAGTAATCTCCCTTTTCTCCACAGCTTTTACTTACCATCTGTAAAAACCAGACATTCAAATTTCTCCTTGATCCCAATTTTCTGGGTATCCCCAAAGCCCACAGTACACCATTAATGGGAATGGTGAAAAGGATTACTTTGCCAGGCAGGCTAGGACATAGGACTAGAATTTTAGTTTTATTTAGTTTAGTTCTCAGGGATTTCTCCAATACAAAAATGCAGGGTTTCCCAATGTACCTTTTCATCTCATCTCACAAGTGATGAAATAACCATTTCCCTTCTTTCTGAGGGTGATGATGTAGCCCTCAGAAAGATTAACATATGTGGTGTCCCGACATGGGGACACTCGAGCTCAGGCTTATGTTTTTGGCCTTCTGGAGTCACTTGTCCTCACAGCCTGAGCAGGTAGGAAGGCAAGCAGGAATATAGAAAGTCTCAGAGAAATCTCTGGAGACCTGACATTCTCTTACTCATTTGTGTGCCAAACCAGGCGTGTTTCTGTCGCCTGTGTGGTGCCAGAATTGTCCTTGTCCTCCTCAAGGCAGAGGAAACTGGAAAGATTCTGATCTTCCTTCCACCAGGGAGGAGGGAATTTGGCTTCCAGGAACCTCTATTCTCTACCACAACCAGGCTCTTTTCATCTTGGCTTTCTTAATAAATATTTAGAGGGCAGTTCACATTTTCCCTCCTGCTCTATGTAATAGAGCTGATTATTGCTAAGGTCAGGTGGCTCCATGAGCTAATTAATATTCACAGGTAGCAGTAAGAAATAAGTACAAACCTCATCTCTCTCCTCAGCTTTAATTACAATATCAGTGCTATCAAATTCCAAGTGGATACACCTCCCACATCAGCTCCAAACAATTTCAGATGTGTATACTAACAGGATTCACAGCATCTTTAACTCATGATCTGTCATTACCATGTAATTACTCTAATGCATCTTTGCTGTGCAACGCCCGCCAGAGCTAACAACCGTGGAGTGCCTCTCATAATGACAGAATAGAGACATCAACGTGGAATTTTGGCTTTCAGGGACCTGAAGCATTCCTTTCAGTCCCTTTATTCAACATTTGTGAGCAACCTCACTCCTACCTGCCTCCCTTCCTCCTCTAAATTTACTTTATGAAACATTTATGTCATTCTAGCACTGAGAAACCCCAGGTGGAGCTGAAATCCCAATGGGAATGTAGCATAAGTCAATGAAGTAATAAATTGTCTCAGTTTGATCAGCTCTGTGGATACAGGAGAGGAATAGAGGAAGGTGAGTCAGGCAAGAGCAAATGTATTTTGCACGTTGTTGTGGTATGGGTGAGGATCTGGGCCTTGTGTAGATGTAGGAAAAGGTTCAGAGAAATTCCACAGAAAATGCAGTACTGACTACTTAAGTTAGCAAATATCCTTCAGTTGAGTGCTGGCGGAGGTCAGACACAAAAGTCAGTTAGAGAGAACCGGGCAAGCTTCAAAGGGTCTTTGTGGCAAAAAGCTAAAGGATGAGCCAGTGCAATAACCTGTCAAATGACAAGCCATGGAGATGATTTTAGCCTTTCATTTCTACCACTACGGAAAGTGAAGAACAAAGTACACATTCTAAAGACATAAAATGGGATGAATTTTTGAACCCATGTAAGGATTTTTAAATAAGACCTAGCTGAAGACATATCTGACAATGCACTATGCAAAATCTTCCTGTGCCTTTGCAGAGATTTACAAAACTCTCTCAGTATATCAATTTCATCACTCCTTTTACTTTTCTTAAATGGCAATCATTTTAAACTGAATAATAGCATCAGTAATTGATGCATTTGGCTTTCTTTGTGATAACAGTCACTATGATTAAAACACACGTAACCAAGACTGGAAAAAGACAGTTAAACAGGAATGGCATTACATTGTCACCTCTCCAAATTGTAATCGGTGTTTAATTGTAGCTCTGCAAGCAAACACAGAAAGACAAACAACAAAGAAACCTCTGGTCTGATTGAAAGCAATTAAGAGAGGAAAACCCAAGAGAGCTAATATATGAAGTTTCAGGGAGGAAACATTCCTTCCCTGAAATGCAAAGGCTCTTCTTGAATCTGAGAGTGGTAAAGCATGGGAATAGTGCAGCTGTTTCTGGGAAGTTGTCTTTTGAGAGGAAATGGAAATTAAGAGTTGCCAGGCTGATTTTTATCTCTCTTGTCAAATTTATATTGTATATGTTTGCTGATGTTCTGTAATATCCCAGTTAGCTCTGTTGTTTGCATATTAACTGTTTTATGTCCCAGTTGCTCATATAAGGATCATAAATATTTTGTGACAGATATAACCATCACTTTCAACAGTATAAACTATTTTTTTTCTAAATAGCTTTCCCTCCCTTCTTGGAGAAGCCTCTAAGAATCCCTGAAGAACTACTATAGGATGGGCTTTTTCACCATCAGCTGGCAGGGACATGCAGGAAGCAGTTCCTCAGCAAAAGGACTTCCACAGCAATCGCTTTTGCATCTAAACCCAGTGAGTTTACCTTTAGGGCCAAACTGATCTCAGCCAGGGAGACACAGAGGGTGATGCAGTTTCAGGGGAGCTGGGTGCCAGCACGTCGTTCTGAGTGCCTGGATCCAGGACTTTGCTCTCTCCAGGGGTACCTGTGTGAGAATAAGGGTAACAGGTATAGCTCACACATGGAACTGGACAGAGATTTTTGACAGTGGACAGGGTTTGTGGTTTCACAGCGTGTCATCTCCAATTATCAGGAAGGTTCCCTGGTTCTGTTCCAGAATGGAAAAGGAAAATATTTGTATCTACTTTAACATCACACTGGCACTGTCAGATGATTCATAAGCTCTGGAGAACACAGACATTACCAGCTCAGCACATTTGTATACCTATCACCATTTGTCATATGTGAGTACTTCCCACAGTCCTAAAAAGGGATTTGTTTTGTGTATTATTTGCAGGAAATGTAACAAACTCCACACTGAACAGCAAAATAAAAACAGCACTTGATTGTTTGATTGAATAGTTGCCTACTTACTTGGCAAAACTTCACTTTAGGATTTTTTTTATGCTGTCTAATAAAAGGACCCCCACAGCTGTCTTCTCTGTGGAGAAAAGCTGTCAACATCCAGTATAATTTTCTGCATATTGAGTGAAGTACTTGAAAGTCCCAGATCCATTTTAATATGTGAGCTGCTCTCCCTGCATATCTGTATGCAGCTGGAGAGAGTAGTTTTATCCTCATTTAAAAAAGCCATATGATGGATTTCTTTCTTTAAACAAATACTGTCTGAAACTTTTCTTTTTTCTCTCCCTTTCCCCCAGCATACACCTTTCCTCTCTTGTTAGGCACCAGTGTGCTGAAATCACTGCATAGTGCTGACATCTCACTCGTTACACATAAAACGATGCCAGCACCATTTCTTTTTTTGATGTCTGTGCATGATCTGCTGGAATAATTCCCAGATTAACTGTTTATTAATATAATTTTGGCAAAACAGTGGGTGAGGAAATTCCAGCGCACTGCCTTGAATAAGGTCTTCACCATCCTTTTCTGAATTTTCTGATTCTGGGAACAGACAGCTGCCAGTCCTTCCTATCCTATCCTATCCTAGCCAAGGCTCTCTCCAATCCTGATCCTGCGAGCACTTTGCCACGCAGCACCAGTCAGTAGTGCTCAGTCCTTGCACAGCTATTAACTCTGATGCAGTGAAGTGTTGTTGTTGCGGGTTGCAGGGAGCATGTTTAACATCCACAGCTATTTTTAATGATTCTGTCAGGAGGAAGGATTATAGCTCTGAAAGCACAGGGAGTTTTTGTGTAACACTCACAAAGCTTTGAACTCTGCACACACCATGACTGAACATACTGTTCACGTGCTTCAACACAGCCTGACACTGCAAAAGTCGTGGTTGAAAAACAGGATATCTGAAGGTTACAGAACATTTAATGGCTCCAGTGTAAACAATACAGCACCAAGAATTAAGTGTCAAACATTATCAAGCTCCCAGTGTGGATATGCCACATCTCACAGGCCGAGAATGACTCACTCAAACAACCTCAGATGGTGAACCCTCAAGCAGACAGGTTTGGAGTGATGCTACCAATTCAGTGTGGAGCATTTGGTCCAAGGAGCAGGGACTGAGTAAATCCCCACACAGTGCTTGCAGGTGCTTTCACCCAAATTCAAGATCTCTGCTCCACGTTTCTGTTTCGATTGAGAATAAAAAA
Organism: Oriolus oriolus; assembly: GCA_013400235.1. Taxonomy (NCBI): domain Eukaryota; kingdom Metazoa; phylum Chordata; class Aves; order Passeriformes; family Corvidae; genus Oriolus; species Oriolus oriolus. Next base: position 108,208 of record VXBT01011472.1, on the reverse strand, counting down.
GAAGATTCTCAAATTTTTCAATGGAATTAAAATTGTGAAAATTTTACTTTGGAAAAAAATAGTTTAATTGCTGATTATTTTGTCTGAAACAAATGGAACCAACTGTAAAAATCTTGGATGAACCTGGGAAACAGGAACCCTAATGAAAGCAGCAGAACTGAGAGCCTCAGGGCTCCTAGGGTTGTTTGTTTCTCACCTACCATCAGAGTAGGAACCTCAGAAATACGGACATTCACTTTTACCAGCAGTCTTGGAATTTACAGTGGCCATTGCTGGAGGACTGAAAGGATGAACTACTGGGGAAGTTTCTAGGTTTCCACCTCCACTGGCTGGGGGGGTAGGGCAGGAATTAAGGTATCCAGATTTTTGAAGAAAGGAGCCAAATCTGCTGGAGCCCAAACTTGTGTCAGAGATCTCAGAAATTCAGGGTTTCCAGCTCTACCAAAGTTACCTGGAAGATATGTGAGCTCGGGATTCAGCTCCTAGTTGAGCTTCAGGAAGCCTGCTCAGTGCCCTGGAGTTGGGAGGAAGGCCACAAAACCCCAATAGAAAAACCCAGAGACCCATAGAATTTCCTGTGAAACAGTTCTGGTCTCAATAACTCAGCATTTTCTAATGAAGTACTGCTTACTGGAAAGCTTCTGCCTATTTCCATTTGGGAGGACATTATTCAGATGGACATGACACATTTTGGATGACATGAGAGAATTAAACTTGGTCTTCTTGCCAAACTCCATCCTGGTAGATAATTTCTTACCTATTTAAATCCACCTCATATTAACAGAGCACATTTTTTAGCTCACATTCTGTCTTGCAGCTCTTGTACTGTTAAATATTATCTGCATTTCATGTCCTGTATAGCTGCTTTTCACTGAATTCAGTGCTAGGTTAGAGTATGGGATCTGTATATGGGAATGGGGGTCTCTAAAATCACCTGTTACTGCAAGAACATCAGGGCCACACAAAGGATTATTTTTAGTACCAGAGAAGTTTTTGCAGAGCAAGGTGCAGTCCCACACAGAATGGGACTAGTCTGATGTCAAATTGTTTTATGCCATTATGGCACATCTCTGCATTACAGAGTAGCTCTTGTATTTTTCTGTCACCTCAGGAACATTTATCCCTACAATGAGGATCCTGCATTGACTCCAACCAAGACCCAGGCCCCCATTGTGCTAGGCACTATAGCAACAGACAGTAAAAGGCAGTCCTTGTTCCGAAAGACCTTTCTATCTAAACAGACAAGACATTGCCAGAGATTTATCTTTTATTCTTCAGTTTATAACAGTTGCAAAACAACCTGGATGAAGAATAAAAATTGCAATGAATAGGCTGTGATGATCCCAGCTGTGGGATGAATCCATATGGAGGTGGGAAACCCCAAGGCAGTAAAAGCATTGAGGGGTGGGATCCTGAACCAACTGGAGTAACACAAGAACTCCTACTGACTCTACTGGGAGCCAGGATTTCCCCTCTCTGGTGCCATTTCACCAGGTGCCTGCGTGCATAACACAACACAGAGTTGTACAGGGATGTTTCCAAATTCCCTGGCACTACAAGCAGAACTGCAGCATGGCCACACTGCTCCCATCAGGGGGATGAGCCCGGGCAGAGCGCGGTGCTGTGGCTGTGCCGGTGACGCCGCGGTGCCGTGTGAGCGCAGCCACAGCCCCGCTGCACTGGGGCTTCCTGCAGAGCTGCCTTGCAGCAGGGTACTGGGAGTGGGCTCACGAGCTGCCCACAGTCACTGGTCTGTCACCAAATCACTCACCCACCACTGAGAGTAAGCTGAACCATTAATTACGGCTACACTGCTCCATGGTCTCCAGTGCAGGGGCTGTTTAGATGACAGTGAACTCCCTGAACATACTGTGTTTCTTGCTGCAAGTCCTTTCTCTAAGGGATACAGACTAAAAATATTCCTGAGGTAAAGCTCATAAACAGACATATGCCCTGTTCTGATCTTGCTGATGTTCTATGTTGTTATTTACTTAAATTACATAGCTCCCCAGCCCTAACAGGAGACTCTGGCAACTTATTTCTTGTCTTCTCTAAGCAATGCAATGCACATTAAAGCAGAGATAATAACGATCTAAGAGATGCAGGTCTCTTTTCTGGACATTCTGACTATGAATGTAATATAATAGAGGTTTGAGTGATGCTTGTTTTGCACCCCTGAGTTTATCATAAGATTAACAGTCTTTATTATTTTGCAGAACAAGCAGTAGCACCTCATCAAGGGTATAATCACCTCAGTCAAAAAACAAACAAGCTTTTACTTAATGTGTTAAAAATATAGTTGAGAAACCTTCGATCTCAAGCCGTGTGATAAAATAGACTGTGTTGACGGAGCAAATCAGCAGCTGCTGCTGTGCAGGCTCCTTCACCCTAACAATGCTTGCCTTTTTCTCTCCCCACCAAATTTAGAGATGATGTCAGCGTAGCCAGCCCCAGGAGTTCAAAAATCAGAAGACAAACCAAAATAGAATCACAGCATTGATATCAAAGCCGTGGAAGTTATTGAAACTGAAGCGTATGATTTGGGGGGGGGTCAGCCTTTAGATTTTTTAATTCATAAGAGACAGCTTTCTCCCTTCCAGTTGTCTGCTCAGTTCTCCTGGCTGTCTGATATGCCCTATTTCAGAGTGAGAGACAACACAGGACAATGGGAAGCACAAAGGATTGGGAATCTATTTAAAGTATATATATAAAGCTCAATTCTCCACCATCTGTAGAGCCTTAATCCTGCAAATACCTTCCCTGAATGCTCAGCTTCATTCATACCAGCAGCCCCATGGAAGCCAGTGGGGGTCCTCCCGTACCTGAAGTTTTCCCCTTGTTTAAGTTACCATTGCACATCAGAAATGTTGGCCTATGTCATAATATTAAGAATTAGCTAAGAATGAAGAGATCTGTTGCTCAGTTTTCTCTGTGATCTTGGGCAAGTCTTGATCCATTCTATATCCCAGCTTCCTGCTCTTTTAAAAGGGGTAGAATTTATCTCTACAAGGTACTTGGAAGCCTCCAGACATGAGATAATAAAATGCAGAAAATTAATACATTGTCTCTTTCTGATGTAAATTGATTTCTAGCTAACACAGCTGAAAAGAATGCTTAAAAATCAAGAGTATCTCATAATTAAATCTCCTAATAAAACCAAATTCCTAGAACTGGACTTAATCCACCATGGATCAAGTCTGACTGAGCAGCAGCTGAGAGAAGCAGAGGACACTCTCAGTGCTAAGACACACTTCTCATTTCACTCACTGGATCTTTTGCACTTCAACAGGGTACACAGAACCCTCTCTAAAAAGAGCAGTTCCTGGGAGCCAGGAGTAAACTCATACGGGAGTTTATCAAGATGTAAACCTTTAGCTTTAGTTTTCCTACCCAAAATATGAAATTCCTCTGAATTTTAAATTAAAATTAATTAATCCTATTTTAAAATTTAGTCTGAATGTAAAGTCCAATATTGTGAAGCAGCAGTAGCATGTCACGATGAAACAGTTTGTTAGGAAAGTACTCACTTAGAATAACGGAAGGCTTTCATCTTTTATTCAACATCTGAAATTAGTAAAAGATACTACCTTAGAGTGGCTTAATTTAAAGAGGCAAACTGATGCATTTTGTTAATTAGACCATTAAAAAACTCATTTATGTGTAAATAAGTCTAGGTCATTAAATCGTAACAGACAGTGTCAACATGAAACTCCAATCTTCAAACTTTCTAGTTATGTTAATTCATGACCCTAACAATTAATTAAAAATAGAATTAGCATCAAGGAATTTAATCCCCCCTCCTGTTTTTGAAGAAAAAAAGATGTATTTGTAGTAATGAAAAGTGCTGTTTCTGCTCAGTCCTCCAGTCACATATTCTCTTTGTCTAAAAGACTTTGCTTAAACTTAGAGGTACAACACCTATATGTTGATATCAATGATCTATTTGAATCTTTTTAAAACACAGCAAAAAATAGCTAGCAGTAATGTTGTCCCTAATTTTCATAATAGCAAGAACAGGATATTTCAATGAAATCACATATTGTAAATTAATGGCACAATAAGGCATAATAATCAGTCAAAAATATTATTTGGCGCAGCTGAAAAGGCAAGGCTAAAAGGCTGTCTCCTGTTAAGGTTTGTGAGTATTACAGTTATAAAGTCATATTCTCAATTGCTCGTAGCTTTACAAACAGGAAGTAAAGGCTCTACTCTAGGAAATTTCCAAGATTCTCAGGCTGATTTTAGAAAACATCAGGAAAAAAATGTAGAAACGTTTCTGAAAGTTCAGCTGTTTCCAGGAACAGAGTAAAAGCTATCCCATTTGATTCCAGAGAGATACTGGGAATAGCTGTTGCAAAGACACTGAAGACAGAATTGAGAGGAACTGGAAACGGGCAGTAGAACACAGGAGAGAGGCCCAGTGGTCAGTGAGCTGCTGCAAGAGAAGCCCACGGATCCTGGATGACTGAAAAGAATGAGATGGGGCTGAGGGCAGAAAAGAGCAGGGGAGATAATGGTGGGATGGAAGTGACTCTGACAAACACCACAGAGAACAGCAGAGAAGGCAGCCTGGGGGAAATGGCCTGTGCCCACTCATCTGGGGAACAAATCCCAAGGATGCCAGAATCCCAATCCTCCTGTAAAAGCAAGCAGTAATTATCATTTCCATCCATACAGGTCACAGATCAAACATAAAATAGGAACTGGTGAAGATTATTGATTTTCCTTTGTACACCCTTTAATGAACAGTTAAAATTCCTTTCTTTTCCAGATGCCTAAAATCAAGAGGATGCAGAAATGCCAGTTCTGTGTGCTCTTAACCAGGCTTGCAATGCTGACATAACACACAGGGAAAGAAGGAAGAAAGAAAGAACAGTGAAAATCGTGCGAAGGCTCTGAGGAGAAGGGGTGCTTTTAAGGCAGTAGCAGTGATACCAGGTGAGCTGTAAAGAGTAACTCGCACTGCCAGGGATGCTGTCCAGCCTTGGCTGGAACATTCTCTGAATCCAGTACAAGACTGTATTTGCTTCCTGACTTAGTGACTGGTTGATATATGGACACAAAAATTAGGGTGTTTAAAAATATAAAAATACTTTAATTGTTTCGAATCTTCCTAATTCACTTGAGCACACGACACAAACAAAGGACACAGTCTCTGCCTTACTTTCAGACTGGATTCTGGCTTTGGAGATAACAATCTGCCCAGGAGTAAATGACTGACAAGAATCTTTTCACCGAAGAACTGCATTAAACATGGTTGTTCCTGCACAGCTCCAGTGTATGTAAATTATTCATGTTATGTATGAAACCATATTACAGTTATATGGGAGAAGCGATTGCTCCCACTGTACGCATTCTTTGGAGTTGTGTGACACATGCACAATCAAGCCTGACACAAGAAAATTCATCAAAGAGTATTCAAATATACCTTAGGGAGCCACTAACTTTTCTGATGGTTTTACAGAAGGAAAACTAATTGCACTTGCACAATACAACAGTTTTATAAGGGTTGATTTCATCAATGCTTTTACTTTTTTCTTTGGTAAACATTCAAAAGAGTCTACTAAAATTGATTTTAAAAAAGTCAGAAACGACTGAATGGTTTGAATACATTAAGGTTTCTTCCATCTTAGGTATTACTTGTTCCTACTGACTTTTTGCAATATCAGCAGTGCATAGAAATTGACCTATCACAGTGGCCTCAGAGTGGATAATAACAAACAATTATTCTCACAAAGACCTTGCACCTTTTTCTAAGAAGTACAATTAAAATTAAACTAATTATATAAAATAATGCATTGAAATCACTAAAAATTCTTCTGACAAACCAAATCAAGTTTGTTATACTAAATACATTTGGTTTTACTAAGACTATGAGGTTTTAATCTCTAATGGTATACACATGAATGCATCCATTTAACTACAGGAAATTCTGTAAACTTTCTAGATTATTGCTGTCTTGGAAATTCTCTTAGTGTTCAGAAATGTGCAGAGAGAACCAAATAAATACTTTATTCTGTCATGACTTATCCAGTAATCTGGTGGGGCATTGTGACTGACAGGCTACAATCAGTACTCTGAAATGGTCAAATCTCACACTGTTTTGACATTTTCTTAAGTGGCTTTTTGCCAAATTGTACTAGATGTACAAAATTCCATGTGGAGTCTGCTGGATTATACGATCTTGCTTTACAATTTATCCAAAAGAGTATTTTGCTAAGGTGATTTAATTCCTTGTTAAATTGGAAACAACAATGATGCCACTGATCCATTTACACACCAGCTTCAAGCTCCTTATTTAGAACACAGTGGAGCACTTAAATTGGAAGTCTTTGTTCCCCTTGGACAGGTGAAGATTGATTCCAGTGGTCTCCCAAACAGATTAAAAATCAGGATAGTTGAGATTGACAACATTCCATTGGTATGAGGAAGAGAAGAGTCAGATTATTCTTTGCCAAGCTGTATGACTGTGGAGCACTACCACAATATTTCTAACTCTCTTCCCACTTCACTACTGATATTGTGACAGGATTTGTAATACCATTAGGCTGTGTTGCCAAGAGCAATTCTTTTAAAGAGTGTGACACTGAATATAGGCTCTGGCAAATGATGCCTTCAGTTAGAAAGTATTAATGTGACAGAACTCTTCCTGAACCTTTTACAGAGAATATGTCTTGACCAAAAAGTGACAAAAGAGAAAATAGTGCTCAAACTCGTGCAACATAGCATTGAGACAGAAAAATCTCTGCTGAAAATGCCTTTTTGTGCAAGAATTGATCTCACTGTCATTTTTAGTAATGTAAATCACAAAGAACCATTGAAATCAGTGGGAACTACGGCAATATAAATCACGTGTCATGAATAACAAAGTTGTAAGATATTGTTATTGGGTCACTTGGTTCAGCTCCATAGATTTATTTTAGCTCTAACATTTATCAGCTTTGCTTGTCCATACTAACTCTTACAATCGAAATATTTTGTGCAGTTTGGCAACAATGGGTACTCTGGACTGGGTATTCACAGAGCAAGTAATAGAGAATTTGTCATAATGGGTCCATCTTCTGTTCTACAGCTCCTCTCATACTTTATGTGTCTACTTTATATACCCATAAACTATCTAACTGAATATGAACTGACAGTAAGAAACAGAAAGGAGTGTTGCCTTTCCATCATATTTCTCTGACAAGTGAGATTTGATCATCTGTATTGTCGCAGCGACAACCAGCATTAGCAAACACATTACCCAGCCCCATTGCATACAGACAGGTTATCTGCCATGGGAAATTCCACGGGCTAATTATTTTCTGCATAAAAAAATTTCTTTCGTTTGTTCTAAATTCATTGGTCCTTAATATCTCGATGCAATTATTGCACTGAGCTGGGAAAAGCAGGAAATACCCCATCACTGTTTTCTTTTCCCACTACTTCCTACTCTTCCCCCAAAAAACCACTTCAGGATGAGAATCTCCATGGTATGATGTGGTAAATGATCCAGAGGAGTGTCACTTTAGAACTCCTGAATCTTTACAGTCTTGGAGATGGTCTGCATGTAAATCTTACTGTACATCTCACTAGCTCTGTCACCTTTATATGAGTGTGCACAGCCAGTCTATACATCACCTGTCTTGACCAAAATTTTGAATAACTATTATAAAAAAAAGAAACACAGCTCTTGAAAATGATCACTGTCATATCATCATGATGTCATGAAAGGAGAACTAAAATAAACGTGAACTTTCAGACTTCTAGATACTGTTCTCACTAGAAACTCAGCCTTCTTTGCTGGGGTTTTTGCTGGTTTTTTTGAGGGGGCAGGGGGGTGTTAGTTAAATACCCCACAAAGACACAGTGCTATTTTCCTGGGATTTTGTTCCTCTGGAAATAATTTTGTCTAGTAATTATTTATCATCTCTAAAAATACATCTCCAATCGTGATCCACTTTCTATTATAATGCTGCAAATTTATGGAATTAGCATTACTGCTGATGAAATTTATAATGTTGTATGTGATTATTGCTTCACTAATCACTATGTATTCCACTGCTAGCTGTATGCGAGACCATTAATACCGTATATGTATAAACATTAAGCTTAATGGAGTTAAATGATGATATGGAAAGGCAGAATGGCTAATTAATGATCACACAAACAATTAGTACTCTTTCTTACTAATTCACAAGCTGTTCTATGAGAAACTGCAGCCTTGCAGAGCAAAATTCAGTGCATCTCCTAATTACTAATAAGCTAGAGACTTGTGAAAACACAGACTACCTCTTAACCTCCTATTACTATAGACTGGCTTTAAGCTTCTCAGCAAGATTTTTCTTGGTCAGAAGGTAATTTAAAAGAAAACCTTTTCTACTATCTTTATTGGTCACCTTTAAGTGAAGATTTGACTGATGGGACCTAGTCAAGCTTTACATTTAAGAGACACTTAATGAAACAGTCTCAAATGGTCCTTAATTGGTTTGTGTTACATGTCTGTGTTGGTACTTAGTGCAGGACTGAATCTCACACTAAAGGCTTATTTCTAGTAACCCTTAACTCTGAGTATCCCTCTCTCCTGTGTGCATAGTCTCATCATAGACTGATTTTGCCAGAGTAATTGTCTTTCTCTGTTCTACAGTTCTAAATCTTTTGCTCTGTAGTTTTTATAAAGCACAAAATAATCTTTTTTCTAGATCATCTAAATCCTTGGATTGATTAAATTAATTCTAACTTAATTCTACTATAGGAAAAGCTATAAAAAGCATCTGTGTGAATTAAAGACCCTACAGTCATTGCTTCCATTTTACATACAGACTTTAAAATAATAACTTGTGTCCTCTCAAATGATATGGTTCAGTCCTGTTACAGTGAGGAGGACCTGTTGTGAGGCACAGAATTTCAAACAGTCCCTGTCACAAAATGATCAATGCACCGACAGAGAATCCCATGGCAAAAGTCACTTTGGAAGCTGTCATTAAGTGCCATCCCTCTCCTTTTAATACAAGACAATGTCCATTATAACCAAAATACTGAGTCATCCATCCATTCAACAATTTTCTTGAAAATCACCTTTACTAATCGATACCAAGAACCAAATTAATTAAATTTAAAACATTGAGTAGCTCTGGAATTTCACATATGAGTACATTTAAATATCCTACTGATTCATCATTCAGTGCTTTTCATTAACTGAAAATGGCTCAATAACTTTCATTACCTAGAAAAGTCCAATAATAATTTTAGGGCTTTGGAAGACAGTGCTGGCTCTTTAGGAACACATAACAAGAGATACAATACTGAGGTGTCTAATGGTGTATAATTATCTTAAACATCTTCATCAAACCTTGGGTTTCATTAACGGGGTACTACTGAGTAATCCAGGCAACAGGCTTGGCCAAATAATGACTTCCACAATTAAAACAAAAACATTTTGATCACACTATTCAAAATAATTCCAGGAAGATACATTAGGCACAATATAGTAGGCATTTACTCAGAACACCTGGAAAATGTTGTTTTTCTAATGCCCCTTGGGCATGAATCAACTGGCAGCCAAAATACTAGTAATTTAAAAAATTGCTTTCATAATTTTTAATAATTTATGGATTATTACGGAGTCTTTCAAACTACCTCTCATATATTAAGCACAAATGTTTAAAAATGTTTTAAAAATGTTGCATATACTTTCCAGGGACTCCTTCTGCAGGTGTTCTTGCTGCAGAAGGTTAATTTGGTAAACTAAAAATAGCAACAATTAAGTCGTGTTCCACGACTTACAGACAAAAAGAAAACAATACAAATGGAATATAACAAACCTGAACATGAGAATTCAGGTATGGAACTGTGTTGGTGACTGCTACCTGACTGCATCTGCAAATATATAAATAAAAAATAAATGACTGGAGTAAAAACAAGGATTTTAATGATTATCAAGTCAGTGATGATAACAGTGATAACTACGATTTGAAATGCTTTTCATTATTAGAGCAAAGTTTAAATAACTACTTTATGGTCGTTCTTCTACTAATTCACTAACAGATTTGAACAAATTTCATTTCAATATGAACCTTGTCATTTGATATATGCCATAAAGAGGAAGAAGAGAAAGAGTTGAGGAAATATAAATGTCTCCTTTTGAAGAATTATAACTAGCTCTTCCAGCAGAACGTGTCATGATTAAGTAGTAATGATCACTTTGAACCATTACTCTGTGTGCTCATCTGCCAGCAGAGATTTAAGCCACTTTTATGTCATGCAATGGTAAATTATTCTGGCAATTCTATTAGTGCTTTATTTCCCACATAATTCTACTATATTCTAGGAAAAATAGTTCTCATTCTGAATTACAAATCTAAACACTCTTGTATTGTTTACTTGATTGAATATGGTAGTCTATTATGTAAAAAAACTACTGAGAATTTTTTATCAGGTAATCCTTGACCCAGTTGACTTAAACGCTTCAGACAGAGCTGTAAATGTCTGCTAGGTCAGTGCAGGTGCTCTGCATGTGCTGCTAATTCACAAACTAAACCCTTCTTGGAATCTGCTTAAAACCTGTTAGGAAAGCTGACTGAAATTCCTTTCCTGGGGAATTCCAAGCTGATATTTTATGTTTAATTCACTCCACTATGCAAAAAAAGAAAATCTGAATACTCCCATAAGAGACATAAATAGAGTGATATGACAGGAGATAGCTGAGGAACCGAGTAACTTACTCTGGAAATTTCACCTGGTTTAAACTCATCCTGTGCTAAAGACAGCTGAAACTGGTTGAGGTGTTGAAGGTATTAAAAGAAAGGACTGTGGGATGTGGGACTATAGAAAGCACACTCCCATCACTTCTATGTGTGATTCCAACATCCCAAGCCACAATTCATGGGAATTGTCCTTTTTTATGTAATCTCTTGAGAAGAGATTGACTCCATCATCTTTGCAATTGCCCTTCAAGTGGCTGTAGGCAGCTATTAGAATCTTTGCCAGATTAAACAAGTGCATCTCCCACAACCTGAGGGCTGCTGCTCTGAGTCCCTCATGGTCTGGGCCACCCTCCAAGGGATCCACTGCAGCTTGTCAGTATCCCTCTCAATCTGGAGGGCCTCAGCTGGGTGCAGTGTTTGAGGAGCAGCCTCAGCAGAGGGGAGCAGACACATATAATGTAGCCCAGTTCAGGATTTGTCTTATTCTTGCTAAGCAGCTCATGTCAGTCTTGCATCCCCTGTAACTCCAAATCCTTCCCAGCACGGCTGGCTGTCTCTTGGCCAACAGGTTCTTGATCTATGTCTGTACAAAACTTTGTGCTTCACTTTCTTCATATTTATTAGGTTTATGTCAGCCATATTCTGAAGTTTTTCCAGATCCTGCTGCACTGATGCAGAGGCATTTTGTTATGTCCCACCCCTACAAAGTATCATCTGCAATTTGGCCAACTATTTACCTGCATCATCCAGATCACTGGCAAAGACATTTGATGTAAACAGGACTTTCTAAACATCCTAAAATGAACCAAACTATTGTTCATTTGTTGTCTGTGTTCAGTATAAATCAGAATCAGCATCTTCTTTTGTATGTAAATTTACACCACTCAGTACACATATACAAATGTTCCTATTCAGCATACACCAGAGTCACACATTCACAAATAAAACTGAATCACAATTTTGCCCATTTACAGGCTGTACCACTCAGATCCATTCTAGGCATGTCACGACGTACAAAAGAGGAGCCTGGTGAATAATACTGTATGGAAAAAAATCTGTATTTTCTTCCCAGGTTAGCAGAAGGCAAGCAGGCATTTTGAGCATTGTAATTTTGGAGACAGGTACCTCAGACCCACCTGCTTCCTGAAGCTTGCCAGACCACTGCAGTTATTTTGCACAATTCTGTCACTTCAGCAAGCCAGCATGCAAATCCTCCCTGTTGCACCTTATGTGGACACACCTGCCCAGTTCAATGTCAAGCACAAAACAGAACAATGGGGGTTTCCTCTAGTCAAAAATAAAAGGGGGCTTAAGCTTGAAATGTCTGGCTTTAGAACACCTTCCAAGAGCTCTCTTGTGGCTATCTCAAGTTCTAGCAAAGGTTTGTTTCTTAAGAAAATTATTTTATAAAAATCATTTTTATACAGCAGAAAAATGGGAAGCATATACACCTACATAATCAATTTTGGTTACCAGTGAGCATTCATTAATATTAAAATGTCTATTTAGCATTCTTTTTCCAGTCTTACATCTTTTGCAAAAGACATATATATTATATGCTGAGAAATATCAAGTTTCCTTATAATGAAAATTTTAATAGCCAGGCTATAAGCCTCAGACCTAAGGGGTTATAGAGCAAACAGATCTTTCCTACAAACAAAACTGCTAAAATAAAACAAATCTTATTTAATATGAAATTGCATCACATGCATTAAATGTATATTAAAGGAGCATTTTAAGACTTTTTTTTTGTAAGTGGCAGATGTTGTGAATAATAATTCATAAAATCCTCTGAATTCTAAAGAAGTGTATTACATTAAACTTTCATTTAAATCTTTCATAGTGCTCAAACACACTGAACAGTGATAGTAGTAAAACACTACTAGCAAACCATTAGAATTAACTGAAATAAAATTTGATATTTTAAAAAACATTTAAAAGGATAATGCTTCTCTCTATAGATCTCTTTACAACCCTTTACGTAAGCTAAACAAATGTAGCGACCTACTGAATTACTGCAATTTCTGTTCCACAAACTGAAGTGTATGTAAATTTCTCTGAAAAAAAAAAAAGCAACATCTGCCCTTTAATGTGCAGCAGAATTTAATAGTTTCACCTTAAGAAAAAGAGACTCAGTAACAATGACCTTATCCTTTTTATCGTTAGATATCTTGGGGGAAGAAAATGAAACAACACAAATAAAATACAGTTTAGTGGAAAACTAAACATCTTTAAAAATATTGTCCCAATAGACCTTAGTTTACAGTGGATCAGTAGTGCTTAAGGATGAAGACAAGAGCAAGCTATAAACTGCTTCAGTAAAAGCCAGTCAACCCCTGCTCGCTCCTGCAGCCCCTCTGCCAGCTGTGCATTGTGCACCAGGACTGTGGAACTCCAAGGATTAAGCAGTTAAATGAACACTGCCAGAATAATTACCCGCTGAGACAATAACAATCACTAATGCATATGCAGAACCAAATCTTGTGCTGGTTTTTGACTTTCAAAAACATGATGTATAATACAACAGAAGCTGTTTTCCAGTCATCTCCCGCTAATATCCCCAGGCTGGGAGACCTCTGGAAAGATATAAATCAGGCCTTTTTTAGGTTAGGATACTGTATATGAATGATGGACACTTCTTCCCTTAAATTAACCCAACTCAGTGAAGAAAACCAAACTTGTGGAGTCAGAGATGACTAGAAAATATTTTCCTTGTTAGAATTTTAATGTGATGGTATCACTTCTCTTCATTGAAGTTATTGAACTGGAACGCACTGCAAGAAAGCTAATGGTTTCAGTAAGTGCTTTTGAAAAGCTAACTTTTGTTTAAAGATCAGCCAAGTAGCATAAAATGCTTTGCTACACAGCAATTAATTTTAGGTGTGTATCACTTCCCACAGTAATTCTACACCTTATATTTGCAAAATGTGTTTTCAGAAAGTCATGGCTCTGCCAAACCTGATTCTGATAAAGATTTTACTTCATAAAACTCCCACAAAAAATCGAGCTATGATGGCACTATATTCTTTCAGTTGCAAGTAAATTATCCCCTCTTCTAGACACAATACAGCAGTGATTTAATTTTGTACAGCAGTACCATACAATAGAAAGTGGAAATAAATAAGTCTAAAGGATGAATTGGTTCGGACAGAACTGCATTACACAGCCACCTGATCAGGGTTTAAGAGCTGAGTTATTGCCATGCATTGTCTACGCACAGCACCTAGTTCAGAATACGTTAAAAACTCAGGGAATTCCCTACCTCTAGTTTTGAGCACCTTAAATTTGCGTTTCATCTAATTTTAACCACTTTCATCTATAAAGTACTCTCTGATTTCATCTGGGTATTGGTAGAGTGCTACTTGCTGAGTCACTCATTTTCCCCTTCATCAGACTCCTGGATTTCCATTTGCATTTTCATCTGTGCCTTCTCAATTGTATTCTCTGATCTGTCCTGGATTTGGTAACACACATAAATGATATGCTATTTTGTCAGTTATCTGGAGACTGAACCTAACCTCTTATCATGCCTGAAAGAGTCTATATGGAGACAACAGAACCAATTTAAGTATTTGCTTTAACGTTTTGTAACAGTCCACTTCTTTACTTTACTAAAGGCTGATGAAAATTCATCACTGAAGCCTGAAAATGAAATGCACAGTCATTAAGTTGTGATCATACTGGAAACACCACAGCACCCAGAGACTGTGCAACTAAATATATACAGTAGAGCAAACAGACAAAGAGACTGCAATTAAAAGAGGTTAATATTAGGTTGGCTCTTGCTAATTTAATGCTCACTACAGCAATACCAGACTCACATGCCTCTGCTCCCTCGCTAAGATAGACAAGTCTCAATTCTCAGAATACACAAGAATAGTTTGTGACTGACTTAGAAAAGTGAATGTGAATAAATTAATCTGGTGGATATTCTGCTCCTACAGAACTCAAACACCATACTCTTCCCTTGGATGTTCCAACCTGACCCTCATTTAGATCAATGGCACTTTATGTGTTTCCTGCTTAGATCAATGACACCACACAAACGTAGCTGAAGGAATCAATTTCTTGGCACTTCTACACGTATTTCACAGAGTTAATGAAACATAACATAAAAGCAAGCTACATTCTGAAACAAAGAGGTAACAATTTGCAGCACTTTCACTAAAAATCACAGATTTATCCTTCACTGTAGAAAACACAGTAAAGTCTTTTCCCTGAGTCAGCTTCTGGTCCTTGGGATCCTTTCTTTGGAGTCTATTCCAGAATTATTCACTGCTTATCATTAATGGATAATTACTGTGCCCATCAGTATTTACAACTACTACTTTTTTCTGATGCAGATACACCTCTCTGTAGTTTCCTCTTATACCAGAGAATTTTGTTGCCTGTTGCAGAATTAGACAGTAGGTTGAGAATTCATTTTCCTTGACATCACTTAGGATTAATTTGACCCAAAGAATTCAAAAGTACCCGTGAAGATTGTGAAGGTGTTAATAAATCCATTACAGTAAACTCTGACACAGAAGATTAGCTTTTGTCTCAGTCTAAATGTAGAGGCTAAAATGTTGCTCTGGGTAATACTTGCACAGGCCTCAGAAGGGAATAAGGTTGCAATTAAAAGCAGCACGTGACCTCTACAAGAAATAACAGCAGAAGATTTCTGCAAATAGTAAGATTGTGGTAGGAACAAAAAATAAAGGAAAAATATTTTTAAAATATCTTCTATAATCCTTTTCTATTTTAAGAAGAAATAAGGCAGAATATATGTCTGGAGGATTGAGAATTTTAGCCATGCAGTTTCTCTTGGGTATAGATTTATGGTGAAAACTTTGAAGATGCTTTTGCACGAGTTTTGGCAGATGATTAGGAATATAAGGTCTGGTATTTAAGACAGTCTCAAGAAAGTCATCCTGTCCGCCAGTTTCAAACTTTTACACACCTGGTTGCCTTCAGGACACAATGTCAGGGATGAGGTCAGGAAAGTATCACCACAGAAACTTCTAAGCTCTTCCTGAGTGATGTGCAGTGTATCTTCATCTTCTGTTGACTTTTCCAATAAACCTGGGATTGAGCACAAGCCAGGAAAGCCTTGTAACGTCCTGGCCCATGCTTGCTGCTCCCGGCCATACAAGCCATGGCCCCCCACATCCCTGCCAAGGCTGTGCCTATTCCTCCTGGCACTGCACAGGCAGCACACAGAACTTTCTGGAGTAATGGGAAGTTGCAGCCCCACCGCAGACAGGGCAGGAGTTTGGCTCAGAAAGGTCACAGCCACGAGCTAGAGGAGTGAAGGCAGCTCAGCACAGATCTGAGCAGAGACAAAATGGCCGGGCAGGAAAAGAAAGCAAGAAGGATACGAAATGAAAATACTGTGTGAAAAACGCATCACATATTTTGGAAATTATAATAATACTAAATCATGCGGGAATGAAACCCAAGAAGCTGATAAAACATAGGCATTAAAAAGAAGAAATTTACAGCTTCCGTGTTTTGTTCCTTATTTGCTGTATCTAATGTCTTTCCTTATAAATTTAACAGTCTTGTTAATGCTGACTCTACAAAGTGCTGCATTCTGCCAGCCATTCTGTTAAGCTTCTATGAGAGATTAGTAAATTAGAAAAGGTGAGGGTAAAGGAACAGGGTAAAGAACCACAATCTTCCCTGTTTTTTGTACTACAATCATTTCCCTTTAGGCGAGAAACTCCTGGCTTTCCTCTACGTCCTATATTTGGGGACAATGCCCATAAATTAAAGAGTTAAAGGATGAAAATAGATTTTGGAGAAAATCTAATTTGGTATCAAGTAATATTAGATGATTTTCCAAAGAGTGAATGATCTTCTTAATTGCCAGTGTGTTTCAGGGCACAAACTAGATTTCCAATGGAAATTTTTTAAGGACTTCAAAGACTGATGAATTCTTTGCTTACTCTTCAGTATATCTGAAGTCAAAAAGTAGGCAAAAGAATTCAGCCATTGGCATCAGTGCTAACAACCAGAATCATGACATATTTCCCCCAAGAGATATATGAAGAGTAGCAAGAAAAATGTATTCTCTGTAGCACAGTGGGATGACCAAGCATAATTAGCTAAGGACTATACAGACTTAGTTCCATTTAATGTTTAATAAATCTTATCTTCAAAATATTCCTCTGGTAGCTGTGTCCAAAAGATGCTGCTAGCTGCGATTTTGGAAATTCTTTTCCTTAAATGCCATTTCTGAAAATATTAAGCCCTTTGATGCAGAGGTTTCATTGCTGAGGTTGTGATGCTTAGAGAAGGATTTGTAGCAGCACAATTGTTAAGGTTGCAGTGTCTGCTGGGACTTTACTGAAAGCTTGTAAATTGTTTAGAGCAGTTCTGTGAGGATCCAGATGTGTCTGTGGAAATTCTAGGAAATCATCTGGATCAGATTAAACCCAAGAGAGTCAGCTGAGTTCAACAACGCTTTTCCATGGAAAGCTCAAACATTTCCTAAACAGGATAAAGATTAAGTAATTTTGCTATAATCAAGGAAATCTGACAGTAATGATAGATAGGATCATACATGCACAAGTCCATAGGTTTCCAGGTGTAGGGAGAAATGTTACTGGCAGTAGGAAACACACTTTCCAGCTATCTGGAATGCATATTAATGGTGTTAATTAACTCACATGTATCAATGGCAAATAGAAAACTGTTCCCAGCAGCCAGCTGAAGTTAGGAAAATTGATGACAAGGTGGTGAAGGACAAAGTGAACTTTCATCATCCCCAACACCACATACGGACATGTTCCACTGAGAGACACTCATAAGTTTTTTCTGCATCTTTCTCCTTGAGATATCCCATAAGCTGATTTTAGAATATGCCCCTAGTTGTCAGTGGAGAGCTACGCTTTTAGAGCATAGGAAGATAGTTTTTCAGCCTCTCATCAATTGTTTTCTCCTATTGATTTTGTCTTGATTCAAGGGGAATGTATTCACAGGATCAAAGCAAATTATTAGTTTTGTAAAAACTCTCAGATAGCTGAATGAAAATCCAGTTGGGAGGAGCAGTAAAACAATTCTGTGTCAGCAAGTAATTTGGATTCCAAATCTACAAACATATTCTCTTTATCGATTTTTTTTTTTTTTTTTTTTTTTTTTTTTTTTTTTTTTTTTTTTTTTTTTTTTTTTAATTTCAAAGAAAAATGCCCCTTCAGATTTAGGAATTCTGGAAAAATTTAAAACATTCAGGGTAGGTCAAAGCATGTCTATGGGGAATGCCTTGTGTGCTTCCCTCTTCCCAACTTTTACATAACTAAATTCACAGGAAGTCTGAGAAAAAATAAGGTTAGGTCAAGTTTCTTTTCTGTAGATTTAACTGTTGCTACAATTCTGTTACAGGTTTGTGCATGTGCCATTTTTGGGTTTTCTCTTCCCAAAAGGGCAAATTGTATCAACCCTTTGGTTTTAGCTGCACGAGTTTTAGAACTACAAAACCACCAGACATTACTGGATTCTTTTGAAGCAGGAACAGTTCCCAGCATGACGGAGAGCCAGTGGCAGAAGCAGCCAACCTGTTACTATGTGATAGCCAGTGGAGTGAGGAAAGCAGCACCTCCAGAGCACAAAACTTTCTAAACAGAGATTACTTGGTTTGTCCTAATATTAAACTAGATCTGATTAATACTGCAGAGAAAAACACAAGATCATATCTCTTCATTTTTAGATAAAAGCAGAACATATCTGAGTGGGAATACAAGAAGAAAAAATTGTTTTCCTGGTTGATCAGAATGGAGAAAATTAACAAAGTATTAGCTTAATTATGGAGAAAAACCATTTTTAAGAAATAACTACCAAATATGAAATATAATTCTAGCACATAGAAACACTGCTCAAAACAGTGATTCAGAAAAGATTTTTCAGGACTATCACAATAAGTTGCAATAGGGAGTCACCTTTCTGAGAAGATCCCAAAGAGCCCCAACAGTGCACCAGGAATTCAGCTGTGTAAAAACCTTTGACTCTGCACCCTGGTACAAATGTCACTCCTAGAGAAGCCTGTATGGAATTACATATGAAAAGAAAATACAAATGGCATTTTGCTGAACTCATTTGGGGATAAACTCTGAGAAACCAAAGATGAAGTGATAGGTTTGTAAGACACCTTTTCCCTCCATATATTTTTGTGAACTGTGGGACCCATCCATTGTATTAGTGGAAATTAGATTGTGTTCCTCCGTAATGAGAACTCTGTTCAGGGGAAAAACCAATGCATCTTTTTGTGAGGAAGCTCTGTGTCAGCCTGATCTTATGTCTCCCCAGTTCAATAGAAATGATGAAGATGCTGTGCCATGGATTAACCAGGAACAGCTAGAAAAGAAGTCTGGTTCTGTGACATGAGGGAAAGGGAAACCTTTTTACTGAATAACAGTTTGGAAGAAAAATCTGCAAGGATCTGTAACCTCACTGAGTTCTATTTCCTGCCTGTCTTCTCTACCCTTTCATCATTTATATGCCTCTTCAAAGCAAGGCTTACAGGCTCTATTTGAGTAACGCTTATTATGGCCTGATGAAGTTGCTTTGTAAAGTGAGATAAAAAGGAGAGAATAGCAGAGGTTACTGAGATGGCTAGATAGGCAATTATTTCTATTCATATAACTAATCTTGCACTGTAAGTAATCTTCAAAAACCACCATTTACCTAAATTATCTGAACCAATTAGCAACATGAATGTTTACTTAAACTAATCTAGCAGAAAGCTTGCCTCGAAAACAAATTAGAAAAGATATTCTTCATATACTCCCCTCACATATACCCAGTATTTACATTATTTAGCCACTCTCCAGGGAAAATCAAATCTTTAGAAGCTATCTCTATAAAACTAGCAGGTTTTAATGTTACCCTTCCCTGGGGTCAGTCCCTGGATTAGCACCGGATGCTGCAGCTCCAAAGACTAAAGAGCTGACAGGATCATCTTTAACATCATCCTCCTCTACATCTGTATTCATTAAGAAGTTCTACACCTTGCAAATCTCTGTTTTCACCCATCTAGAATAGTTAGAGGCAGAGAAATAATCTGATAAAATATAATTTTATTTTCTACTAGTACATAAAATTTTATGGGCAGCCTATAATAACACACCTAATAAAATCTACCATAATAAATGACAAGATCATACAACATTATCACTGACCAAAGGCAAGAACCAATAATTCGCCCTTCAGCCATTTGTTAAGTCTATTTATCAGCATGGTCATGCTGAGTACTTCAAGAATGCTTTATTCAGACACGCACTAAGGAATTTTGACTGTTTTTTCACAAAGATCTTATGAGCCATTAATTTCAAATAGCTATTTATTTTACTGTCTAGAGCAAGTCATGAAGAAAGAAGTGCATCTGATCCCAAAGAAGTCTTTCACGCACCTTGTTCTTGCCACTCGGTACAGCCACCTACAAGAACACAGGAGGTGAAAGGGGGAACCCAGAACAAAGACATATTTTCAGAAATCTACTTTATAGGCCTAAGAGAGCTGGACAGAGAGAAGCAGGGACAGTAGCTTGCTGTGTTCCACCACCTTACTGGGAGTCCTGCTGCCCCTTGGGACTGGGACACCTTTAACAGCCTCATGGGTTGTTCATGAGCTGTACAAGACTTGGAAATCCCAATCCTGCCTCTCTGGCTTTTTTAGTTTTCTAAAGCATTTTATCAGTGAAATTTTCCATTGTAATGCTGATCCCCCAACAAGAACCCAAAATTAGATTTTTTTCTTTTCAGTGGGTAAGGCTCATTCAACTCAGCCCTGTAGATTTTGTTATAAATATTACAAAACCCAATGCAATCCTTGAAATACTGAGTTCTATTCTAAGGGTGAGTTACAGTGATGTCATTTGCTGTCTCAGAATTACTTTACTTTTATTTCTAACATTAGCATTCGTATTTCACTAGCATTTGTATTTATACATGTTTTCATTTTGTAGAAGCTTTTGCAGGAAAAGTATAGAAGTTCCTTTTTAAGTCAAGATCTATATTAAGATCTCTTAATATATCTTTTTTTTGGTCCTCTCAATATCAAAATATTTAAGATGCTTATTCATGATCTGATTTTCCACCCTATATTTAACTGGAAGAATCACAATTGCTGCATTAACCCAGAATCATGTGAACTGCCTCATAAAAATGGATGGTGTGATCATATCTGGAATTTACACAGGACCCTATTCAATAAAGCATATTCTGCCCTTACTGTAATATCATCCTCCAGAGCTTTAAAGTCTTTCAAGTGGAATAAAGATGTTGCTATAATGACAGTGAATGTAATGAGATTAAATGTAGTTGGGAGTCAAGGTAAATGGCCTTACATCAGAAAGAATGTAGTAACACAGATCCTTATAATGAAGACAAAGGATATTACCAGCACATTTCTGCTACATTTCTTTGGCAAAGCAAGGCCACAGCAGGACATGCTATGTAATATGAATTCTGTGTTCCTTTCAGTATTTTACATTTAATAAAACCTGCATGCTTTTGGACATAAAGGAATAACTAAAAAGAAGTATCTTCAATAAGCATCGAGATCTGTGTTAGCAATGGTAACATCCCTAAGAAAACCTGACAATCTGTTTTATTTAGGAATTAAAAGGATTTAATGTAAGAAATTGCTTTAGAATTGGGATAATTTTTTGCTGTTAAATCAAAATAATCACAGGGGAGAATTCAAGGCCCATTCTGAGTCTGTCCAACAAAGGACACGCACACAGGTTTGCCCTAAGCTTGCACATTATTATGCAGACTTTTATTCCAATAGTAAAGCCCAACTGGTTCTAGAATTTACTTTGATTCTATTACTTTTAACATTTCTGAAGGAATTTATTAATAATTTTGCACTATTTAACTTGAGATTCTACCTTTCAATACATGAAATTAAAAGAGATGCTCAGGAGTCTTATTTATCGCAGAGGTCAGCAAGGTCACCAACTGTTATCAAGCAACTAGGGATCTTTGAAATAATATTAGCTTTAATGTTACCAATGTCTGTCTTAAAGTGCTAACCTACACTGGGAAATAAACAATAAAATATGACAATACAGAGTTCTGAGGGGTAAGATTTTTTCTAGCTATAGCAAGTCACATACCGGTGCTTTGTCACAGCAATACTGTCTTATTTCCATAGAAAAGATCAGTTAGTAAACAGAGCTTTCACGAAAATTTTCGAGTGGTTGTTTTGCTCTAATTATTTATTTCAGCTATTAAAATCAATAGATGCTGAAGATGAGCTTTTTCAAAAAAATTAAATGGATTTAAAAGAGAATTTGTCATCAATATCTCCTGGTTGGCTTTAAAAACATAAACCCTAAAATCATACAGGCCCACATTTCTGAAAGCCTCAGATGCAACACATTCCCTAGAAATGTACCAATGGTGGTAAACAAAAATTAGCTCTCTCTGCCTGTGAATAGCTACCTAACTCTGTAGGTTTTCATATGTGCAGTGACCAGGAGATTCACGCAGTAAAATCCCTAGGGACTGAAGGTGGATTGCTGCAAATCCACCTTAATCACTTCTGCAATTTATGTGCCTAAGTATCCTTTCCCATCTACCTGATTACAAAGCAAGTTTTTGGGTAGACTTCTCCTACTCAGCTGAAATAAAAATGGAAACAGCACTATCAACATAAGCAAAGTGCACAGTGGAACATGTGCACTGCATGACAGGCATTTATTTAGGGGCTGCTTTCTAAATTAGCAATATGCTAATGTTTATGGTTTTTTCAAAAGACCTTAATTACTACATAAAATCATTTGATTGTGAAAGGAAAGCAATAAAAAAGAGTTTAGCCTTAACAGATTATAGTCTCCTTCTGCTGCTGCGAGTATGGAGGAGCATGAAATGAAAAGCTCCCACTCAGGTACTGCACAGAGTAGTGTCACCAGCACCAACTAAACTGCTGCCAAGTCCTGATGCTGATGTTATCTTTGGTCAGCAAAGAGAAGAAACCAGCTCAAACCCTTCCATATTTCTCTCTTTTTGATTTCACCTTCTGCAAAGCAGCTTGGAAGGTTTCTGTCTTTTGAGATGCTACAAGATGCCGCATGAATTTGTTCTACCTCTCCAGACAGAGCATCCATAGGTCATTCTAGACTACACTGGTAGCAGACTGAAGGACAGTTCACGTCAGTAATCACCCAGCAAATCCTTCTCTGAATCTCAGCAGAGCTTGCAATTCACACAGCTTTATTCAGCCCTGCTACTGAATTTTTGCTAATCCTACCAAAACCCAAGTTTACTCTGTCTCCTCAGAATTGACATCACTTTCTTAAGGTTAACAAACTATCACTCCATTTAATTTTCAGTAGAGCTGCCTTATTACAGGATGTGTGGTGTCAGACTAAACATGCTTTGTTGCATTGGTTTTCTTGTCTATGAAATGAGACCTGTGATGGTAACTCAGCATGGTTAATGTAACCAAAACCAAGGCATTGGGAGAGGAAAAGTGTAATAAAAGCATTAAAGCTGATGTGGACAGAACCATCAGCACCTCATAGGTAGCTAAGAAACTCTATACAATGTCCTGTTCAAATAATTCATCCAAATATCTTACAAATATTGTCAACACATGGCAACCTCAGCAAAAACAAGCTTGACTTTTGTAGCAGCACAGGATCCCTGAAGTCCTGTACACAAAGCATTTAGTGTGAAATCAACTTGCAAAGCCCAAGCTCTCCATGTTACCCAAGTCTTCATCAAAACTTGCTCCTGCAGAGACCCTCCTCTTTTGACATTCTATTGTGATCAAATCAAATTGAAAAAAATGAGATTACAAAAGCCTGACCTACTTCCAATCCATGTTCAAGTGATGTGAAGTACTACAATATTCCAGAGCCTGAAGAGGATTTTTGCAGCACTGTTTATATCATCTTCTGTAGAGAGCCCTTACTGTTTGCAGTCTTTCATAATAAACTTTATCATTTGAAGCTGTAAATAAGTGTAGGTAAGTGTTAATAATGAAAGAACAGCACAATTTAGGAATTCAAAGATGTAGTCAGGGCACGATTTATACAGGAAGCTCTGTACTAAATATTCAGATGATGACAGCAAGGGAGAGAAATTCTGCCTATCTTTAAAATTAAAGATGAAAAAACCAGAGTACAACAATGCTGTTTTCTTGAGAAGTGAGGATCGGAGGGACACACCTCTTACTTGTTGGAAAAATCAAATTTTGTAGGAGCTCTTTGGAGGTGAGAGCACTTTAGCTCAGAACTAAGTGCAGGATTTCCGCTGCAGCTTGCCTTTCTCTCCATAAGGCTCTTGTCACTCCTCCCAGACAACTCTTCGGAAATTTAATTTAGCAATATAAACACCGGGAAGGTCAGAAGAGGGGTAGATTCTTATTTCTAATTTTTGGTTGTTTCTCAGAAACCATGTCAATAATGATCAAATAGAAGCAAAGATTATATTAGACAAAAAGAGAGGTTGGAAGTGAC
Source organism: Oriolus oriolus (assembly GCA_013400235.1). Classification (NCBI taxonomy): domain Eukaryota; kingdom Metazoa; phylum Chordata; class Aves; order Passeriformes; family Corvidae; genus Oriolus; species Oriolus oriolus. Next base: position 84,076 of record VXBT01011472.1, on the reverse strand, counting down.
TTTATTTCTATCACTAGTGATTGCATCTAAGTAGAGTTCAGCAAACAGAGCCCATTATTACTCTGTTTCAACTGACTAAATGCTTTAAAATCCTGGCATGTTTCTCTATTTTGTAAGTAGGAAACAGTGGCAATATTTTGTTCCATAAAAAAATAAGATTCAGAGAGCTAAATCTGAGCCTTATTGGGAAACCAGCATGTGGAATAAAAATCACTGGTAGTCATCAGTTGTGTTTTATAATGACTTTAGGGAATTTTTTTTTAAAATAAGAGAAAGAGAGAGAGAGAGAGATTCAGTACCTCCTGTGTTGCCTGACGCAAGTCTAGAACGAAGTGACTCATTTGTGTGTTTTCTTACTTTTGAACCTGGTGAGTGTTTGCTCCCATCTCTGTTCTCACAATCATCACTGCTGTCTCCACTTTGCTGGAAGATGTACATTCAGAAATCCATAATTTCACTCCTTTTTTTTTTTCTTTTTCTGTACTGGTGGTAATTATAAAATAAGCAAGAAAAATACTAAGAAGTCTTTCTTCTTTCACATATAAAGAAGAAAGGAATATGCCATGTTGATCCTGGCAGGGCTTCAGTAAGCAAAGCTCAAGGAAGGGACAAGCAGGTTTGGAAGTTGTCTGTTGAATAAAAGATTTGGATTATTTTTAAGGATTCAATAATTTTCAGAAATGTTTGTTCAAGTTTGCTTATATATTTTCCCCTTACCTTTACATAAACCAAAATTATGAACAGATAGGATAAACACCTGTGGAAAAGGGTAACTAAAAGGGCAGGGTGGTGTTCCTTGTGGCAGCAAGGCAAGTGTTCAGTAAGATCCATCTACGAAACAGCCTAAACCTTCTGAAGGCTGGTTCTTCCCAGCACGCTCTGTATGTCAGAGCAGTTGAGAGCCACAAAGAGTTCTGCAGGATAAAGTACTCTCAGAAATACCTCAGTAAGGGTCAAAGGAATCTTCATAATACTCATGAAAATGAAATGGGGATTTGTAGATCTCACTCTGAACATTTCAATTCCTTCAGCTCTGTTGGATTCCATCTAAGGAACAATTTGACTTTGACTTTCCTGTGGGCAAGTAAGTCACTGACATGCTCTTACAATTGTTTGCAAGAATCATTTTAGACTCACTTATAACTGTGGGCCTTAGTGATGGGAACACTTAGGTTTATGATCAGAAGATTCATGCCAAATAAATGGCAAGAACCGCACAAGCAAAAGCCTTGTCTGCTTTGAAGAGCTTATGTAGCTTCAACTTTGGTGTCAGCAATAATACAGAACAAAATGGCAAATCCCAGTGGAACCAACACAACCTCTGTGTGCAGGTACACCTGAATTAGTCCAGTAAAGATACAAAGACTGAACGGTCCCATAACTTTCTGATAAGTCCCTAGAAATTTTGTAGTGCCTCAGATGGTGAAGGTATTTTATTCTACTCCCAAGCAACTGCTTTTTTGGATGATTTAAATTTTGTTAGGTATTTGTAGATATCAAAAAAATTAGAAGTCAACATCTAAGAAACACTTTGGTATATTCTATAAAAATGGTTTGGCTGTTATAAAGCAAAAGACTAACTTTTATTTTCTGTTGTTCTCTCTTTGACTGGAAAGGGAACAATGATACTAAGCCAACTGTAACATTCTGGATATCATTAGGTTTATATTAGTAAACTCTTAAAACAGACATTAGCACAGAGGTTAATCTACAAAAAAAGTAAATGTTAGATGTAATTAATCCAGCAGCTACCTGTTCCTTGACTATTACCTCATGATCTGGGTTTTTCTTGTTTGCTTTGACGTCAGAAGAATAGAACTGCTGCTCTTGAAATAACAGTATTGCCTCCAAATTTAGGCATTCATTTAGAAATCTTTCAAATTTGTCTTACAGTTTTCGGTTTAATTTTCCACAGATTCATAACTTATTTCTGATTAGTTATAGAAAGGTATCAACACTTTCTAAATCTTATTTCAAACAAGACTTTCTGAGGATAACAGTCATGTCCACATTAAAATTGAGGAAATATCGGGTCAATAAAAGTAAGTTTTGACTAAAATATATTATATTCATGCTTTATGCATGTTTGTGTGTCTGACTTCTCTCATTCTAGAAACTTCTGCTGAATTGGAATGAAATTCTGGCAGCATGGAAATCACACTGGGTTTTGCTATGCATTTTAGTAATGCCATATTTCAGTCAGCCTTTTTATAGCTCAGCTCTCATAACAACCATTTATATGCTTTGCTCCAGAAGGTATCTTTGCGTGTTGTAGGCTCCGAATCTGCCCTGCTGTCAGCAGTGCCCCTTCCACAAGAGAATAGAAGTCTGCTTGTCCTCAAGCCAATAAAACTTTGTTAATGACAAACTTATTAATCTCTATATCACTTTGGAACCTCAGAATCAAGCAACAACAATTTCCCAGAGAACTGGAGACATTTCATATTATTTGAGTAAAAAATTTAAAATCCAACCTCCCCCTCAAAAAAAACCCAGAAGAAGATAATGTCCTCGAACCCATCATCATGACCAATAAGCAAGATTAGTACAACATTGCCAATTATTCTATGTTTTTTATAGGAAATATATGATATTTGAATCATAATTTCTTTGTAATTGTATTATGTTGAATATGCTTCCATAGATATCTCCTAAATAGTTCCACATTAATTATTCAAGCAGGGCGAAATAAAAAGAGAAAATAGGACACAGGCTGAATTGCAAAATGGGAATTCTAGTTTTTCATCATCTGCAGTTCTTCACAGTTCTGCCTTTGTTGTGTGATTTGTAGACACAGAGTCAATATTGTTGCAGGAGCCATATGCTCCAAAGGGAGTGCAGGAGGCAACACTGACTGTGTACAAGGGAGATGCTGAGTTACTGCATTTCGAATCAGCTCCTTAGACAACACCCCCACAGAAGCACTGCGAGGGCGGGGAGGCCCTGGCACAGGGTGCCCAGAGAAGCTGTGGCTGCCCTGTCCCTGGAAGTGCTCAAGACTGGGGTGGATTTGAGTAACCTGGTCTAGTGGAAGGTGTCCCTGTCCACAGCAGGGCTTGGAACTGGATGAGCTTTAAGGTCCCTTGCAACCCCGGCCATTCTATGATTTTGTGATATACATATAAAACACGGAGAAATTATTTTCCACAGTGAAAAAATATCTGGAAAAATGCTTAAATCTGCATGAGTTTTGCCCCGGGAAAAATGAACTAGAGAAATAATATTTTAAAATCTATGATGCATTTTAGAATTGAAGACTTCATTTCTACTTACATTAAGATTCTTTTCATAAAGCAGGGCACAGGCAAGTGTGCCACAACTAGCAGACTTACAGTCTATCAGCAGTACATTCATTTCTCACCTAAATATTTTCTGCAAATTCCCCAAATCAGGAAGGATAAAGGTGAAGTTCCAGAACAATGTGAATTGAGAGTCTTGCCTTGAGCAATACACAAGCACCCACATAAAGCCAGCACTGTGACAAACACAGCCTACCAACAAGAAAATGGTCAAACAAATGGAAGGACAGAAAAGCATGGGGAAGAGTTAAGGCACTGTTCAGAAGGAGTGAGATTGCAATATTTCCCTCAATAATTAAGATGTGCACTAAATGTATCCATTAAAGTCATGGATGTATACACTGGTTTGCATGTGCATAGGACTAAATTGATCCTCAGTTGTGTGGTGAAATAATTACACAGTATCATTTATGGATTGCAGTAAGCATTAGAATTTAGCCTCATTTTATGCTCAGTGTGTAATTTGAACAGATTTAGCACATAATATGATTTACTTCAAATGGAAGTTGCACAGAGCTTTAAACTCTCTAGTATATTTTCAACTGAAAATGTACTTATAGTAAACCAAAGTTCATTCCTTTAGGTTACAAAGGAAAACAGAACTATGTAAGGGTATAATTCCTTTTCCAGGAGTTGATTCCAAAGTCACACTAACACTGTAATCTTTTTATTCAATAAGGATATTTTCCCTTTTCTGGACTTCAAGACAGTGCAAGGCTGTGCATTCATCACTGCCATGGTTTCACGTGTGTGTTTGTATACTCAGGTAGGTCCAGTATTTCAAACCTAAAGCACAGAGTTATATTTAAAGATTATGTTACCTGTTTTGGAGTAAAGAGCAAAGAACATTCCTATTTATTTCACTTTTTTTGTGATAGCAATTAAACCAACTCAAGAGACTTCATATGAAATCAAATAAATGTATAACCTCTTAAGTGTTCAGAAATTATACCCTGTAAGGCAGTAATTTCTTATATGTCATCAATCAAAGAATGGGCTACAATTAAGGATTAGAAAAATTGATACCTCTTGCTCTCATGTGTGTTTCTCTCATATTCTGAGTTGCTGAATTACCTAATCTCAATTATTGCGTAGTATACTACTACCTCAAACAAACGAAAACCAAAACTAATTCTAATTTTACCTGGGAAGTGCCAAAATTCCAGAATGTGGGAAGATGTGTGTACTTACTTTAGCAGGGTTTTTTGCAGTCACTACAAAACACAAAACCATTCCTTCAATATTTCCTTTTTCAAACCAAGCAAAAATCTAGTCTTCTCCAAGGAATATTTCAATATCAAGTTTCATTACTATGTTTGCTGCAAACCTTAGAACATGGCAACCTTTTTTCTAATTCTCTCAAAGTTATAAGAACTTAAATTCTTTTAGTTAATTACAGACAGAAAAGAAAATCCCAAGCAGTGAACATTTGAACAGTTATAAATATGTTGCACCTGTGTGGGTCTAAGGTACAGAAGGTGAAGAAACCATTAACATGAAGTGCTACTATAATACATAACTGTTCTATAATAAACATTTCTTGTTGCACACACAAGTTCATAAAAGGTTTAAACTTTGATAAAGAGAGGAGAAAATATCAGTGTTCTATGCTGCTGAGAGAAAGATGTTTTATTCAGTTTGGTTGATCTCATCTATGTCAGCAAAAAAGCAGTGAAGTGTAGAAAAAAAGCACATAAAATCTCCCTCATTTTGTTCCTCTTTCTCATTTCCCAGGTTTTGGCTAGGAACGATAAGAAAATCATAATCATACAACTTAAACACTTAAAGATATTTGTGCCAGGAAGCAGAAATACTTAGCAGTACATATAGAGATTATACCGTACGTACATCCTGCAGGGCAATCTTTTTTTTAAGAGGAGAACCACCTACCATGTGTATAACAGTAAGTGCCAAGGAATAACTGCTCCAGATGTAGATCTCAGTGTACACTCATTAATGCTGAGGGTCTCAGCAGCTATAGGGCAACTTTTCAAACAACAGTTCAGAATTTATGGCAAATGACCAAAATTTTTACCCCAGCTAACAAGTATTCTTGTGTTGCTAAATGCCGGTAGCACAAACATGAAGTGCTGTCAAGAAGAGGCTTTTTCCTCATCCTGGCTCAGTTTTGACATTTTGGGTTGTTGGCATTTTAAAAGTTTTAAAACTTTTTTCATAGAGCAAGCCAAGAGCACAATTTTTTAAAATTTTCTTTTTCATAAGATATACCTTTACAAGCATTTTCTCCATTTCATCGTATAAATTTTCTGCTTAAATAGCACTATCAGAAGGAAAATAGAAACCTCTGTATAACTTTGACACCAATGTATCTTAATGCCTTTTCCTCTTGTTCTTGTGTCACTGATCAATAGATCCAAATGCCATGCATTCATCAAGCTACAGGGTTTGATTGCAAAAGTTGTCTTAGCTCGTGCTTATCTCTTGTGTCCTACACGCCTAGAAATGTCACAGAGGAGGAAATCCTAACCCTACATATGTCAGCTTCTGTCAGATGAACAGAGACCCTGAATGAGGGCTGTTTTGGCATTCTTTTGTCTATCAGGAATAACTGGAGCAACAGTCCACTTCAAGGCAAAGAGAAGAAATAAAGGCTCCTTGTTCCTTGAACTTCTTTTTGTTAATTATGAAATCAGCTGCTGACTTCGCAATCCTCATCTGCAGCCTCATTTGGGTGCAGCCTCCTAATGTTACTTGACAGTCATTGATACCATTATTTTTGATACTGATTTATACTATTATATTCTACAAATAAATCTCCCCCTTTCCCAGATTTTTAGAGAAGCAGAGGGAAAAAAACCTGGGGACACATACACGCACACTTTTTTATCTCAAAACTTATTTACAGAGAAATTAAAAACTGGTACTGTGTAAAGCCAAAGAACTGCACGATGTAAGAGTGCTGCCCCATTGATTTGTCTGTTTATCAGATGGAAAAAGCCCTCAGAGCTCCTGAAAACTGGCCATTTTCTCACACTCAGCCTGAGGACATAGCCAAAAATAACAGAGAGGAAAAGATCAGCATAAATTGAGAGGCTTCTAGCAGGTTCTCCTCTTCTACTTGATGTTATTGTTCAAATTATTACTAGAGCAACGATCAGATCAAAGCAGATTTAATTTTTAAGGGCACTGAATATTTTTCCAAATGCCTTATTTTGTTGTGAGAGTTAATCATATATGTGAGGGCACCTGAAGCCTTGTGAGGTGAGTGCACCTCAACAGTCTCATTGATCTCCGTAGCAAAGTCATTTAACCTCTCTTTCTCCCCTCTCTGTCAAAACAAGGAAGACAACATGAATTCATATGATTCTTAAGAGACAGAAAAATGGTCTTTTTAGTTATCAAAATCTGCCATTTTGATTCATATTCTTCTAAGTATCATTGCCCATCATAAATAATTTAAAAGCTCATCTGTATTAGAGAGGATATAAACTGAAATAGTAGCACAGAGAAATGAACATGTTAAGCCCTGTTTTAAGATATTCTTAAAGAGCAAGCTGCGACTGCTATCAAAGGTAACAAATTTTACATGGTTTAAGAATTAGGGCAAAACAAATTGAGTGCAGCATATTACATCTGTTTCAGCTGGCAAGAAGACATTTTGCTGCTTTCAGAACATGTTTTATGTGATGGAAAAACCCTGTCAAGTGTCCCAAGGGGGGGGTTACAGTTTTGCTTCAAACTGTTGCCAATGAATAAATAAGGACAAAAGTCCTTTACCATTTGTGCAGCAGTGAACACTCTGTCAGCACTGAGCTGGCAGCAAACAGGACACTACTCCCACTGTTATTGGAAGACACAAGCTCAATCAAGTGATTTACAAAAACATTGGAAGAATTCTACCAAACCTGAAAATATTTATAAAAAAATGGGAGCAGCTGAGAGAAGTCACTCATCAGGCCCTGTATATCTGCAGTTAAAAGCCTTGCCATCTTCAGTGAGAGATCTTGACCCTCAGACAAATAAAGAGCTCCCTTAGAACAGCATGTCCTCAGCCCCACCAGGTGAACAGTAATGTCCTGCAATTTTTCAGGCTTGATTCTTATATAGCAAACCTCCTTTTGTGAGTGTTTCGTGGTTTTCTGTGTTACCATGTAGTTGTAACAATAATATTCAGAGCAGAATTGAGCACTGGGCATCATCTTACATTTACACTGCAGTTCCTGCATCCTGCTCCACGTCCCTCCCTAGCCTGTTCTGTAATTGTTTTGCTGTTTTGCAGCTTGGGTATGATTTGCATGTGTTTATTCACTGCATCTTCATTTCAACTATTGACAGATAAGAACACTGGATCAGAATTTAAGAGAGATTTCCTTATTAATTTGCTTTAATTTCATATTTTATGCAAATTACTCAGAAAAAGGAATATTCTCCAAAATTATATTATACTATTTGAAAAAGAATTTTAATCAATTTTCTTTCAAGAATTTTAGTTATTGAGAAGTTGTCTTCTTTGAAGATAGAAGAACTACTTATCTTTGTTGCTTCCTGGTAAAGATGAATTAATTTAGTTGTTTAGAAAAAGCTTTTCACATGTATGGGGAGTGCACTCAATTCTTTGTTGATTTTATTTTGATGATATAAAATAAGCTAATTTTTTTTCTGCATACTGATACCTAATTGTATTTCCAGAACCAACTTATTTGAAAGCAATGAAATCAATTACACAACCCTTTTCAATGGAAGGAATGTATAAGGCTTTTTTCAACATAGTAGATTAATCTTTTTGATAATCTCAATGTTCTTTAATTCAGCGAGAGATAATTGTACTTGCATTTTCTTATTAAATTAGTCCTTGAGCTAACATTTTTTTCAGTTTTGAATATTTCATATGTAAAAAGGGATAGGACTTTTTTGTTTGTTTGTTTATGCAAGAGTAAAATATCTTTATTCATGTGAGAAACAACAATTCTTAATTAATATAAATCCAGTTTTCACCAAAGGTTCTCAAATACTCAAAGGCAACTAAGCATTATGCTTTGTTAATAAAGATTAATGATTCCAAAGTACACTGAGAACCGCTCATGCTGGTCGTGTACAGACACTGTAATAGCTGGGAAAAATCACCTTTGAAAGGGTGAGGGGGTCTAAAGATGGCAATGACCCACAAAAAAGGAGCAAAGTCAAGTGGTGGAAGAGCTGGCCCAGAGGGGCTGAGCATCTCCTGGCCTTGGAAATTTTGGAGACCCCTGTGGGTAAAGCCCTGGGAAACCTGGTCTGTCAGGGTTAACGCTGCTTTGAGGAGGAGGCGGAACTAGAGATCACCAGGGGTCTCTTCCAATTTGAAACATCTTGTTCTTCTAGAGAAACTCTTCACTTTTGTTATTTTCCCTTCTATTGTAATAATATTTCCCATGGAAGACTCATCTACAAGGTAAATAGAAAGGTGTCTTTAAGGCTGTTGTCAGAAGATCTCACCCTTTTCCTGTGGTGAGTTATAGGCAGTTTTGCCTCTTGCACTACAGATCTGCAGTAGGGGGTTTGGTCTGTGGCTGCAGATACCTGTGAGCTCAGGCTGGGCTTTCTGCCCATTATTGTTGCAGATCTCTTAACGCCAGACTTTTGATTCATAACCTTACCATCACTATTCTATAGTCAGTGTCTTCCAAGGAATTTTTAAAACTGAAAAAGGTTGAAATGCCTTGCTCTAGAGAACTCCAGAAATAAATTAGCTTTCTTAGCGAGCAGAGCCGTAAAAGCAAACTCTTTTTAAAGTTAAATTCCAGCTGTCTCTGAAGACAGGGATTGAAGACACTGATCTTTTCACAAATAAGTCATATGGTGTCCTGCACAAGGCTATTTTCCAGACTCAGTTAAGTTTATCAGTGTACTTCCTTGACAAGCTTGCCTTGGAGAGAACAAGAGAAGTTCCATGGCAGTGGGATAACAAATATGTTATTTAACTTTCCAGATTAAGATCTTCACTCTGCAAACAGAATCCCAATTTTATTTTCTACAAGAAGTCTTAAGTGACAGGGGATACAGATTTAACCAAGAAATGTGTTCATATAGGATTCTGATTGAAGAAACTAGAGATTAGTGCTAGTTTGGACAATTTTATTTCATTACTGCTACATACTGAGATAGCATCTGAATTTTTGTCAATAAAAATATCAAAGGTCATTTGTAGCAGATTCTCTGTGCTTGGATAGTTCTTTTCTCCCCTGGGAGATAAAACATTATTTTATAGATTCATAACAGGGCTGGAAGGGACCTCAAGAGGTCATTTCATCCACCCTCTGTTCCAAGGCAAGATCAAACATATTAATCTTGACAGATATTTGTCTAGACTGTCTTTTTAAAAACTTCCAATTACAAGGACTCCAAAATCTCTCCAGGCAATCTATTGCAAGGCATTGCTATCATTACCTCTAAAAGTTTCTTTTCCTACTAACTAATCGTAATTTTTCTTATTGCAGGTTGAATCCAAAACTGCTCATTCAATTGTCATTGACAATGAACTAAGGTTGCTTCCTTCCTCTTACAGATCTTTTAAAAATACATATTTAAAGACTTAGTTCAGAGCATAAAAGCAGATTAGAGATCCAATAAACACAACTGTGAGGGAGCTGAGGGAGCTGAGTTATTCAGCTTTACAGGAAGAATAGATGTTTGAGACATATCTTTAAATACGTAAAAAATACTTCTGGTGGCTCATACTTATTTATTCAACCTGTAGGAACTAAAAGCAGGCATAGTACTGAAGGTGAGTTCTTAATAACTACAAGCACAGCACACTATTGGGTTTTGAGTCCTGGTTCTGCATCTGCTAATCCGTGTCACAGAACACCCGCTGCACTCATGACGTCTGGTAACTCACCTTATCCAGCCTTCAGATGCAAACTTCTACCCAGCCATTTGCCCCCATCCTGTAATCCTGCCTAAAAACAGTGCCTTGAATATATACAAGCTGGACTACATTCTAATTTTTTTCCAAACATTATTTGCCAAGATCATTTTGACAATTTCCGTGTCTGTTGACTGTACATGTTCTCCAGAGAACACCTGTTCACTGGCTTAATCCCCCGCATGTACCAAAGAAGGCTGAACAAAGATGTCTCCAGGCTTCTCGGAAGGTTCTCCCTAAATTCACCAAGAAAAATTCCTTTCTTCCCCTTTTTTTTAATAAGCTGGTAATATTTGATGACTGTGGTAAGTTTCTTACCTGATTAGTTGCACAGCAGCTACCCAGAAAGTTATTAGTTCCTTGCTGACATGGGCTCATTCTCTTCTAAGCTAATGGCAGTGAATTCAGGATTTACTCCTAAACACCCTAAATAACACCCCTGAGGTAATGCTCTGGTGCAAAGTTGTCTTTTCTGTTCGTTCCATGAACATACATAACCCAGGACAGAAGAGGATCCAGGTAATCAATCACATTGAAAGCCCTCCAATGTGTAAATCAATACAGTGGTTTCAGAGATGCATGAGAAGAGTTAAACAGTGAAAGAAAGCTAGAAAGAGTTGGTTTGGGTTTACTCTTTGTTTTAGAAAGTTTTATAATTAGTGTTGGGGCATGCTGGGCACTGAATTCATTTCATAGTATCACACATAAAAGCAGACTGAATTCCTCTCAGTGCAAAACCAACCTCAAGCTACCTTGACAACAAGATAACAATAACCCTGTAATTTCAATTGTTCACTCTTTTTTATGTGTTCTGTATCTCAGTGAAGTCTCATCTTCCCAGCCCAGTGCCATAGGCTAATAATCTGTAACAAAACTCACTCTCAAAAAATGTCAGATATAATGAAAAACACAACTTCACAGATGAGAAAGTTGGCCCTAGCAAAATCCTAAGGGCCCTAGCTCTCAGATTCTGTAGGTTCTTCTGTTTCATCCTCTAACCCTGAATTAGAAGGCTGTGTGAAATTGAACAATTCCTGCTTCTTTCTACTGAATCACTCATTACCCATCAAAGAATAACTGACTTCCAAAGGTTGAAAATTCCATTGCCAGCTGAGAAAAAAATGACCCCAGCAGTTGAACCTAAAACTTGACCACCCACCCTAATGATCTGCCAAGTGATATTTTTATTAATGAAGATATAGGTCTTCAATGGCCACTTACAGAATCTGAGTGGTTATCACTCAAAAATGATATAATATTTCCTCCTACTTAGGTAGGAATTGGAATATTTAGATTTCTGATTAAGCATTGAATCTTAACTCTGATGGCCTGTTATACACTACAAAAGTTGAAGAGTTTCATTTTGATTTGTGTTAAAACAATTATTTTCTGTCAGCAATCTAAAAAAAAAACCACTCCAAACCACTTTTTTGCTCCTGGCTTTTTCCGTGTCTAATCTAAACACTGAAAATGTCAAGTTTTCTCACTAATTAAACATGTCTGTCTTAGACTCCACTTTTATCTTTCACCATAATGGTGCAGAGTTCCAGGGAGACATTATACATTCATGTTTTCAAATATAAGATGTAAAAACCCACAAATATAAATTTAATGCAGCAATCTCTTAATGAGCAAAGCAATTATGACGTGGGAGAAATGAAGGAACTAGCCTTCTAAAAAGTTCTCAGTATTTATGGGCCTAGGGCTTCAGAGTCTGGTTGAGACACATCTTTATGCAGATCCTCTGTAAAGAAGTAGAAGGAAACTGCCTAAAAAGAGATGGTGGAACCACAAAATCCATTAAATTTATAACATAAATGGTACAATACACAAGTTTTAAGACTGGGACTGAAATCTGGTAGGAACAGATTTTTTTATGGTATTTCAGTTCTACTGTCAAATTTTAAAAAACCCAACAATTCAACAAACAAAAAATATTACAAAAACAACAAATCCTAAAAATCCAAAACTTTAGCAAAAGAGGTTTTGTAAAGTCCAGGTTCGAAAATGGCAGAAGCTTCTTGGTGCTTGTGTAGTATCTCCTAGATTACAGCAGCTGACACTTTCAGAGTATAAATTAACATTTTGCTGCTTTTTGTCATTTTCTTTGAGGTCTCTGTGTGGCCAGTGATTAGTATGATTAGTAAACTGAATTCAACAGAAATAAGAGCACATAGGAAATATATATTGTTAGGATTTTTCATAAAATGAGGAATACCCTGTGAAAGGAATAGAGTGTATTTCAGATGGAAAGGAACTGTAATCACAGAATAAATTTTAAACGTCATCAAATGTGCAATATGAGCAAATGGGAAAAATAGATGGAGAAGAAACACAATTAATTTAAAAAATCTATCAAGCAAAAAGAATCATAGTAAATCATGAAGAATCATCCCTGCTCTTCCCTTAACGGGACATTGGCTTTGGAATGTCGTATCTGCTCTTCCCTTAACGGGACACTGGCTCCTGGAGGTTCAGACAGGTCTGTTCTGTTAATCCCACTGCTCTGTTTCACAGAACTGTGAGGGCTCCATTCCAATGTGCAGCACAAGGAAAGGCCACCTGTGTGTCAGGACTGTCAGAACAGAGTGCCTGAGCACACTCAGGGCAGATGAGAACCTACACAGCAAAGTAAGAGCTGAGAGTGCACAGGGAGCTGTTCTGCAGCCACCTCCCAGGACATGGTTCCTGGACATGACCTGAGATCAGATACTTTCCTCCTCTCACCTGGAACGGGCTCTGCCATGAGCTCTGCCTGCTCCCTCTTGCACAGTCCCACACGGCCCTGCCACAGAGAGCCTCAGCTGGGGAACATATGTTCAGCTGATTCCACAGCACAGCTGAAAATGCAGGCTTTGGAAAACCTCAAAAAACAAGCATTTGCTGGCCAAACATGCTGTGCAAATGTAAACTCAGCATTTTGAGCAGAAACACGGCACATAACTTTAAGAAACAGATTTGGGGAAGGTACCAGACACACAAGTGTTGGCATCTGGGGTGGCTGTAGTCCTCTCCAGGGCAGCATCTCAGCACTGAAACGGTGCCCCAAAACTTAGTGCAGCACTGAAGAACTGACATATAACAAACTACTGGGTATAGCTGCCTTTTAACCTTTTACCCTGTTAGACTTTCCTGCAAGAGAGTCCTTAAGAGAAACTCGTCCATGTAAGAGCAGAACCACACCACTCAAAGCAGAGCTGCACCACTGACACCCCTTACCTTCCATTCCCTTTCTAGCTGGTGGTGCACAGCGAGTCCCAGGGAAACAGGGAATGGCAGTGGGTTGGGAAGATCAAGTGCTTGATGGAATTAAAATGTTGCAGACTTAGCAGGTAATATGTGGGTGGAAAGAAGGGTAAAGAGTCATGCAGTTGTGGGAAGAAAAAGAGGGAAAAGATGAAGTGAGATTTAGGGCAAGAAATGAGATTAAAGTGGTGTTTGGGCAGGGCTAACAAAGGATCTAAAGGGGAGATTACTCAAGCACTATTGAGAGAGAAGTAACTATGTTACAGCTGGATTATTAATGATAAGGAAAACCAAATCATTCTGAGAATTTTAATCTTAAAATATTTTCCAAACCAACACACATCTATTGGACAAATCACTCAAGAATTACTCCTGAAAATCTATTAATGGCTTCTGATTGTGATAATTAACATACTCTTTAACCTCTTTTTCATCCTCAACACCTTCTCTATATATTCATACTCAATCTTTCCCACCACAGTAAGTATCTCTGAGAGCAGCAAGGGAGTCACTCAAATTCTCAGTGTAATAAATCCCAGTCATACAATTTGCCCTCCACTCATTTATGAGGCTTTCATGCCTTACCCTCTCTACCGCCTGTTTTCTTTTAAATTTTTGCCAGCTTTTAACAAGCTGACACGCAATACCACAGAAATTGTTGGGTAATTCCTACACTCCTTCCAGCCATCTTTCCTTTTCACCGTGTCAGTCTCATCCAACTGGAAGGTCACTGTCCAGTTTTGTTCCCTGTACTCTCGTCAATTTTAAGTTCTTTTAGCATACCATTCACTTTTGAAATATGTATTTCTGACCCTTTCTGTGGGAGATGTTACTTCAGCTTTTCATGGTTATGGTTTATTTCCCCTGCACAATCAATATTATTCAACAATGTTTTATTTTCTTCAAAATATTTTTACTCACGTCAATCACATGCTTTTCTTCTCTCAGGATTTCTCTAGTTTCTGATTTAATAACCTTAGCTGGCAGTGGAAAATCTCCCATCAGTAAGATTCTCTCAGCCATCTCTCCTGAGCTACTGCTCTCTCTGGTGCCATCTTCTATTCTGACTTGCTTTCTTGATTTTGTATGACCACTTCCAAAATTTTTATTATTTAGCACTTTCTTTGGGCTCCATTTCTGTCCTCAGTAATCATAAACACTTTGCCTGAGAGCCATTTTCTTTTGTGGTCCACTCCTTCAGTGCTAGCATTCTCAGCTATGCCTGGGAGGGTTACATCAGTAACTTCTCACTTAACACTAATCTTGCCTTCCTTCAGATTCAGCAGGGTTCAAAAATGGCTATTGACACCAGCTGTATCTGTTCTAATAGTAATTCAGTGAAATTTCAGTGGAGCCAGGACTCTAACTTCTTAGCTTTTAATTAAAATGTAGATATGTACATGTGGTTGAGCTCTCTGAACCACAATTTTCTCCAGGATAAATTCCATAGCTCTGGATGAAAACTCTCAGTCTTTTCACTAACACAGAGTCATCTAATTTCTTCAGTGGTAGTTTGATAATCTCTGAACAGTCTCTTTACGAAGAAGGAACAGTGGTTTTGAATTGACATGCTACAGCTACAGCATATTTTATTGCTACAATAAACCTGTAGCTATTAAAGAAATTAAACAATGAGTATGATGTGCCTGAGCTTTTAGCAAGTGCATGTGGGTTAGTTATTTTATGATGTCTGACTCAGCTACTTCTGATGAACTGACCAGAGAGAATACCCACATTGCTAGGAGAGCACTTTCAGCAGACTCAGAAGAGAAAACAGACACAAACTGAACTTTCCTTTCCTATTCCCAGTGTCACTAACCCAGTTTAAAGTGGTGCGACATCACTAGAGAAAAGACAAGTCCTACCTGAACAGAAATTTTCCCCTGTTTGTTACATCTCAGTGAGAAGCAATCCTGCAGGCACATGTGCCTAGGTGCATCTGTATTTATGTGAGAAATACAAAAAGCAGTAGGAATGTGGAAAAGCTGTCTCAGTGTGTATTGCACAGCTGTGATTACAGCAAGATCCTATGTCCTTTTTTGAAGGATAAAGAGTAATGCCATCCAAAACACCAAAGTGAAGGTAGATGACTGGTAAAACATCAAACTTACTGTCAATTTTCAATTATCACCCATGACTTATATCCACTTATTGTGAATCAGGACAGTTTTTAAGAAAGTAAGAACAAATTAAACAGAACTTAAGGAAATGTTACCTAAGACCTGGGATACCAAAAGAATAGAGGCAAAAAAAATCAGAAAAATGTATTACCAGAAATTTAGGAAACACATCTATCCTGAAATTTATTTTTAATAGAATTGTTTATGATCATATTTGGTTCTAACTGACACAGTGATGTTTTAATTGACCTTCTGCATATTTGTCTTTCCTCTCCCTACTTATTTATGATGACTGGGCATGTAGGGACTATAAATGATGAATCAAATTTTCCCATAATTACTTCTGAATTTTTTACTATGCACAATATACAATAGCCAAGGTCACAGAAGTTGCCACTTATTGGTGATCATAATAGGCCTACCTTTTTCACATCCTAAAATCTGAATCTAAACATGGAAAAATGCCAAGTATTCAGAGAACTGAGAGGCCTTAAATGAATATCTGGATGCTAGGCATTGCTTTGGGATGGAAAAAAAAATGAACAAAATCTGCCTCTAAGGGACTATGAACATCCTGCAAAAACTGTTTCCTTATTTAAACCTCCCATGTTTATCAGGATGCCTGCTTACATGCTTTGAACTTTAGTGTGCAGATGACCTTACTTACAGAAGCAGCCGTAAACTTCTGCTCAGTGTCTGCTTGCACTGATAAAGGAAGAACTTTCTGCACTCAGAATTACATGCTTTGAAGATAGTAAGGTAATTCAGAAAGAAATTTCATATTCCAGTGATAGCTTGAACATGGGAAAAAGTCACTACAGCAATAAAAGAAGGGTAAAACAGTTCAATACATAAAACGTCAAACATTACAAAGAGGTTACGTCCACCCATTAGTGTTTAGAAACTACTGCTATAAAAATTGGCAAATTTCTATTTACACAGGGTAAAAGGGCAAATTTAATGGACTGAATTATGACCATTAATTTGTTTCATTAATTTCATTTTATAGCTTTGGGAAGATTTTAATAGAAGATTTAAGATGCGGCATGAGCTTAATATATCTGGTATTTAGCAACTGTACAAAATAGTAGGTTCATTTCATAAGGCTTAAAGACTATAACAAAGTTGGCCTGCAGTTGGATACATACACACAGAATTTTTATAATTCTCAAACAAAGCAGATTTTTCACAAAGTCCCTATCACACTAACAGCTAGAAAGCATTTAGGATGTGTTAGTGAATATTCTAATTTTTAAAAAAAATCCTTTTCATCAAGTAGTGAGGGTAAAGCAACTATTTTTCATATTTTTCATCTTTGAAGTGATAGGAAATTACATTAGAGTCAGGTGTGGAAAATTAGATGTAAAATATTCCATTAACAAATTGGCGGGATTGATTTATCCTTCAAATATATTTTATTATATTATAAATATATTTGAAGTTCCATGCGCATTATGTGACATCCTTTACCGTGAGTTCTCTAATGACATTGTGAAGACAAAGTTTCTTCTTAAAACATGACCAGCATAGGGTTTGTCCGTTTCTAACCTTTTGCTTCAATGCACCCCTTCCAACTGATGAGTAGGAAATCTCAGTATCCAAATGCAAACCTCACTGTCCCACAAACCACTGACATTGCCTCCCTAAGGAGCTTTTTCCTATCCCATCCCTTCCCAGGCAAGGAAGATTCAGATCCCGTTTCACGCATTCAGTTATCCATCCTGAGTAAACTGAAGGGACATTAAGGCAGATTTATTTAGACCTGCTCCTTTTGGGTTTTTGCACAAAGTTTTCTTTACACAAATATTCTCTCATGAATCTAAATTCCAGGGATCATATTGCAGAGTGTTGAATACTAAAAACCTATGTAAAGATTTGATTAAGATGAAGCTCTATTATTTTTTACACTGATGTTTATATTAAGGCACTGTAAAGCTCCAGCTAAAGTGCAAGCATCTGATATATGTGCCCCGTTTATGCTACATGCAGATCATTTGTCAGCTACACTAGCAAATCTAATTAGATGTTCTGTTTTGTATTTATGTAAAGAAATACATTTTTGTGGTGCCTTTTTTCCCCAAGGAAGTGTAAGAATAATACTGTTTGTGTTACCCAGATAAAAAAAGAGTTAAGTACCTAATCATAAGTACCTATGATAATTTGAATAAAAATGCCTGAAGATTTATTATTCAAAAGCATTGGAAGAAGTTGTTGGATTATCAAGAAGTTACCTTTAAAAAAATTACAAACAATTAAACTATCAAGGGAAAGGATACAAATTATTGCATGGGGATTTAGAGGCAGAGACATGTAATGCTCTGTAAATTAAAGTCATTTATAAGGTACTACTGGAAACCATATATAAAACCAACTGCTTAGTCAGCAAAGGTGAGTTAAATTCTTTGCCACTGCAAGAAGAAATCCATGGGATAGCCCACTGCATGCTTATCAAATGCTGGCTGTCTTCAAAATATTCAAAACTATTAACATGCCTTGAGGACAGCCACCAAGTTCATTGTCACTGCAACACTCTCAGCCACTTTCTCTGCAAAGGTAAAAGAGGACACAGCCAAAAGTCTCACTGTGTGGATACACAGAGTTCCCTTAACACACCCTCTCTGTTCCCCCTCCCTGTTAAAAGGTCAATTAAATACGGTAACGATGGTAAGGAAGGTGCTTTAGAGATAGGAACAATCTCACAGAGATCTGAGAGATAAAACCAGGGAATTAGTGTGGGAAAAGGAGCTATCCTCCTTCCACAGGAAGGATTTCACATTAGAATATCTGGTATGTGTTTAGGAGATCTCTAGTCAGTCTTTAAAAGTGTCCTGGTTTTGTCTTACTTTTGTGTTATCATTACTTAATGCAAATGTGTATGATAATACATATCTTGTACTTTTGCCCTAAATTGTTATGAATTTATATTCATTAACAATTCCATTTTATAACAGTGTATCACTTATGTAAAGATACTATCTGGGGCCATATAAAGAGTCATAATGGAAAGTACAGCAAAAATCCTCAAATACCAATATTATTTAATTTTTATTGATTAGGATATAATAAAAATGATACTATGTTCTTACAATACAGTGGAGAGAAAAAGATAAAAGAAGCCATTCTCATGGGCTCGAGATCTGCCACAATGAGAGTCATTCTCAGATTTTCTCTTGCTATGCTTGCTTCAAGTTTTAAAAAGATTCTGAAAAGCTGCAGAACTATTGAGAATGTAAAATGTATTATATCTGGATCTTCTTTTTCCTGAAAGCCTTATACAATATAATCACACTTTTGAAGACATGAACATATGCTTTTAATTGACTTTCTGGAAAAGGATAAGGCAGGTATATTAAAGAGCAAGTGATAGAATGGTTACCGTGGTTAAGGTCTGCAGACTTTTTGTATTGATTGGTAAATAGTTAAATATCTGTATATGCTCCAACAAGTGGGCAGAGCAGGAACAAATCAGCCACATGAATGTAGGCTTGTTCCTCCTCATTCTAACTTGCTTCTATAACCATCTTTTCCTTTCTTTAGTGTGGTTATCTTCCTCCCCTCTTTTGAAGAGGAAAATGAGGGTTATTTTTGCCTCTAAAGAGTGAGGGTTATGGGCTATCTGTAACCCCAAATTTCAGTTGGATCTGAGAAGTTCTTGGTATCTCACACACATTTTGATTCATTAGAAGAGGAATGTTATTTCAGATAGTCATTATGTTTTACAGGTTTTTTTATTTGCCCCCCGTAAAGATTATGCCAAAGTAATAGATAAAAGTCTTTAGAATTAAATCAAAACAATTCAGCTTATGGGTGCAAGGGCATTAAAATACATATCTTCAGAAGAAGATATAAGCTATGAATTTTATGGTCAACCAAGGCAACTTGTCAAGCAAAGCGAAATAATTCAGTTATTTGAATAAATAACTCCTACAAAACAGACCTTCGACATTTGACTGTAAAATACTATTAGAGAATTTCTTGTCCTGCCTTTGAGCTGTGCTGACACACAGGTGATAAACTGGAAATAACATTTACCTCCATGCAGGTTATAAATTCTTAGGAACTCAAGGCATTTATTTATTTAGATGGTGATATTGGACTTCAGTTGCCTCATTTCAGACACATGAAAGTTGTTTGGATTCATTCAAAGCAGGATATTGCACTTAAGTGATTTAAAATAATTTCACAAGCAAATTAGGTGTAAAGGGAAGTATCCCATTTTCAGAACAGTCTATCCACAAATTATTCTTTTTGAACAAATATTTGCAGTCCTATGGGATATATAGATTCTCACATTTGATAACATTTTCTGAAGATGAATTAATGATAGGATACATCACTCACCCTAACTATTAGGTCTTCAAATTGCCACAGTTACACAAAATGACTCATGCAATTGCAATTTGCCAGGGTCTTTTTTTTTTAACGTCTGTACCACAGAAAACAAATTAATTTTTGCTAAATGGTGATTTCCTTTACCTTAGACAATATTTACATTACACATTTTTTTTTTTTTTAATATCTGTCTTCCCTATATAGGGGAAACATTCCTATGTGGAATTGTTTTTGCAGTGCCCTGCCTCTACAACCAAGATTGATTTGTGGAGAATGGCTTGGCAAGTGAGAGGAGGGGAAGACACTTTTTAAACCTGTCATGGGCATTTCTACGTCTTCTGTGGTATTTGAATTGTGTGTCCTTTCTGACAAAAAGGCTATTGCCTGCTGTGAAATAGATCAATGGGTGATATTGTGCAGTGATTGCTATTTGTTTAAGAGAAATCTCACTGACTGACCCACTTCCTGTAATGCATGAAAAATAAATGACAGAAGTAATATTTTTGTTCTTGTTTCACTTTCATTCATCTTATTTGATCAGCACTGAACAAAACTGACATCTCATCAAACTCAAAAGTGTATTTCTGCACCAGGTTCATCAGAGGGTGGCATTTAAAACATAGACATTGCAGGAACAAATGTATTTGCTGGCTCTGTCCATCGATGTAAACCTGACCTTTTATCCTGTAGATTTATTGACACCGTGCTGCTTTGTATCATATTTTATTACTATGTGGAAAGCCTGGAAGGTGCTCCCTGTAAAATCACTCTTGATTTTGATCTGAAAATTTTTGCATGTGTAGTAGATTCATCTAAAGATTGAGAAAACTTTAATATGTCTTAATCTCACATAAACCAAGATGACTTAACTACACTTTTTAAAATGCCTCCACATTGGTCTGTGTTTCAGTGACACCAGTTCTTAGGGACACCAGGCAAGGAGAACAGCATCACTGATTAGTATTTTCTTATAGTCTTTTTCACCTCCCCACAAAGCCAATATATCAGCAATCATGTTCCAGGAAAAAAGAATCTATTACACATAGTCTTGTAATTAGGATTTACAGGCTTAAAATAGTCAAATAAATTCCCCGTACAAAACATGAAGTAGGCTCCAACAACTACATTCCTAAAGTAATAATGGATTTGCCTTGTTGTTATACAGTATGCTGCCACTTTGTTCCTACAATCACCTAGGAGACACATAAGCCCTTTAATAAACAGGGTATTCTAAAATTCTTTGGACTGATACATAACCATTTTAACTACAGATAACAGTTCTGTGACTAAATATTTTGTTCTGTGTGGGGAAATTTTGATGAGAACAAATAAAAATTAACAAAGCGAATTCAAATCATGCTGAAAAAACACATCCTTCCAACTAATTGGCAAAATAATGGTTTGCTTTTCTTCAGTATGATCTTTTCCTAAATCCCTTGGAAGCTTTCCAACAAGCCAGAACACTGAAGCACCATGCTGGTGAGCCCTATGTGAATCACATCTGTGTCGTTCTTTTCAGCCTTCTAGGCTTGAACATACTGAAAGAGTCAATGCTTGGCAGTAAAGCAAATAGGCTATTTTCCTTAAAGAAAGAAAAATCTATTATTCTTGTGCTAAAGTCTGAAATCCTAATATTTACCCTTGTCTAAATAATGCGTAATTGAGCACTAACATAAACCAACTCCAGATTTCCCTCAAAACCATTGTTTCCTCTCTTAAAATAGAAGTGGAAAGTAAATGAAAATCATGTTTCCATTCCTGCATTAATTGAGGATAAGAGATTAGAGCTCAGTCATTGAAGTCAAGAGAAAAACATGGGCAGGGTAGCAGAAAAGGGGGATTTCCACTTGTCTGCTAAGTGTCTGAATCTGCACAGACATCTGTATCTAAGTAGTTGCCTGAAATCACTTTATAGGCAATGGAAAGAAATGGGCATTTCTAGAGGGTAATTTCTCTGACATACAATAACATCTTTATTTGGGATAGGGTAAACCAATGCATCCCAAAAGTAAGTACTTTGTGAGCTTCATGTGAAGCCAAAGGTCACACACACTGATTTCAGTGAAGGTCTGAATTTGTATTTTTTCCCTTTGAGTGAATTTTGCAGATTTAAAACAGAGCTTTTTCAAGCAGCAATTTAAACAACACCACAAAGTCAGAAGAAGGAAGGTACAGATTTTTTATGCACACAAAAAAGTCAGTTTCTCATTCACTAGATTTCTCTGAAAAATAGAAGCATGAATTTCAGTCTATATAATTAAGATATCCTGTATTAAGTCATAAAATGTCACAGATATTCAGGGAATATCATGAGTTGGAAGGAACCCACAAGGATCTTCGAAGGTCAGCTCTTGGTCCCTCACGGGACATCCCCAAGAGTCCCACCCAGTGCCTGGGAGTATTGTCCAAATGCTTCCTGAGCTCTGTCAGGCTGGTGCTGAGGGAGCCTGTTCCAGTGCCCAGCCACCCTCTCGGGCAAGAACCTTTTCCTGGCATCCAGCCTAAACCTCTCCTGACAGAGTTTCGTGCCATTGCCTTGGGTCCTGTCACTGGTCACACAGAGCAGAGATCAGTGCCTGCCCCTGCTCTTCCCCTCAGGAGGAAGCTGTAACTGCAGCGAGGTCTCCCCTCCATCTCCTCCAGGCCAAACAGATCAAGTCCCCTCAGCCTCTCCTCACACGGCTTCCCCTCCAGGCCCTTCACCATCCTCATGACCTCCAATAGTTGGACACTCTCCAATAGTTTAATATCTTTTTTATATTGTGGCACCCAAAGCTGCCCCCAGCACTCGAGGTGAGGCTGTCCCAGTGCAGAGCAGAGCAGCACAATGCCCTCCCTGGCCCGGCCGGTGGTGCTGGTCCTGGTGCCCCCCATGCACTGCAACCCTTTGTGCCAGGTGCTCCCACCATGTGCAGTCCCAGCTGAACGCTGCACACTGGGTCCAGAGCGATACCGTGAGAGACAGTATTGAATGCTCTACTGAAATCCAAAAAGATTACATCAACCACCTTCACTTCATTAATACTGTCAGTGCTTTTCCCTTTGCAGATATTAGAGGAAACAGGAGAGGAAAAAGTCACCTTCAGAACTAAGATCAATTAATAACATGTAACTGGTTTTATGGAAAGAAAACACAAACAGTTCCAGTAGCTCATGTAGAGCCCCATCTAGCTGGAATGAGATAGAAGTGTCTCCAGTTTTAAGAAATAATATCTATTCATTAGACATAGTCACTTTTGAAATGTTCTTGGAATTTCTGTGTTTTTTCAAGAGATATTCTTGTACCATAAAAAATGAATTTTATTTTGCTGTAAATTCTGCTTTTGAAAATTCAAAAATCATTTTCTTTCTCAAAAAGAAACTTCCTAAAATGCTGATCCAGATGAACAATTTATTGCCTACTTTGTTTGTTTGTCATAACAATGGCAAATGAAGTGGCTAAAACTAAGACTCCCATAATACTTCATTAAAATCAAAGGACAGTACCTTACTCCTGGATGATATTCTCTATACCTAATTAGAATGTCTTGTCTATGAAGAAGCAACTCAACTGAGGAACAAGTCAGTGTAAAGAAGATAAACTAGATGACTGGAGTACTTGTCTCCAGACTCATTTGAATCTCTCTTTTGACCTCTTACAAAGAAGCAAGGAAGTGCTAGAAGTGCAATCTATAAAATGTGATAAATGAGAAGAGATAGATGATGAGGAGAAGATGAGAGGAAGGATGCTGGACATCTCTGCTGATCAATGAAACAGGAAAACCAGATATATTTTAAAATTCAGGAACCCCATTAGAAGAGAAAATAGCTACAGCAGTCATATTTACGTATAAGGAATATGACCTGCAAAAACAGATGCTTTCTCTGTCATCTATATTCTGTATCTAAAAATTAGTCTTTAAACCCTCCTCTTTAGTTTACTGCCTGATTACCATTAAAGGTTTAATATTTGTCACAATTACATTCTACAAGTAAATTCAAGACCATTTTCATGTGAAGTGCTTATAGATGTTCAGCCAATGAGACGTGCACGTGACCGTGAGCTCTTCACATAAAACTTATTAAATAGCAAAGTTAGTTCAAGTGATAATGATACTGCCTGTTGGGACTTGCTGGGGGATCCCTGAAATGGATGTTTTAATTATGTTATGAATATACTGTCTAGAGATCACTGTCCTTGTGTGTGCTGGATGAAGCCCAGCAAGCCTATACAAGCAGTTCACATTAGTTTGTCTAAGGATCTAGCAAAACACGAGCAACTTTCATCCAACATAATGGTCAAATTATTTGCCTGTGCCAATCTTTCCTACAGTTAAATATGCAGCCTCTAGAACATATTTGTTAGTAGAAATGCACTTTCTTTAGGCAAAACTCTCATCCTGACAAATGTTCAGTTTTTAGCTTTGGAGTATTTCCGGTTTTGAATGAAATGAAAAAGCCATGTACCATGTGTTTTGCCTGCTCAGATCTCTGTGGCTTCTTGCAGCTACAGAGCAGGTTTTTAATGCTTAGTGGCACCGCCCAGGGAGGTAACTGGCAAACAGCAAAGAGTGGTTGGGGCACAAGCAGCTTGAGAATAATTTAAAAAAAGGGGAAATGGGCTTAGGCACAGGTGGAGACCATCTGAAATCATATTTACTTTCACAAACTGCCTTATCTTCATAGAACTTTAGCTCTGGCTTACTGTAGTGACTATGAAAATCATTAACGATCTCCACTAATTTTATCAAGACAAAAAACAATCAATGTGAAAAGAGAAGTCTTTTGCAGACAGCCTTGGACAGACACTGCTTTTTACTTCCAGGATAACATTGTTTTCTGCAACAGCCATATATATGTTACTGAGGATAAAGCTGGATTTAACAATGATAACATTTAATATGGACTTTAATCAATCAGCCTTATCTCTAGTATTTAAGATAGTTGTATTCAATTGTCTGTTCTACCGCTTTTTTTAATGTATTGTACTTGAGGTATACTCTGCAAACAGCCTGACAATGATTCCTTGGTTTGGGATCAAGAGTCAAACATTTGCAGATGCTATTTTATGCCCTGGCTCAATTAGCAGGGAAGGGTTGTGAGAAGCAGTTTTATCCCGGTCCTGATAAATTGCCTGACTAAGCACACTTTTTGTACTGGCTGCAGATGTTTACCTGACTCACAGATTCATGAAATCTGACAGAGATGACTTTGAGGTCTCCATGTATACACCTGATGTATGCAAATATAATTAATATATTAAATATAAACCATGCTGGGGCAGTAATTACTAAATTGCTTTATGTTTGCAGATATAAGGCCAATAATATTAATACAACTCCCTCAGACTGTATTTTCTAAATACTCTGTGAAATTACTCTCTAAAAGTAGGCAACGTTTCTGGTTATGATTAATAATGTAATAATAATAATAATATCAAAAAGGAAATTGGTTCTTTTTTACTGAAGGACAGAATCACAAAATGGGTGAGGTTGGAAGATGTCACTGGAGGTCCTCTGGTCCAACCTCCCTGCTCGGGCATGGTCCTGTAGAGCACGTTACTCAGGATTGAGTCTGGTTGACTTTTGAATATCTCCAGGGAAGGAGACTCCAAAACATCTCTGGGCAACTTGCAAGGGTCATTTTCAAAATCTCTTGATTCACACATGACAATTTGCTGTGACAGGGAGGTAGAATCCCTGGATGTGTGTGTGATGCAGAAGCTGTTTGCCTTCAGTTGCAGAACTTGTCCTCAAACAGGAGACAGCTTCAAGGACAGTTCGCCTTGGAGCATAAACACACAAGCAGACAACAGCATCAGCAAGTGTCAAAGACAAAAGCAACCTTCTTACCTCAAGAATGCTGGCAGTCTAGTGTGGTTTTGGTCACTTATCTGGACTAAGCCAGGCTTTCTTTCATGGAAAACTGCAGTTCCAAGACAAACAGCAACACTGATAACTAGAAGGTGGAACAAGAGAAAAAGAAAAATCACTGATGGTAGGAAATAATTACACCCTCAACAGAGTAGCATGTGTGTGTGCTGTAAATAACTGCAGCATTCCTCACAGAAAACCATTTCAGTATCTGCTGCTTGGAAAGGAGGTGGACCTGGTCCCCTGGAGACACTGGATCAAGCAGAAATAACCACGCAGTTAAGAGGGTATTTAACCTACAAAGCAGGCCAACTTTAACATTCTGAAAATCCCCAGCCTGATCCAACCATTGTAACACAAGTTAATTGAAAAGAACAAATTTAAAAAATCCAGTTTAACTCAAGAATAAAGAAGGAAAACGATGCATACTTTAGTACTGCATATTATTCAAAAGCATGGCAGTGCAGTGTAGGAAAATATATCCAGCAGTTAAAAAATGCTGTATCTCTGCATCTTGTACTGTTGGAGCAGTTTTTTCTCTTCTTAACTGTTTCTAAGCTAAGGGATCAATGACAGGTATCCTTAAGTGTCTGAGGCACAAACATCCCAAAGAAGGGAAAAAAACCTATTTAATGTGGTTCATGGGGCAGGAATAATAGGATGCAACAGAGCAAAGGCTGAATTTGGAAAGGAAATACTGATAATTAGATGTATCTGACCATGTAATAGTTTTCTAAGCGTCCTTGTGAAACACTGTCATTTAGAGTGTTTTAAAATGGATTAAACACTTGGAAAATTGCTGTGAAGAAATCTTCTGCATTGACACAGGAACAGACAAGGTAATGATGTAAGTAAACTTTGTTTATGTAGTACTTTTTTAATTCCATGATTTCTAGATTTTATTTGCTGGGTAATTATGGTTTTCTTAATATATTTTTGTTGTTGTACTGTTTTCCTCTCACTTCCATCCTTCCTTCAATTTCATTTTGACATGTTTCACTTCATTGGAAGACACCAGACTTTTATAGTTTTCAGGAGGCTAAAATTTATATGTATACAAACTCAAGGTTATCCTGTTTGGAAATTCATTCAGCAGCTGAGCAGAATGAGTCGCTTATCTGTAATATTTATTTTTCTTTTCACTAAATAGCCCATTCACTTTAGCTAATTTGTATTGTCCTGCTAGACTGTATGGATTTAAACTGAAGGAGGCTGTCACAGGGAAAGGAACCTGCAAACAAAATTTATAAAAAAAGAAAGATGTATTTCAAAGAGGAAAGAAGAAGGAAGCTGCTTCTCTGGAAGTATCTGCTTTTGCCTCCAAATATTTCCTCTTCTCTCCATGTCCTGCCCCAGAGACTCCTAAATACCCTTACTAACATTGTACTAAAATGCTCTAAAGAACAAAAAACATTGCTACCAGCACTGCTTGTAAACAGCTGCTAATATCTCAACAAATAAAAAGTCTATCACTATTTCGCACAAGTGCCTCATGCCATGATTGCAACCAATATTACTGGTGAAGTATTTCATAGCCAGAGAGGAAATTAACATCAGTATTAAACATTCTGATAGTGATAACAAGATCAGCTGTATTTTAAAGAAAAGCTATTCCAGAGTAAAACATGAGGAAGCACAAAGAACACATTCTTATGATCTGAAATTTCTTTTCTTCCTTAGCCAAAGGACAAAGAAATTTTCCACATTTTAGCCAGAACTGAGTTTTCACTTTGCGATACATATCTTTGTTTTTATTTACATAAGTTACATACTTGGATATATCCAAACTGTACCCTACCATTCTGTAAGTTCAATTTACAGTCATGCTTCCTAAAAATAGACACAAAATATGCAAATATATGCATATGCAAATTTTTGTCAAAGGGAAAAAAGAAAACCTAATTAAAAAGCCAAGTTGTGCATGACCAAATTTTAAAATACAGGCTTACATGCAGGTGCACTCACACCATAAACCTAAACTGTTGGCTTTAATCTTCTCAGTCACACGTGCAAAGTGCATATTTCTGTGTGGAAATAGCCAAGCACAAATTTAGAAGTAGTATTTAGGCACAGTTTTAAAAGCTCTGTGTCTTTTTAAATTGCCTAATTGAGGCTCTTATGCCCAAATAGTTCTGGAAGAGACAACAGATTCCCAGCTAAGGAGAGCAGCATAAATTCACAGGGGGTTGGCTAAATCTAAAAAGAAACGGAAGGTATGTCTAATATTTAGTTTGAAAGAAAAAAACTCCCGTAGATGAATATGAGTATTGAAATTAAATGGTAAAATATGGCCATCTAGAATTATTGTGAATGTTTTTGAGTCTAATTTGAGTGATTCTTAACCTAAGCAAGTACAAATCATGCAGAATAAAACACAGCCTGGAATCTTTCTTTTTTTTCTTTCAAGAAATATTTGCTTTTTTGGTATGAGAGACTGAAACATTGCAGATTGAATATAAAAGGTAGAATAAAGGTATATAGGAAGAACAAAAGCACAGCAAGATTCAGTGACTTATTTACTCAATGTCATGGAGTAGATCAGCATCAAAGAAATCATGAAGGTGCCTCTATCCAGCCACTTGCACATCAGTTTCTCTAATCCAAACCAGTTATACATCCCAAAATTCCAATACAAAAGCTGTGGAGCTAAGTCAAGCTAATATGTCACATCCCTCCGGGATGCTTTAGCTTTGCTTTATCCCTGACACTGCGAGGCTGCTCCTGGGCTGGGCAGACTCTGAGAGCAGCACCTCTGCTTGGAGCTGGCAAACAGGACACAGGGATGGCTGAAAAATGCTGTTTCATAGGCAGAGAGATGCTGCTGCAGCTGGAAGAAGGAGTTAATCTGCTGTTGGGATTAGCTGGAATCGCATTAAGAGAGAGAAGGCCCAGTCAAGTGCAGTGAAGTGCCGAGCACCCCCGACAAAGAGAAGAGGCTGCCCAGAGCAGAGGTGATGCTGTCCCACCCTGAAGGGCTCGCTTAACCCATCCAGCCTTGCCTCAGCCCACAGGAAAACCCTCCTGACCCACGCCTACATGCAGAAAAAATCATTCATGACCACTGTTCAACGTGGGGGAAATCCAGTATATTAGCATACGGAAGAGAAAGGAAACTCTCACACACAGATATAGAATCACTAATTTCCTAATCCCTAATTGCTTAGGGACTTTTACATTATCTATTTCAGAAAAAAATAAAGATGTGATTTTCCATTAGGAGGGTGAAATTGATCATAAATACAAAGTCACAGCAGAGACCCTGACCCTTCAAGAATAAACTAAGCTGTATAAGCATCATTAAATCAGCATTTTGGGACTGGTGTAGAACACGTGTTTCTCTTACAAAAGCACCTAATTTAATAAAGCAGCATAGGAAAATCTCCTGGAACACAGTATGTGTTACTAAATCAGAACAGGGGATTATCTGCTGCCATGCTATTTGATTAAGCATTAACAAGGAAAAACAGCTTTTCAGTGCCCAGTGATAAAGATTAATACAAATAGAAGGTACCATAAAAGAACAAAAGTCCAAAAACACCTTTATTGACCAGCTTCAGTCAAGCAGTTTAATCCAAAAGATGCAGAGGAGCAAATAGTAAGAAAACATAAATTTCTAAGATGTGGAATACTTCAACAGCTCTTGGGCAAGCCAAATTCCTATAGTCTTACATATTTTATTAATATTATAGTGGAGAAAAGTAGATGCTGGAAGCTAACACAAAAATACTGATACCAAGAAAATATTTCCAGGAGGTCTCTACTGTTAGATACATACAAAAAAATAAATAAAGTGAATTAAATGATCACAATCCAATCTTTGAAGTCCCTCGACAAATGTAAACTTCAGTGAATACAATTCATTAAAACCTAATTGCAAAAAAATCAATAGTGCAATTTAGCCCAACCCAAAACTTATTGTAATGCACTGAACATTTGGAAGCTCAGGTCTTTATGAACAGGGCTGAAGTGACATTTTATATTACATCTCAAAGCGTCTCTAAAGCAATTAGCACAGGCTGCCTGCCTTTACTCAGAAAGGATATTACAATAAGTAGCTCTCGTAATAGTGCATCTGCAAACACCCACTCCCAAGGATGCAGCGAAAAAGGAAACGATACTACTAACAATAGTCTTGTAAACCCAGTCTAAAAGGAAAATCAACTATTTATACCCCAAATACATTCAGAGTTCACTATTTTTATTGCTGTTTAGGGAACTAAATGGCCACATTTTTCTTTTAATTATATACCAGGAAACCCACTGACAACGTTAGAAAAGGTATAGTCTGGCCTATAGTCACTGTTTTTAGGGGGAATTGGACAGAATTGGTTCAGAGTGACAGCAATCAGCTTTTACTAGAATTATTTTAAAGTTTTAACTTTATAATATTTTCAAAACATTTTAAATGTCCTGAAATGTAAATAAACCACGACTACAGAATTTTTTAAAAAAACTAAATATGATTTAATAGTATACAAAGATAATTTTGTATCACTGATTGCTCTAGAGGGCTCTGAAAGCCTACATTCTGACCAGTCTCTCCTAATGTTTGAGTTTACAATTTTAATCCACATATCCTTCTCTCAGACTAAAAGAACTGGTGCCACATGACATCCTGTATGGACTAGCTTCTTGTCAAAGCTTTGCACAGGCTGGGAATTACTGTGATTATGACGTGCTTGGGTAATACACACAGAGGCCACACAGCTGCCAAGCAGAACACAAGCAAAATGAAAATGGAAATAAATGAGGCAAATCACCAGTTCCTTTAGAATCATCTTCTCAGGGCCCCATCAATAATTTTCATCTGCTTCACTTTATCTTCCAGTAGTTTGGGGGTTTTTTAAAGATCCCCAAGTTCTCCTCACACAAAGCTACTCATCTCACACATTCCATCATATCCTATTTGATCTACACCAGTGGAAGAAAACATCAGAAGAAGGTGGCACCATACTGGAGGTGAGGGGGAGCATGCAGAGATCTCACATATTCTGGCACAGTCATGAAGCCACTCCAGCAGAGGCTGTACCAGATGTCTGATATTTCTGTACATTTATATTAAACTTAACTAACCTAAGAGGTCACACACACACACAAACCCCGATAAAACACCACAGACTGTCACCAATGCAACAACATCCTTCCATAAACTTTAGCTAGTTTATTTCATAAGCATGCCTCTATATCCAGTGAGAGCTGAGGGCTTAAAAAACCTCTAATAAGGAGCAATGAGGATCTAAAAATGATGCATGGTGACAATGTGCTAAAAAGGTAAAAAAACATTCCTGTTCTGGCTACAATTGCAATGGAAATAACATAAACTAATAAGCTATAACATTTGGAAGAAGCGACTACAAGGGCAGAGATAACAAAAACACTATTAAAAAAGAACTCAATAATGTTGCTAATACTTCACAGAAGAAGGTCGAGTCCTTCAATAATTCCAGATAAGTACTCACCAAGAGCTTTCACAGCAACATATTGGCTACAGCAGTAGAAGCACAGTGTTAAACTTTTGAGTCAGAAGATATATTTTAGTGGGACTCCATCACTGCTCAAGGAGGGTGTTATAACAAGCTAAATTTGTGTTTGGTAGCAAAAACAGAAATGCCATATACCTAGGTAAAAGGGAATTGAGAAAAATACCTCCCCCTCACAAAGTTCCACAGGCAGTATGATTTCTGTCTGGATTAAATAAACACTGAGCTGAAGGACTGAGTCTGTCCATGGGCTAACAAGTTCATATATATCAGCACAAATTCACTTGAGCTCTTCTCAGATTTTGGGTGATTTCATTAACTTTTCACTACCCTGGGTGCCATCTGAACTGCATACAGAAAATAGCCTGACTAAGGCGTATCAATGACCTCCCACTTCCAAACAGAATGTTTATTCAGACGGCTACATTAGACTTCAATACTTATACTGCAAAATTAATCAGAGAAAACAACGGATTCAAAGTCAAATAACTGAAACTAATCAGACAGAATGAAAAGAAAAAGCTAATTAGATTTTGTAAGCCATTTTTGTTTCTGAAGAATATATAGTTATATACACTATATATTAATTATACATTCATACAGAACTCAGATCTAAGGTGCAGGTAGGGTTAAGACATTAGCACTTGAATAAAAAAATCAGCACTTCCTTTGAGTGTATTCTTTGACAAAACAATAAACTCTTCAATCTATCAGGAAGGCTCTGCAAGGTCTTAAAAGAGTTTTGAAATGTCAAGGTTACATTGCAGAGGCTGCAGAGTCCTGACTTAACAGGAACAAAATTTATTATTTTTTAACAAAACATTAATAAAACACCTATTTAGAGACTATCTGATGTTTTTAAATGAGTTATTACAGAATAAAAGTTAACAGTGCAAATAGGATTTCAGCCCAGAGCATATCCTTAGAGGATGATTCAAAGGATGAGCCACAAAATATAGCAGAAAAAATTGCTCATCTTGCCAAAGGGAACTTGGTAAGAATATGCTTCTCCTGAGAAGCTTTTAGAAGATGACATTGGCCACAAGGGACTTCAGCAGTGACCATTTTTTTTACTGGATGTGTCCGGGTGTGCCTGCACCAAAGGAGCAGCCAGAACCAGCCCCTCTGCTTTCCTCCATTTCATGGATTCAGTCATTCAGAATACCCAGCAGCTGGCAATTGTCCAGAAGCTGCTGGGGTGTGTAAGTGCCAGCATGTAAGTCCATAAACTTCCACGGCTCACAGTCACTGGAAATTAGGAAATGGAAGCTGATAAATTCAAAGGGCAGTGTTGGATCCAGACCTTTAACACAAAGTTGTATTTTTTTGTCCACATGTAAATAATTTACAAGTTTAGGACCTGAAAGCATTTTCCTTTCCTCTACCACCCAGCCAACACTTCATTTATCTCTCTTCTGCTTTCTCTTGCACAGAGATTCATCAGCTCTGTGCACTATTTTTGTGACCCAAGAACTTGTAAGAAAACAGGAACATACTCCAGAGCATGGCAACATCACAAAATTGTCCCCAGTTGGCCAGCTCCCTGCTCAGGAAGTGGGGTATTATGGATCACCTTCTTCAGCTCTGTTCATACACTGTATTTATGCACACTGCATAGCTAAAAGACTTTCTGCATTGTGCTTTTTACACACGGCCAAAACAGAGGGCAAAACAGTTGGCACACAATGGTAAAGAGCCCCTAAAAGAGACACACAGGGGGATCCACTCCAAGCAGCTCACTAACCCTTGTATGCACACAGGATCTGGGACAATGATTCAGAAAGAAACAAATCAAAGGAGAGACAATCAGTAAGGCTTCAGAGAAAAAAAAGCTTCCAAAGAAGGATTTGGAAACTAACAGAGAAGAATAGCTGAGGAATACAGAAAAAAATTGTGGGTTTTTTCGGTTTTCAATCTAAATAAAAATAATTCATGTTCTAAGGAGACTTAAATCTAGAGGAACTCAGTTTTATTATGTTTGTGTTAAATTTGTGTTAAATCTGTTTAACATAACATTGCAGAGTTATGTGAAAACATTTCATATTTCCCCCATATGTGAGCAGTGATTGAAATGTTTTGGTACATAATGCAATAATTATAGTTTAAAAAAAACCCCACAATACGCTTTGAAAGCAAAAGAAAAACTGTAGAAAAAATCATCACAAGTCATGTGACACACAGGGGAGCCCAAAGAACACGGCACATGACACCTCCAGTTAATGCAGTATGTTATAAACCACAAACATTATCATACAAAAAGCACTACAAAGGCACCAAAATCCTAAATAGTCCTAATTATAGCTTCACAAAACTGCTTTAGAGCAGTGATGCAATATTTGCATATTTCCATAGTTTGAAGGTTTATTTTTTGGTTAAAACGTGAAAGTTCTTTCCAATTTGACTGCAAGTCAACTCAGTTGAAATATAGTTTAATTAAACATGATTCATTCTGCTTTTCAAGTCAGGTATTTTATGTGTGCTGTGGTAACTATATGATAATCAAACCTCCTGCTTCTGAGGACAAAATATATTTTCACGAAGGTCAGCTTCTGTCATGAAGATATTTTAACTGGTTATCATTTGGAGGACAAAAAATATCCCCATTGCAAAAACTTGTTAAGAACTACTGCTAACTGCATTTGTCCCCTTCTCGTGCAGAAAATATTTTATGTATTTATTTTAATTGACACATAAATTTTTTCTTGCTCACTGAATTTGCTTGAACTGTTTAGCTCACCTTTAAGGCAAGATCCTACCTCTCACTCTGGTGGGACTACAGTCTCACCTTAAACTGCATTCTGAATCAGCCACAGTTTGATAAATTTATTCAAACTATAAAGGCTGAGCTAAGATGGAGTAGGGGCTACGCTTCAGCCAAGCACCCAAGAACTGAAATGTTTAAGTACTTAATATAATTTGGATCCAAAATGTAATTGCTTTCAACATCCTCAGTAGATTAAGGGTCATTTTCCTGCTTGTAAACTGGTTACCAACTATTCTTCCATTGCTCTGGAAATATTCCGGAAATCATTATACAGTCCACTGTGTTCTGAGAGGCAGCTAGTTTGTCTTTTTCACACATCTATTTATTGCAAAAAGGTTAACCTTAGACCGAAGGGTTGGCAGATTCTTAGATACCTATAATTAGCTACATTAATAATTTCAAGTATAATGATTATTTAACAATATTGTATTAATGCTTTAGCTATTCCTCAAAAATTAAAACATGTGAGGAAGATTACTCTGAAAGTACGACACAGGGAGCAGTCTAATTTTTTTTAATCAGCAACCAGCTCTCTATAAGATTATTCTGCAACTAATCATTTTGCTGCCAGCAGCAAAATAAAAGACTCCCCTGAAGTAAGTTTGTCTTGGTAGGGTTTCAAGATAACAGATTGTGACACAAGCCTCCTCAGGTTCATACAGTTGCACTGTTTTGCCTTTTTGAATAAACACTTCTGTTGAAATGTTTATCCATTAACCATGCAAAGAACAGTTTCATCACAAGCACAAATATCTTTTTTATGTAGATGAAGTGAGCGAGTATGTATACACCAGAATCTCACAGACAACAATTCCTTGATATCACAAGCAAGGCTCCAAAAAACTCGTGCAGAGCCAAAAGACGTAATTTGTGCTTCCATGAAAAAACTATCACCAGACACTGGATAGCCACTAATATTCCTAGTTAATAGGTTTCCTCTTTTAGAATTTACCTGCAAGCAACTCATTACCTAGAATTCTTTATCCTTTAAAACATTCTCTCCCCGAAATCTAGAAATAACACCAGATACACTTGTAAAATTATTTTCACACCTGTGGTGACAAACTTGTTTTCACGTTTTGAAGAACCTACCTACTGTGCAGACCATGGAGACAGCACTTTACTGGTCACAACTGATTCCTACTGAAAAAAATGAACACTGTAACAGATGTCTCTGAATGAACTGGGACACAGGTCTTGATGTTCAAATCCTCACAGAGGCCTTTACAAACTGACCTCGCCTATGGCTTGTTCAAGAGCTGTCCAGCTCAGCCAGCTTCTTTATCCATGTGATATTTGAACCGAAGCTAATATCTAGGACATTTTTTCCATGGGTTGACTTCTCTGTTCCTAAGAATTTATCTAATCTTCTAAGATAGTAAGTCCACAATATTACATTCATAGGGCTTATTCAGAGATGCACTTTTCTATTTTACGAGAGGCGTTTGGGTCCCCGAGTGTTTTCATTCCCCATCCGAGGCAGTAGCACTGGTTGTAGGTGTGGGCTCTGCCCCCAGAGCACCTGAGTATTTTCAATAATGAAATTCCTCAGCATTTTAACAGTGTTTGCTTCTTACACTCCACTCTCCCATGAAGGACATCATCTTTTCCCTTAAAATCTCCTAAGACATTTCCACTCTCTCTCCAAGATTTGGGAAGTTCATTCCCCACTACATTCCAAGGATGATGTAGCTCTAATTGTCTGTCCTTATATTTATGCTGAAGCTGATGTTTGGAAGAACAGATGGGCACTGTCTGAGTGTTCTTAGCTGGGAATCATGCAAGTTGGCAAAGTTTTACACCAGAATTTTCATCTTAATCAGAAAAAAAATCTCAATTATTTCCTTCGTTAGTATATAATCCAAATTCTAATATACTGAAACAAATTTCAGAATACAGGGATATAAAATCGTTTCTGTCATCTGAAAGGTTTTTAAACTAATTCACATGCCTACCTGCTTTGGTGTTTCTGTGGAAAAGGGACTGACACTTAACTTTGGGAGAAAAAACATCCTTTAATGGCTTCAAAGATAGACTAAAAAGAAGGTGGTAATAAATCATTGTCACTCTTTGCACCACTGAGAAAAGCAAAATTACCAAATCCTTTAAATTTCTCTCTAAAGTACCCATGTTTGCTAAAAAAATGGCCATATGATTTGATTTTATACACATATCAAGAAAATACAGCCACCTACCAAAAAAGCAGTATTTAAACAGCCGTTTCTTTTCATAGTAAATTGTCAACTCTTGAAGATTTTGGAGGTCAGCAGTTCCTTGTGGCTCTGTTTGTTTGTTCAGTTTGTAGACGAGCACAGAATCTGTCTCTGGCATTTAATTAGGGGATTGCAGACACAAATGAACAAGAATTATTTATTTTTGTTCTTTTAAAATCTTATTTCCGTATTGTTACTCTCATAAAAACAAAGCTAGTCCTACACCTTAAACAAAAGTTGTCCCTGATTTTGCGGTGTTCTGTCAGTGCAGGCTCCACTGACCTTAGTAAAACTGTGCCCTGGTGCAGAGGCTCACCTTAGCAGACCACAGAATACGATGAACAAGACTTTTACCAGATGCAGAGGAAATTCTGTGGGTCTGAACCAAGTAGAGCAGTATTTGGCTGACAGGGAATTCATACCATCTATTTTACATAGGGCTCAGGGCAAGTGAAGTTAACAGCTTTAAATTACTCAATAGTCAATGACGATAAGAGGGATTTCAAATAACTCAGAGCAGCTAAATTTGATCCGTAAAATTGTCTCTAAAATTGGACAAATGCTTCTAATCCTATTTCTATAAGCCAGGACTGTGGTTTATATGAGACTCAAAACACCTAAAGCAAAGATAAAGCTGGACAGTTCAGAATGGGATTCTAGAAAGGATTTTAACAAAATCAGGAGGTGCCCAGAGTTCAGTAATGGGAAATGCTGAAGAAAGGAGAGAAACATCTGTAATCCCAACATTTATCAGCATCTAGCATGTCTATCTCTCCAGACAAATCCAGAATCCAGTATCCATCCAGAGAGAGAAGTGAGGGTATTAGTACCAATCACCTTTCCATACATAGTGGTTATAGCCCTGCTTCCTTTCCCTAGGTCAGAGCTCGCTAGATCTAGGATTTTAAGTGACTGGCACATCTAGGATCATTACTGAGATAATTGTTGTAGATGATGTTCAGTGTGCTGAAGTTCTTAATTATTTGATAATAGAATGGAAAAGTAGGATCCAAACAAACCCAGAAAACAAAAGCACAAAACAAACCAGAAGAGAAAATGGTCTTGCTATACATATTTAATGAAACAGTGAAAATATCCTGCACAAAGACTTAGAGAGTTAAATTGAAAATGTGTGTATGATAAATGGATATAATACTGTCTATGTAATGGGTTTCCTATTTAAATTTTGTGAGGATTTAATCAGTTGGGCACAGCTGTGCAGGATGCACCATAAACTACGTTGAAAAATATGTAGACATGTACATTTATCTGCTACAAATTAAGCTCACTTAGAGGTGGTCTTAATGGACCATGTAGCAATCATTACAAGCATAAATTTTAAACTGTCTGTTTCCAGTGAATTTGCTTTGAAAAAAAATTAATGCTCATCCTTAGTGGAGCACAGTAATAAATGGAAGTACCCTTAATCTGTTAAGCACTAATAACCTAGCAATTATTCATTATGAACCCCATGCTGTATAATGTATGTCTGTTACAATTTTATTAGCCATTCTTTACTTAACCTGCAAAGGTGTAATTTTTATTCCAACTTACACCTCGTAATTATATGATGTCTTAAGTGATGTGCCATTAAATTTACAGAATGCTCTGTCCCATTGGTTTATTGTAAAACATCTGTACAGTAGAGCATCGTTACAGCTCACGATCATTTATGACTTTCAGACTTCCTGCTTCTATGAAAAGCAGTGACATCCACCTTAGAGATCAAAAAGCAATGGCTTTGTTACAATGCAATACATAAATACACATCAATTATTTAACATGGAAAATGGATAACACTGTAATCAAAGCGAATCAGTGACCCAGTGGGAGCTGACCAGAAGGTCGCAGCAGTTGTGTGTTCTCCTACAGGGATTGTCACTTGGAGTCACCCCAGTCCTGATCTGGTGTTCACAGAAGCAAAGGGAAACCATCTCCAACCACTGAAGGGCCCTTTCTCACCCAGATACTGCAGGGTTAACCAGAATGAAGATTTCCAACCCACAAAGATTAAACCCATACTTTTCAGTAACTTCTCTACGTTTGCATCTCTTCTGCCCTCCATTAGTCAGAAAATATGTTTGTTGCTCTGGGAAAGCAGAATAACCCACCAAGTTTCTCAAATAAACCAAAGAGGGACTTGGAAATAACGAACTTGGAAACAACTTGGAAATTTCCAAACTTGGAAATATCTTGAACTCAAGTGAGCAATAAAGTAAGATTTGGCTGTGGAGAAATGATGTGTCTCAATCCCATTCATGAAAGAAACTTTGAAATCCAACATCCTAAAGATTACTTCCTTTCATTATCTGTTTTCAGGAATACTAGGTGAAGAGCATTTTCAGAGGAAAAAAAAAAAAGAAAAAACCAACCAACCAACCAACAACCCACCAAAGCAAAACTTTTTTTTACTTAGAGGGAGTCAACACAGGTTGTCTAATTCTTTTCTACATAAAGACTTATTTGCTAGTTCCTTTGCTGCTGTAACTGTTCAAACCGCAGGTTTCCAACATGCTCTGCTTTGCCTTTAGTGCATTGGCCAAATATTCCATCCAGCATTAATCCAGGCTGATGAGGACAGACTGTGACATTTCCTGCTATCACCCTCTCAGAAGCAAGGAGCTGCTAGCTCTCCTGCACTCACCATACTGCCTCAGCTGACACTCCTGGCAAGAGAATCAATCCGACTGAAACACGAGAGGTGGGGAAGCAGAAATGGCAACGCACGAGGCATCTCCTGCAAAGTGCAGGCACAGGGGGTGGTGTGTGTATGGGAAGTGCGATCGTTTAAGTATGCATCAGTCAAAATAAAAATGAGGACAAAAAAAGAGACAACTACACGTGGAAAGAAGCCAGAGAAACTCTTTGATTACATGAGAGGCAGTACATATGTTGTAGATATAATGAATACTTTTTTAAGTTCAGTGCTTGACTCAGAGACACTGTCACATCAAATTCTCTATATTGCTCTGAAGGATCCTTGTGCTGAAATGTCAGCTGGTCATATCACCTAAAGGCAAAAAGAAATTGCCCTAGCATTATGCATAGCAATTCCGCTGCTCCGTGCTCTATAGCACTGTTTTCTAAGAATAGCTGTTTCAAAAGGAAGCTTCTCTTCGGCATGAGCCAGAGGCAATTGAATCTTACCCTGAAAGTGACTAAAGGCTTTGTAGAAACATTTAGGAATATTAAATATTCATATATTTGATTTAGCAAAATTCAGGACAGTAAAGGCATCCACCGGAATAGCTCCAACATAAATATTTTTAACATTTACCACTGCAACTTAAAGTATAGACATTATGACAAAGTAAAATGTCACAAAGCAGAACAAATGCTTGGAAAATTCCCTTTTTCCTCTTGTAGTTAGTAGGTGTTTATGAATTATTTTGCAATCCCAAATGGCAATGTCCAGTAGTCCAGCCTTCCACCGGGAGGGCTGTGCCCTGCAATGAACTGTTCTAGATCCAAAGTGGTTTTGAGTTCAATTTCCTGTGCCCCACCTCCTTTCTCCACAATAAATAGCATTTAGGTCTGTCATTTTTTCAGACCTAGATCTACATCTTACCCTCTATCACTGCTGTAAGCAAATACTTAAAACAAAACTTCCAGTGAACTGTTCTGCTTTGCATACCCACATAGGGGAAGCGTGAGACTGGATGCCATAGGTGTCACAGGAGAAATGGAGCAATCCTGTGTTACAATGTGATACACAACAGAAAAAAACAGGAGAAACAAAAAAGTCACTATAAAATACACCCAAGTATTTTGTCTTGACATCACCTAAATTATTGTCAGAAACACAGATCTGCTGTAAAAATACCCTGCACTATCTTCTTTTGAACAGCAAAAGCATGTTTTATTAACTGCTTATTTAAAGCACTGGATTAAACCCCCATATAGGATGGCTTTTATAGAGGAAGGCATTGCTTAAATCCATAATTTCACACTACAGAAAAATTCATCCTGAATCCATGATATACTGTCCTCTCACTGACTAGACACCTGATCATGGAAATGGGATTAAGAATTCTGGATTTGGATTTCCTTTTTGAAATGGAAGACGAAAACAGAAATATTTTTGTCATAACATAATATCATTATGTCTCCACATTCTTAAATTTATGGATACAAAGAGTCTAAAGCATCGTGACACTGGAATTTAGAAATTTGTAGACATAGTGAAAAATAAAATGTCATGTATTATAAGAGTCTAATAATTATATATAATAGTCTGGCGTATGAACAAAGCGTACAATGTAGAGAGAGTTTAAAAATAAATATACTGCATTTTCTTGGCTAAATTAATCTACAGTTTACAGTCGTAACAGAATAATACATACCAAAAATTCGGTAATTAAATATATAAAAGGAGGTTAATATAATTATTTTATTAAGCAGCCTTTCATCTTTTGTACATATAAAAAATTTTCCACATAAAGTGTATATCTGTGTATAGACATATGTAGTAAATTAAAAACTTTCAGAAATCAGTTACAAATTGTAAACTTAAGCATTTGTAAATTGTGTTTCCTTGGTAAAAATACTGTAATTATTTTTTTTAATTAAGGAAATGTGGCCTTTTTGAGTTCTTGCATCCAACTTAAACATTAACATTTCTTATTTTGTCAGAACAGAAATTGTCTTATGATGG
Source organism: Oriolus oriolus (assembly GCA_013400235.1). Classification (NCBI taxonomy): domain Eukaryota; kingdom Metazoa; phylum Chordata; class Aves; order Passeriformes; family Corvidae; genus Oriolus; species Oriolus oriolus. The sequence continues at coordinate 43,251 of VXBT01011472.1, read as the reverse complement.
CATAGATTGTATCTTACTGGATCTCAATCCACATGAAATTACATAGTCTGCAATAAGATATAGGAAAACTGGAATTTTAGAGGTCAGAGCAGCCGATGTTTTTTCCATATTTATTTCTTTTAAGAGGACAGATAATTCCCCAAAGTACCTGGCATAAAAAACTCCTAGTACTGCTAGATTGCTCTCCAGCAGGAAGCACTACACACTTCCCCAAAGCATGAGACTGATGAGCTAAAAATTGTTTAAAATAAATTAAATATTTTTGAGACCCGGACCCAAGGCACCATGTTCTCAACGTGTGGTTAGAACAGCAGCAACGCTTTGCTTGCAGGGGATGTGCCACCACTCTGCATTATCTCTCCTAATGTCTCTTTCCCACGTTTCAAGGCTTTCACTCTTCCCCTCATCACTTCATCTCTGAATATACCAGCCCAGTATTTCATACACACACAATGTTCTCTCCTCTCCCATTTAATCTGAGCCAAGCTGATAAAACCATGTTAACACCAGGATGAAACTCTACCCTCCACCTCTGGGGAAGCGTTTATTCTGGATTTGCTGCTATCCCATCTCCCTCCGTTGCACCCAGTCAGGTAGGAACATTGGCAGACCGAGTTGTTAGCTGCCTGCAAAAGACACGCAGACTGATTTTATGCTCAGACCCAGCCACATACCTATCATTCAGTTCCTGTAAGGAAATGTTTTATTTACCATTATGTTCAGAAGAAAAACTATTGAAAAATATATTATATATATAAAACATGATAACAAATTTTTCCTGTGCAATGTAGCAGATTGGACTGCAGAAACCAATTGCCCCTGAACCAAGAGTGGCATAGCCAGTTTTCAATATTTGATTTGAACTGTGTTCTAAACTGTTTGCTTTTAAGAGGCAGACCACCAAGTGGAGAACTATAGTCTTCTAAAAATAAAAGCCCTTTCTCAATATATAAAAGTTTCCTGTAGGGTATTGTCTACAGTTTTATTGTAGTAGTGGAATAGAAAGAACAACTACAGTGAAATCATACAGTGTCAAATAAATAAAATTGAAAATTATTCTGTTACAGTTTTGTATGAGTCCATTCAAAGCCATCACCTAAGCAGGAAAACGTGTCAGGGCTATAGCTTGTGAACAAATGCATGCATTCCTGGGAAACTACTGAAGACAAAGAATTTGCTTTGGAATATGAAGAAATAAATTAAGACTGGTCTTTTGTAGTGAAGCAAAGGCAGCCTCAGTCCAGCAAGGCTCTGCAGTTCAGCTGCCAAACTGTGGCTGAACCACTGCTCCCAGCCATGGACACTGCGTGATCACAAGGACACCAGCCAGGCCTTTCTTCTCTCTATTTCTTTCATTCTTTTTTTTCTTCCCCCTTAACGAAACTTTTACTAAACTGTGTCTGAACTAAGGATCGTTCTGGTATAACTTTCAAGCCACAGTTGACAATGCTCACAAAAGCAGAAATTCGTACCTGAAAGTGTGGCTACTTTCTGGCCAGAAAAATCCATGGACTGAAAGTCAACTCTGTGAAATCAACTCTTCATTCCAAAAAAACCCCAAAAAGGAATAAAGAAATCAGCAGGTCCACATCTCAGTAAGTCTCACTAAATTCATAAGGTAAGGTATTACCACAGACCCACAATTTTCAGTTTCATTTACAAGGCAACACAAGTTACAGAGCTGATTGAGTTTCTGCTCTTTGCCACTTCAGGGTTCAGGAAGTAGAAGTTTTTTTTAGTTCTGAAGACAGACATCTTCAGACTGTCCTGATGGTGGCCTTTAAAGCAAAAGAGATCACACAGGTCAGTGGCTTATTGGGCAGGGCGTGCTGCCAAAGGCAAATGTCAGCAGGGAATGAGATGATGGGCGGGGAGAAGGGATAGGAATATATAACTCATGCTCAAAGCAGGCTTAGAGGAAAGCTAGAGCTGTGTACAGTGTAATTTCTGGGTACATACTGCCTTCCAGAAACACATCTCTTGGAGGATTTGGCCACCAAAGTCCAGGGAACATTCCAGAGCAATAACATTTCCCCAGATGCTTATTAAGGTCTTTACAGCCGTTGCCCATGTTTGCATGTATTCTAAACTCCCAAAGCAAACAGTAGTTTGCTTCTGCTGCATAGTCTGCACACAAATGACACTTTATCTGAAGAATCTAAGAGAAAATGAAACCCAAGAGAGAGAAACACAAAATGTAACACAGTGCCACCATCAGATGCTCTACAGAAGACAAACTGAACCCAGTTTGTCTGTCCACACAGGCAGGTGTCTGAGAGAAGCTGTGTTTAAGCTACTGAATAATCTGAAAGAATAGGTTTGGTTTCCAAAACCATTTGTCATTTCCACGAAGTGGAACCAGGTAGAGCACTGGGGAAATGTTTCAGAGAAAGTAGTGTCAAAACCACTTTTTGTTTCCTAGAACCATTCAAGCCATGGACGTGAAAAGCAGGGCAGCTCAGCATCTTTCAGAGCAAAGCTGAAGCAGTATGAGTAAGCGCTTGCCAGCCGCTTTAACCAGGCAAATGCATTTTGAGTTGCACTCAGGCCAGGTGATCATTTTTATTTAATTGAAACAAGGTTAATGATCAGCACTTTCACAGCAGAAGTTGCAGATAAAGAACGCAGTAATCAGATGTTGAAGCCCCAGTTCTTCAGAACACTGAGAGCAGTGGTTACATATTCTGTGTCTCTGCCTTAAGGTAAGATAGTGCACAGAGTTGTATTGGAATTGTTCTCTAAACCGCCTCCAGCTGAAGTTCTTTCATCTACTTCTTGGTATCCCTAACCACAGCTTACAGTACTCTAAAAATTGTCAGAACAAAAGGCGTTTTAGTTTTTATATTCTACAGAAGGCCATTAGGACTACCACATCTGTTCGTGCTTATGTAGTAAATCAACAGAAAACATTTTTCTTCTCTTTCAACAATTTTAATGTTTTCTATCTTTATGTCACACAATTTCTCATGGCTTATTTAATTCTTAATGATCTTTCTTGTTTTACGAATAATTTGAGATGAGTTGTATGAAAAATTTTTCTACAAATTAGCAAAGGATCAGCACCTTCAGCTCCTGGCAAGCTGCTTGCAGCACAGGCAACAGGCAGCATACCAATAGAGTATTAAAACACAACTACCTCTGGAGTTCCAGGCTTTTTCCCTCCTTCATGGTTACTTACATTTACAGCTTGTTTAATGGTATATGGATTTATGATCAGAGAGGCTGTTCTAACTAAATCTGCGAATAATAAAGACCTGTTGAAACTATGGAAAAGCAGAAAGAAACACCCAGCAGAGATACACAAAGTCAGCAGGGATGGAGTGTGAGTAAAAACAATCTTTGATTTTGTTTTTCCTTGTATGATCTTAAATAACAGTTTCTGTCACAAAAGGATTACTTGCACATCTAGATATCAGACCCAGTCCATACTAATGAACTTAAATTGATCTACTATCATAGACAAGCAATAATGATGTTGACTGTAAATATTCAAATACAGAATTCAAAGACCATATTGCAAATGTTGTCAGGAGTCCTCACAGCATTTGTCAGGATTCATCACTTGATGATGTTTGATTAGTATGAAAGTCTTTGATAGACACTTTTTTTTTCACCCTATAAAAGCTCATGTATCAGTAGCAAAGACTGAGTTTTCATACAGAATGTTGTTCTAAGACCAACAGCAAAAGAGACAAGTTAAAAACTAGCATGTCTGACTGCATTTATTTAAATGTTGGTGCTGCTGATAGAATCAGTGCTTCAAAAAAAGCACCGCCTTTTCAGTACTGCAACCAATGTCCCCCATTAAACTAAAGCTGATATACAAAACCCAAGATTTGTTTATAAAAAAATATGAGCACTCTCATATCTATTTAAAGTCATGGACAATCAAAAGTAGATGTGTCTGACTGTCTATAAACGGATAAAAATATTTTCAGGTTCCCAGAAACAGAAAACTCTTTGCCATGCTGGTTAAAACCTCAGGCCTGCACTGCATGGCCTCAGGATGGGAGCACACAGGGAAAGGGGAGCTGCTGCCTTTGCTCCCAAGGCCATGCAGTGTGATGCTTACACATCAAACAGTCCAGCGAGGTACAGCCTAGGAGCAGGCAGGCCCCAGGGGGTTTGAAAAAAAATTGTATTGGGGCATTTTTATTGCATTAACTAAGAAAAAGATGTATTATTTATAGTCTGTACATCACTATAGGTTTATCACACTTAAAAAACACAAAAGCCAAGTTTAACAGGCTTTTAAATCTCATATTAAACAATAGGTGCTATTGATACACCATCAGTAAATCAGAAATCCTGCTCCTGAGCACTGATGGAATTCAACATTCAGGATTCTGCTGCTTGGGGGCATAAAAATTCTAGACTTTAGGGCAGACAAAGGATATTAATTCCAATTTATCTTTGAACTGAAATAAATGAGTTATGAGAGAAAGCAATTTAGAACAGGATCAAATCATCACACAGTAGGTCTGTGTGAATTTTCATGAATGCTGATCATGATTTCATGATTATAAATCATCACAAAGTTTTACACTCTTACAGCAAAATGAGGAAATACATTTCAAATTATATTTTAGTGAGGTTTTACAAAATATCTAAAATTCTATGTTCACTTCACCTCTCTGAAGAATTTCAGTGAGCTTTAGGAACTGAACACAACTGGGCCTTACGCACGCTTGCTTCACTGGCAGACCTGAATGTTTTCTGATTGTAGCTAAAAATTTCCATAGATCAAGGAAAGATTCTTACCACTGAAAACAGACATGAAACAGTGTGATACAATATTTTACACGGATTCTTTCCCCAGGTGTATTATATATATTGTAGACAGAGTTAGTCTAATCTTCTCACACTAATTATAAGTAAAAGCAAAATACCAAAAAAGCAAAAATGACCAAAATTTCAGAAGCTCATTGGAGTCTGATCAGGCTCCAAATATGCACAGACCTCTCAAATACAAAGTTAGACAATACTTTAAAAAAAAAATCCCTAAAAGGGTTCTAACTGTTTTTTTCCCAGTTACTTCTACATCAAATTGTAACTACACAGAGAAGATGACTGTTAGACAAGTTTCAAGGCCACAGTTATAGAAAATTTTTGAATTTTGTCAGTGATAAAACCCTTTGCATCAAAACATTGAGTTCTGTTATACAATTTCTCACATACTGAAGAGCGCCAAGAGCTCCTCCCATATCTGCTCCCATATTAAAAAATGACAAATTTTCTGCAGAAAAAACAGAGAATAAATAACTCAACTGAGGACAGTAACTCAGCCCACCTAATTTTTAATTAATATTTTCACCTGGCTATCTTTTATTTGCATCCTTGTTCATATCACCTAATCTGCTTTTATACATAAGGAGGTTGTTTTTGCATTTGGCAACAGATTAATGTCAGCAGCCATTTGGAGGTAGCCAAGATAATATCCTACCACCAACCCCTGAGCCCTGGCAGGACTTCCAACCACAGCATCAAGAGAAGTATTTTTCAGTCGCCTGAGGTTAAGTTAAAAAGATAAACACCACATAGTAAGCCTAAGTTGTACAAATATTAAAATCAGTCTTTGTTTGTCACTCTTCTCAAGCACATGGTAATATCACTAAACAAATAGCAGGAAACCAATGGAGAATTCACTTCAAAATCTCAGGGTATGCAGTGGCAGAACTAATAATTACAATTTCAATTCCCTTCTTGGAACAATGCAAACACCCATTAAGAACAAAAATATATTTTTGATAGTCTAGACCTTAAAAATATATATTTTGTTTCTTTTTTTCAATTTCAGTTAATTAATTTCATCATCTGGTCTTCTATTTTACCTGCTAAAAAGAAAATGGAGCACTAACCCAGCCATAGGAAGAAACACCCAGCTGGACACCATTTAGCTACGTAGTACACAAGTTATTTAAATTTCTCCTAGCAAGCATCATGTACTAACTTAAGTGTAACACTTCACCCACTAATATCAAGACAAGTTGTTAATTTATTACTAAAGATCAACTTTTCCATTAAATTGCATTTGCGTGCATTACAATGCACTCAGAACAAGACTTTGAGCTGAATTCAGGTAAATCTATAGAGAAATTCTGTGAGATAAAGGCCAAAATGCAGTTCACAGTGCACCTATTTTTGAGTTGTAGGCAAAAAATTTAGCAAGGTCAAACAATGAAGCACTGTCAGAGGGGATTTGTTTCTAATACACTCAGTACAACAGTTCTGAAGATTTTACCTTGGTTTGCTTTCAGAAGTGATATTTTAAATTTATTTCCTTATAGCAGACAGTGAGTATGATGAGATACACACTGCTCACAGTACAGGATTTCATGGCCTACTGAACAGGCAAGGACATAAATAGATACCTAAAGTTTAGAACGTGCACAAGTTTCTTACAAAACTAGAGACAGGCCTTGCAAATTTATTTTTTGTATCATGGAATTATTGTGTAGCTTCACTCAGCTCTCTATTTCTCCATGGCCCATATCCATTGCAGATAAATAATAATCCCCACTTAATCTCAAAACCAGGTAATTAATTAGTTGCAATCAGCAAAGTGCATTGCAAATATCCCACACTACAAAAGTTAGGGGACCTGTTTGCCTTCCCACAAACTCAGGTGATGTCCCATTAAACAAACACTCAAAATGTCCGGGTTGTATTATAGGACAAAATGAGAGGGCAAAACTGTCCTCTTAGAAAAATGGTGTCTAGTTTGGAATGGGTGACAAGAGTGGAACATGAGATGTACACAAGATTACATGAGAAATTCCATCTCCCCATGATAATTCTTCCAGTCCAGGTACGCATCTAGCATTTACACACCTAACTATGCGTAGATTTGTAGTTGTTAATATGAGATCTTGAGATGAGGTAAGAAAAGCCAAAACCACTTCAGCAAAGAGTCAAACTCTATCTATAATTCATATATTTGTGGAGAATATTTGTTTTCATAACTTCATGACTTCAGGGGAGATTGCAAGCTGTCTTTTTTCCCCAGTTTCCAGGGTTTTTTCATTTGGTAGCATCTCATTTATACTATTTATTACAGAAGTCACACACTTTCCATCTGGCTACTAATACAGAAAAACAAGACCCCACAAAATAAAGGCAGAGTGCACACATGCAAAGGTAGCTTTCTATTTAAGAATATAGGGGGGTTTTTTAAGTGAAAGAAGAAGGGTCTGTGTGTAAAACAAAGAGATAAAAATCAAAACCACAAACCACTATTCCTACAGGTATATTGAACAAAAGAAGCTGGGAAAGGAAAAAAATACAAGTACTAAACTAACCTTCGTGCTCCCCATTTTACAGTAAGGAAATACAGGACTTCTTGTTTCTCTTCCCTTCCTCAATTCTGACCAGTATGTTTCAACTTTGTGCTTCCCACATATTTAAGTTACAGTGTTGATGCTTCGCTCTTTTTGATGTATGTAGAACTGGCAACACGCATTTAGACCATAAAATGACCCATCCTTCAACCTCATCATCGTTTGTCCCTCTTCATCTCCACACCAGCACTGTTTTGTTGTTAGTCTGAAACATGAACTGAGACCTGTGTGGAAGACCAGAGTATGTATAAAGCATTTAATGTATAGCCAATAATCTACACCTTCCCCCAAAACAGATTTCTACATGTTTGTAACGATTCCCCCTCATTTTGGGTGCTGAAACATAGATTCTTCTTAATTTACTAATGAGCTTCTATTCCACTCCTGAAGGACAAAAGGAAAAATTCTCATTTAATCCACGCCAAAACCCGCCCACAATTATTTCCATCACAAATAGCTGATATCCAGAAGCTGCACCCTGCTCGCTCTGCAGAATGCACAGTGGCAGAGCGGAGAGAGGCACGGGTGGTAAGAATTTCCTCCCTGCAGCTCACGTCCAAGGAAGGCGCAGGAGCCGGGGCCGGGAGGAGCAGCAGCGGTCCCGTGCTGGCACGGGGCCGGCTCCGGGCACGCACTCGCTGCCAGATGGCTCCGACCGAGCAGCCGCGGACCCTCCCCGCAGCCCAGGCAGGGCCAGCACGGGAGCTGCCCCAGCAGCACCGACCGCTCGGACCAGGAGGTATTTCTGTAAAGTAATGTGATGTAATTAGGAAGCCCTCAGTCTACAGCCAGTAAAAGCAGAACCTTAAGCATCTCAGTTATGTCTGTTGCAAAGGTTTGCAATCATTTAGCTTGGGTACAATATACATTCCAGACTAGATCAGATCAGGGTATTATTTAAAGGCAAAATGTAAAAATTAGAAGCCTAAAGAAGCAGAGCAGCTGATGTACATTTTGGCTTAGTAGTTGAATCACAAAATGGAAAAAAAAATTCTGATTATCAGAAATATTTTCTGTGTCCTGAAGTGAAATGGCTTTTTAAAAACTATTATTTTCCTACATTTATTCTGTAAATTGTATCAATTTGGAATTGAAAAAGTAATTTTGAACATTAAAATCAAAAGGTTTGAAAAGTAGTGCAAAATTTCAGTTTCTGAATTTTGTTTTCTTTCTCATTGCAGCTGTAATGTCAAGCTCAGCCTGTAGTGAGAAGTCGAGAATTTCATCCCATTGAAACAGCATTCTTCGAAAAAGTATTGTTGATAAAATAAATTTATTGCACTAATAGATTATTATATACCTCAAAGTAGTATTTTCAGATAATCTAAGATAGGAATAAGCTTTGTTTGGAATACTGCTGTCAGAAACAGGATGGATGTTAGTGTCTCCAACACAACATAAATTTAAAAGAACCATGGAGATAGTCACCTGAGATCATAGGGCATGATTGTATTACAGGGGTCTGAATATAAAATACCTTTCTCTCTCCATCATCTGCACTGGCACACAAGGTCTACCAAAACTGAGAGCAAGCATCTAAATCTGTCTCAACTCTCTGGCACTTAAACACAAAAATGGCACAGAGCTGTTACTTGGAGACCTGAATGCAGCCCTAACACAAACATGCAGAGGAACCAAAATAACACATCAGTGGAAACTGTGGCTGATCAAAATCTCTGCAGAGGAAGCCAGCAAGTGAGGAAGAGCAAAGAAAGGGAGCACTGGCAAGAGGCAGTCGCAGGCTGGAGAGGAAATTTCCAAGGCACAGAGTGGAGATGTGTTTGCACGGCTCTCAGAGACTCAGCTACTGCTGGGGGGGCACCTGGGAGGCACCCCCACCTGGCCCCTGCCAGTGAGGGGATGCAAAGTGATATTCCTTGGAAGTGATCTGTGATGCTAGGAAAACTGAGCTTGAAACTGCCACAGTTAAAACGAAATCTAACCTGGAAGAGATGATAGCTAAAACCTGAAATGGTTTGGGCTTCATTTCTGAGCTCCCTATGACTAAATTTCCGAGTGTGTGAGCTTTGAGGGCTTTTAAGAAATGGAGATATGCAACTGTACACACTTCATGCTGTAACAGTACATGTGCCACATTGTATGGCATTTAAGGCTTATTAAATTCTGAGTCCTGTGTCATCTGCCCTTGGCTTAAAATAGTTTTGCATGAGCCTTTTGTCTCTAACTTCCTCTTTAACAGAAGTTGTTTCTGTCAATCTCTTTGTTCCCTTTATTTTCGTTACCACATCAGTTCCACAGCAACAGCACAGGCTCAGATTACAGCTCTAATCCTCCACAATTTGACTCCCTTAACATTTACTCAGAAGAAAGCAAAAAGAACTGACCAGTTTACAGAAATTGTCTATGACCAAGTAATAATAAAAATCATTTCAGAACACCTTTTTTTAAAAAAAAAAGTATTTTTCCCAATTAAAGTAAATTTTCAAACTAAGGGTTCAACTCAGTTTTCTAACACATATAAAACTCTAGTTGTAACAGTAATGTTTTCTATACAAAGCGTGGGAACTGCAGGCAGGAATTGTTGTAGCAAGTTTAGAGGAAATTACCAAGATGATCAGAGGCAGGGGCTTCCGTCCTACAAGTAAAGGCTGAGGGAATTAGGATTGTTCAGCCTGAAAAGAGAAGGTTTGGAGTGACCTAGTTGCAGCTTTCCAGTGCCTGAAGGGAGCAGGACAGGAAAGATGGAGGGGGACTTTTTACAAGAGCATGTACTGACAGGACAAGCTGAAATGACTGAAATGCTGAAATGACTTCCCACTGACAGAGAGGAGGTTTGGATGAGGTTTTAGGCAGAAACCCTTCCCCTGTGAGGGTGGGGAGGCCCTGGCACAGGTTGCCCAGAGCAGCTGTGGCTGCCCCATCCCTGGAAGTGTCCAAGACCAGGTTGGACAGGGCTCTGAGCAACCTGGTCTAGTGGAAGGTGTCCCTGCCCATAGCAGGGGGTCTGGAACAAGATGATTTTGATGTCCCTTCCAATAAAAGCCATGCTATAATTTCGTGATTTAGTTTTTTTCTATGCAACAGCTCCTTAAGACCACTAAAGAACTGACATAACAGAATTTGGTATATCTCAAGTTGCTGTGACATGAAATGTTTCTTTTTATAAATCAAGAGACTCATCACAATAGCAATATTACATTGCCAAAGAAATTTCCATTTAATTTAAAGCATGATCAAAATTCAGATACTTCTAGCAAAATCAAGAAATATCACATCACTGCTGCCTGCTTTCAATAGCTGTTTGAAGTTATCGGGAGGGAAAAAAAGAGACTGTCTTATTACAGGCTGGTGGTACAGATTTTATGACAAATTTCTTCCCTGCTGTAAAGACTTTATGACTGAAAAGGTACAATGCTTTATAAAACGAAGCATCTTTTTCCATGATAATAACTGTTAAGTTTTTCCTCAATGCTCATATGCCTCCAGCTTATTTTGTAACGATATAACACCTGCAATGGATTAAATTTGCACTGTAACTGTAGCAGAGAGCGTAAGAAATGTCAGTTCTCATTAGCCTGCATATAAATCTGCCTTTTTTGGTAAGCAGTATAAAAGAAAGACCACTGAACCGCTAGAAACTCAAAGCATATGTTGTTCATGCAAAAAGGACACCCAGCAATATGAGCTGTTTCCATGCTGTTCTCTTTCAGGACTGGAAGAATGTTTTTGGAAAGAAAAGGAAATACACAGAAATGCATTCACCATCAAGTTGTAGTAGATTTTTATAATTGCTTGCTGACACAGCTGAACAGTCATAAAATATCAGAGAGTAAATGAGTTGATAATGTAAAGCAGTAATTAGGATTTTGTGCATGCTTATGCTATTTACATATTTTAATGCTTTGATATTAACATGTCAACTTTAATAGTATGTAAATGAAGTTCCGTGTTTTGAGATTTATTCTCCTCAGCATTAGACATGTATTCATTGACAACAACTGTAAATTTCCTTTCTTATTTGTCTTTTTAGAAAGACTTTCCAGGATCTTATACAAAATGTTTTCCCTGCGATGCCCTGTCCAGATTCATTAAAGAAGTTTATAGCTCTAATGGATAGAACAACCCCAGCCACCAGCTCCACATATCACAGTGCTATAAAAACACATGCACACAATCTCTGGGCCTGAAGTTCTACAACAATGTAAAAAAAAAGAGATTATTCAACTCCATGGTATCTCTGCCTGTCTCTAGGTAGTGCTGATGCTCACTAACAATCTGATGTAACACAGTTAAGCTGAGAGGTGTGAAAACACTCATCAAAGCAGCAATGCATGGAAAGACAATGGCACACCCCAAAGGTATTTTAGAAGACTCAGGATTAAACATAAGTATGCCTTTCAATTTTTTTCCACATTTCATTGCGCTCCTGATCAATCTTTTTCTGTTGAGTACAGATCTGGAAAGTTTTCAACCTTCAGATGAACAATACTCAATTAAAAACAAACAGCTGGAAAACAAAGGTGTGGTGTGACTAAGAAAAAAGTACAGCCTACCATCAGTTATTGCTTTACGGTGCACTGCAATTTAGTTCTGGGTGTACTGCAGAACCTGCATAATACAGCCAGAGTTGCCTGGCAACAAACAGGAACTATACCAGAGAGGAGCAAAGGTGTGAATGAATAAACAGAAGTGACAGGGACATGTGAAAATGCTCAGTAAAACCATGTTCAGTGCTAGAATGTCTAACCAGGCTTTCACAACATTTCAAGGGGAACATTGAATCAAATCCTTCTCACCATTAAAGTACATTAAACTGGATCTGACAAAACAAGCAAAATATAAAATCTGGAGAAAAGGTAAATTAATGAATGTATTCTGATCAGTTTGGATACTGAGTACATCCACAGATTAAATACCCAACACTAACCTGATTAGAAGTAGAATTGATCAAAACTCCTGGCTCATTTCTAGGTGTTCATCAGACATCCATTTTGGTGTTAAACTCCTGGAAACCCAAGCACTCACACACTGGATTTGAAAGACTATTGTTCATTATTTGCACTTCTTTCCATTCAGAAAGTCCTATGCTGACACACTGAACTGTTTTGCTACTTTGTAATTTATTTATTTGCAAGATTCTTTGGTTATAACCAACAGCCACTTTGACATACACAGTCCATGATGCACAACTGCACTTCACACTGAAAAGCTGGTACTACGCAGAACTATTTTAGCCATTTTACTGCACCACAATATTTTATTGTAAAAACAACTCCATTTTAATATGAATACATAACTGGAATATAATAGATAGTTAGATCTGAGAAAAGCCTGAAGATCCAAATAATGTTGATACCTCTGAAGTGCGTTTTGAAAAGAAACACATTTCACAGTGAAAAATTGCAAAATTATAGTTTGATGTATTGAATATTCATGGCCAAGCCCTTCATCTGGCAAATATCAGAGAAACTCCCATCATCCAGGAGAGCCAAGCTACTTTATCACAACTAAGGGTCTTACTATTTTTCACAGAATGATGCTGAAATACCCAGCTAAATCTGAGTCGACCTTTTTCTTCTCTATAGGTAAGACAATGTGATCAAGCAGAGATTGATTAGTCAGAATTACATTGACGTAATGTTGGGGCAGAAAGTTGCGTGAGGTCATCTTCCTGAACAGATGGTCTAGAGATATTGGTTTTAACTAGCACATGGTTGAGTAAATAATGTTTAAGTTTTCTTTGAGAGCCTGGGGAGTGAACCAGATAGAGTTGAGTGAAATACCTGTGCCTCCTGCCCACATCATCTGCTGCTCCCAGGGTTTTCATTTCCTGCACTGTTTGTGCTTTATCACACGGCTCACTGGTCAGGCAGCCTGTGCCCTTGGTTCAAAAAGCTTTTATTGGAACATTGAGAGAAATGTGCACTTAGTTCCAATTTGTCATTTCTTTATATACATAGTTTGTTCCTTACAGGCAAAATCAGACAAGAGACATAAGTGTGTGGATGAATTGCATTTTTTCACTCAGTATAACCAATTTCATAGGTAGAAATAAATGATCCTAACACAATAAAAATCTGCATGATCAGTTGCATGAACAGTTTGGTTTCTGTTGAGATTAAATGCACATGTGAACACACAGAGTTGTTAATTCTCATGTTTGTCCAACACAGACATGTCTAGCCACATTCATTTACAATCTCAAAGGGACTGGTCCTTTTATTGCATTATTTGTTTACTACACATTTATTTAGAGTAAATTAAGATTGGTTGATAATAAGGCTCAGAATATTTCTCTGAGACTTTAATTCTTTGAACAGGAACATCTCTTTACCCAAACAGCATCAACAACACTGACTTTTTCAATAACATCAGACTAGTGTGTGTTCTCTCACACTTGCTTTTCATTATAAAAATTCCGGGAATGTTGTTGTTACAATATTCAAATGGTCATTTGGTAATGAACGATGGTACATTAAGGACACAAACACAGCACAAGATCCAAAACCAAGGTAATGATTTACAGACAAGTAAATGAATTCATACTATTAAGATAACCTTGACTAAAAATTAGTCCCTATTTTGTTGCATTACATAACATATTAGTATCTTAAAATGACCTTCAAATACTACTGATTCATGACTACAAATTACTATTCTGAGTAAACACTAAAGTAAAGTACAGAAGTATAATCAAAAATGCTATAGAAAAATTAAATAATAAAACATGCTTATGTAAGCAATGATCTGATATGGTAACAATATTTAAAATAAACTGCCTGAGTTATCTGTGTGAAAGGAGCACTCAGATGTGCAGGTCAGCTGATTATTTAGCTAACTCTTATTAAACATTTCCTGCTCCCTCCACCGTTTCTAAAACCTGTTGACTGCTGGCAGAGCCTCCACATTTCTATTTTTTTTATGTTTATAAAAAAGGCTAAAAAGAAAACAACAAAAGAAAAAAAACAGTGAAATTGTCAGTCTGATTTGTTTCATTTAAGCGAACCTTTGAGCTAAAGAAGAGAGCATTCTCATAATCCAAGAACAGAAGAACATATATAAGCCTGGCAGTTACTGCCTGTGCAACTTCTTAAATTACAAATAGGTCTGTCCCAAAGAATTCAAACCCCATTCCCCAACAAGCCTTCTGTAAAGCAGCAAAAGGTGAAAAGAAGGAGAAAGGGATGCAGGTAATGTTTTATGTATCAGAGAGAGAAGATTCAGCTGAAAAAAAAAAAATCAGTTCTAAATTTCATCCCATCTTCCTTACAACAGCTCAGGATACCATGATCTGGGCTGACTGAAGTTCATCACAGAAACTTCCAGCTTCCTCCAATTTTGTCCAGAGGCTTCAATAAAAGAATGAACTTTTTTTTTTTGCATTGGTGTCTATGGAAAAGTTGCAATCGAATAGAGACTTTAATAAACCCACTTATACCACACATCAAACTATGCAGTTTGCAATAACACAGTTCCACTTGGGGCACCAGAAGCTGTAAGGTCATTACTAATATTATTGCAGACAAGTGTTTTTCTCATGTTTTATGACAGTAATGTCATTCCTATTTGACTTCACTGACACTACTCATGGCAGAATTGCTTATGACATAATTATGGAAATACAAAGCTTATTATTGCATAATAGCCTTACAAATCTCATGCATGCATCATTATGCAAATTTGAAGAGTGGAGCAAATGTTGTTGATGTCAATATGCCCATACAAGAATAAGCTAAACAAATGAAATATAGTCCAATTAGTAGTTTGGTGGGCAATCTTAAATAAAAGGAAATGCTCAAGGGAGGAAAGAATTCTTAGAACTTATGGCAAAAATCTGACATAACTTCAGGAAAAGTAAAGGTTTCTATTCAGTTGATCCCAAGACACTGTAATTCAAGAAGTGATTGATGATACACACACCAAATTCTAAGTTCTCTAAAGCTACATGTCACATAATTTAATTGGACTGAAATTTAGGAACCTAGGCTTCGCTAGCTTTGCAGTTACCCCAGAAGTGAACAGAGAGAGGAACAGAGGGAAAGAGAATAAGAGAAAGACCTGCAGAGTCAAGTATGCTACTGAAGATCTCTGCACTAAGGTGGTGTTGGTTACCTCCTGAAAGCACTTACTTCTCTCTCATGACTACAGACAAGCTTATAGCCTGAATAAATAATGAACTTCTAAAATGTGCTACAACCTAAATCCTAGCCTAAATGCTATGTACATATAATGGAGCAACCCAGATATCCTATCCTAACTTTAGGATCCTAGCCAGGCATCTCCTTGCTCAGACTGGGCAAATCCGTGCCATATCCCCCATATGTATTTATTTGGTAGAGAAATCTCTTGTCAATTCTGGTGGACTATAATAACTCAAGCAAGACAGTGGATTGGTAGCTAAATTTAAATCTCTCTGGAATGAAACTGAAGTTTGAAATTGAGGAGAACCTCAATCCATCCAACTACTACCAGTCTGATGCCAATGCCAGCAATAGATGCCCAGACCCTGGAAAGGGATCACAGATCAGCAGGAGAGCATGAGAAGGACAGCACAAAGGAATTCCAGCAACTCCAGCCAGAAGCTCAGCTTCATCAAGATGGGATGGATGGGACTTTGAGAAACATGGTCTAAAGGAAGATGTCCCTGCCCATGGCAGGGTGGTGGAACTTGCTTTGGTGACACAATGAAACGGCCAAAGGACGCTTTGCCTTGTGACCTTACAGCAGAGAAATGAGACACCTCTGAAGTGGCTTTGGTTATTGTTATGCCTTATGCAAAAGACAATACATTTCTGGCATGCCAGCAAAAATGAAACTGTTACTATTTTAACTGGATCTGTTATTTTTTTCTCTGTTTGATAAGTAATAACAGGTTCTCAAGGCATCTGTAACATTTCTCTGTACAGCACCCTGATTAATGTAAGAGCCAAAATCTCTATGCAGATAAATAGGCGTTTTCTAAACACAGCTAAAAGTTAGATTTGCATTTTCCTTTTCTCCTGTGCACAGATGCATTGCCTCAATGTGGAGAGCTGTTTGGGATGCCATGTTCTGCCATCCAGGATCCAGCAAACACATTTGCTGCTCAGACGTGGTTCCTTTCCTGACCAAAATTATGACCATGTGTCCGGGTGGCACTCTTCCTGCTCATCAGTCCAGACTTCTCAGACTGTTTCATTTGCAGGAGGTAGCAAACAGGTA
The DNA here is from genome assembly GCA_013400235.1 of Oriolus oriolus. Taxonomy (NCBI): domain Eukaryota; kingdom Metazoa; phylum Chordata; class Aves; order Passeriformes; family Corvidae; genus Oriolus; species Oriolus oriolus. The sequence goes on along the minus strand of VXBT01011472.1, from coordinate 26,752 downwards.
CAAGTGTGGATGGTCAGACTGATCACTCCTAAAGAAACACCCACTGCCATACTGGACCCCGCTTTGGAATCACGCTCTCATATTCAGTGCTTTGTGCAATTTTACATTTCACTTTGTTCACTGCCAACTATCTGAGAAATAAAAAAAGCAGAGGGAAAAAATCCACAAAACTGTGTGTGTCCTTTAGAATGGCAGGTTATAACTCTTCCAGTATTTGGCAAACCATAGACACCTGAGAAAGGGTAAAGATGATTCAAGGATATACAAATGGCTGAATGTGCTATTCATGTAGGTAAATGCAGGGATTCAAATGGCACTGAGGAAAACATTGCCATGAAAAATGAGGCAATGGGGAGTGTAGGATTTCTATGTAATCACATTTTAATCACAATGAGCTAATATGTACTTTAAAATGCAAAACAATCCCTTGATATTACTGATCTTTCATATAAGGAATAATAATCTAATAGTCTAATCTAATCTATAAATTGCTATAGCAGAAAAATATGAAATATAATGTTGAAGTGAAAAATAAAAGCAGATAAGATGGATAATCTAAGGTTGTACAGTATTTTATCATATTTTATACAGCTGCTTGTTTACAAGGACATGTGGAAGTATTTCAAATTGGCACTTTTCAAACAACTTTTTCCTCAAAAGACCATGACAGCAAGTGAAATGTAAAATAATTAAATCAAATCTCATAAGAGGCCAGCAGATTAAGTAAACAGCAGTGATAATACTCCTTAAAGTTAAGAGTGCAATAAACTTGCCAAATAAAATTTTACTTCTATTAATGCAGTTACAAAATCCAGTGTAGAATATTCTGCTGACAGGTCCGGAATCACAATGCAATTCTGCTGTTCATCTTGGATGCCAATTTTGGAACTTGCCAGTAGGAACCTAGTTGGCCACAAACTTCTTTTGTGTTAATTCTAGTGCTACCTGGGCATTGAAGCCATTCTCAACATAAACGAGACAGGGCCCAACTAACCTTTTGGAGTACAGTACAGCTCTTCCTCACCTTCCATAAGTGGGTTATATATTTGTTTCCTATGCTGTTACCAGGATGATTATCTAACTCTTATAGCTACTACGTACACAACGTAAAAAACAACGCACAAGCTATTTTTGATATTTCCAAGGCTACATTACTCTGTGTTGGCAACTTGTTTTGAAATTATTTTGCTGACCATACTCAGAATAGGTCACTGATATGCACATCCTTTGTTGTCCTGGAAACAAAAAAAGGACAATATTTTGCTCAGGCCCAGCTCTTTATCCATTGACATGACACACTGCAGAATTTCCATTACAGAGAGGTTTCAGTTCTGGTGCTACCACTGACCCACCCAACTCCTATAGTGACAGAGGCTGAGAATCGTAAACTTCTCTTTATCACAATTTAACTGTAATCTTTCTTTTAAATGTCTATTGCCCTTCCACAATTTTAACTGTAATCTTTCTTTTCAACACCTCCTGCCGTTCCTCAGCAGACAGGGTAACATTTAAACAAAAATATGTCATAATAAAAATAATAATATTTTTCATACATGTAAGTGCTTTCCTTCAGTACCAAGTGAGATGATCCTACCCTAGCAGCCAGCTAGGGAATCAGCAGTTACATTGTTTAGACCACCACGCACTTCAACTCACTCCATTTTCTATTTTTCTGTTACCTTGCAGCTCAAGTGATATCAATTTAAATTAGAGACTTTCCTGTGTGTCCTAAAGCCATCTTATTCATCGGGGAAAAAACCCCAACCCTCTAAGCCCATCTGAAACCATCTGTAATTTGAAAATAAATTCTACTGAGGACCCAAAATCATTACTTTTCTTTCTCTTGGCTGGCTGGCACAACTGATGCGTTAAACTCCTTGCCTAGAAACCAGAGTTTGTATTGTCCAAAATTGCTTTAACACTAAAATCTGCACCAGACTACATTTTCTACAACCAGTTGTATCGGTCAATTCCACCAACAAGAGCAATGCCAATGCTGAAAGCCTGTAAGGACTTAATCAGTATGTTTCCTACACTCCTGGGAAGCAATTTAGATGATTCAGACAGCACTAGTGTTTCACCATTGCTGAAGCCAGTGGTATTGCATTGGCTGCACAAATTTTGAAAAAAGGTTTGGCAGAGATTTTGCTTTAAACACCCTCTAGAAGGTGACAAGGTTATTGGGTGTTATTTCTTGATTTTTTTTCCATTTATTTCTTGCAGTGATAGGAGATTATGTTACACTGCTTCACAGTCTAATTCACACCTAGGCTAATTCTTTGTCTGAAATTCTTTGATAGTGATTTTCATTAGCCAAAAGTACTTTAGAAAGACCTAGACATATTCTATTTCTAGGAGGAATGGTTTTCAAATATCAGGTGAGCTTTTGTCTATACAGGGTAGCTTCATTTTAAATGAAGTTAACTGTAGAAAACCAGTGATGGCTCCCTCTTTGACCCTTTCATCTTGTACACAAATATTTAGGTGTAACCTGGAAGGGACATATGTCCATGTTTTTCTACACTATGGTTCCTTCTACTGCTATTTGAAATATGGGCATGGGGGAAATAGATCCAGTAATAAAAAAGAACAAATAGAAGAAATTGCTACCTGCTTTTCCTTACTGGCATTATATTTTCTCCTTCAAGTAGCAAACTGAATACTACAGCTCTCAAGTAAACCTGTGTACAGTTGTTTACAGCATAATGGGGTAATATGCAGTGTCAGCTCTGCAGCTCAGCACTGACCTTCTTCCACTGCAGTCAGGACATGAAGGTGAAGACTATATTTAATATTTTTTCCTATTAATAAGCACTAAAGATTCTCAGATGTTGGTTTTTTCTGGAAAGGATAAGAACAGAAGGATAGTTTTCTTGTATTCTGTAGTTTAGGCTTCATTTCCGAGATTATCTAGATTGACATAAGACTGGTTGGCAAAAGAGGAGGGTGCACTTGCAAATGCACCTGAAATCACTTCACTCTATCTTTGATAAGAATGGTTGATATGATGCAAATATTTTCTTGAAAAAGCCTGGTGTTAAGGGAATTTTTTTCAGTGTATCCAAAATAATATTGTGTGGCCTAAATCTTTTCCCTCTGCAACTGTTTACCGTCCAGACTCCTCCCTCACAAGTAGAATATATAATGAAATATGATATAATTAAGAGAAAGAAGAAAGCTTCCAGCATCAGAGGAAATAAAAGCCCCAATCAGAACATTTCATTCTTACTGCTGTGACTGTAATGAGACAGAACTAAGCATCAGTACCCCCACAGAAGTACAACTCCCAGACTACTGATACAATCCTTAACCCCTTCCCTACTTATGGCTCTTATGGATATTTGAAACACACAAAATACCTGAGGTTTTCTGGCCCCATTCTTCTTCATTCTGTGAAAATCAACACTTTTTGAAGTGACCTAGAAGTATGAAGCACTGCCACAACTTATAGTAAGACAACTGAACCAATAATGTGAAGACATATTTAAATTGTTAGCTGTTTTCACTTACATAAGAACCGAGCCTATATCTAAAAACTAAACTGAAAATATAAAGCAAAACTGATTTTAATGCTTACTATGCCCTGCAAAAGCCTCTTAAACTCAGTGTCTGTTTTTCACCCAAAAAGAAAGTATGAAAATGTGGCAACTGGATTTTGAGGAAGATAATATGGTCTTGCATTTTTCCTTTTAATAGAATGTACTTTTTCAAGGCAAATGTAAGCAGAAGTTAAATACCAACCCTTTATGGGATTTTGTAACATTGTATTTATTCAGGTAATCATTTGTTAACAGCAGGCTAATTAATATTTGAATAAATACCATTTTAAAAACAACTACTGAGGTAAATATAAAGGATTCTTTTCCATAAACTGGTAACTACTCTCAAGCTCCTGCTGCCAACAGTGTTAGAGTTTGCTTGGTGCTTTACAACAAGATCTCCAACAGCACTGGTTGGTAGTGACTCTGACAAAAAGTTCTCCTTGCTTGAGGAAGATTTGCCAAAGTCCTTTTCTTAAGATTGCAAGTGATGCAAAGACTCAGTGCTGGTCTGCCCTGGGCCTGACTTCTCAGGAGCAGACACATTAAAAATATTTCTCTGCTGCAAGTAGTTAGTAATTCATTAACAGCCCATCTAGGGCTGGTTATTATTATTATTGAATTAATTACGGTGTAAGTAAAAATTACACTAGCTATTCATTCATTCAGCATTTTTCCACATGAATCCTGCTGTGACTATTCTCTTTGCTACAGTGTCCATCCTGTATTTGGCTTCCATGCAAGTCTTAACTGTTCGTGGTCAGGCATGTAAATGAGAAGAGGGTATTTTTTTTTCAATATGAGGTAAATAAATTAAATGTTGTGACTTTGCCTTTCACAGCAAACTGCCGCAAACCTCAATTATGATACACTTAAGCTGAAAAACTCTCTTGTCATGTCAGGGGGAAAAAACCATAGATTTCAATATAGGTAGGACACCACTTGGGGCTGTATCTTATATTATAAGCAATCCTATGAATTTCTATAGTTATTTTTATTGGACTCACTTCCTTATGATTTAACTCCACTAGCATGACATATAATGAAACCAAGTAGGGACCTATATCTCTTTATCTTTCAGAGCAAAATATGACATTTTGAAAGTAATATACCATGCCCTTAAAGGCTGTAGTCTTCTTAATTCTAGGTACATAAGTCAGCTATGTCTTAAAACTAGTTCTATTACTAAAATTATTTCACCAAAAATAGATCATTATGAAAACTTAACATTCGTCCACGCAGAAAACAATGAGCTGAACACTTTTGCAATATGCGTTTAAACTGTTTAAGTTATTTTAAATTTTTTAAAATAAGTTTCTGTTTGCTTTGCTAATTATTGATCATGGATGGCTACTTTCTATTTTCTATTAAGAACATTAGTGTTTACATAGTACATATAGCTCATATAGTACATATGTTCTTAATTTTGCATAGCATTTAGGATAAAAGATAGGAAAGAATGATCCTTCAAAAATCAATAAAGATAGGTAGGTAAAAAAATACTTGTGCATATTATCACAAGTGATTGAAATCATGAAACAAAATGAAGGAAGGAATATCTACAGCTCTAATAAGTAGGGAGACTTCTCTCTGACCTGTGCAAAACCCTGACATTCTCAGTGAGACTACTGTCAGACTATAAAGCGAATAATCTTTGTACAAGAGAAAGGAAAATAAAGTCTTATCTGGAATATTATCTATAATACTGATCATGACCTTTGTTTAAAAAGTTGAACTTCAGATGGAAAAGTGTCAGAAAGGGCATTAGACTGAGAAGGTGAATGGAGAGCTTGAAAGAGGTTAATAAAGGAGCTCATCTCACTCACTCCAGCAAAATGAAGGCTGAGGGGAATTTGATGGCTCTCTCTACAAAGGAGGGGAGAAAAGCATCACTGAGAAGAGAGCACTCTCAGTTAATGAACAACGGTGCCAAAAGACCAAATGCAAGCAAACAGATTATGAATAAATTCAAGCCAAAAATTTAAAAAGGGCTGTTCAACAATCAAAGCAGTGAGGAAGCCACTTGCAATGATGCCTTATTTTCTGCCCTATTCATCACACAACACTAGGAATCAATCTGTTAGTTGGATAAGGCCCTACACAAATGACACAAGCTAAATCAAACGGCTCACCTTCAAGAAAACCTTATATAAACCCACTCCTACTCCTTCTTGCAAATCAAGTTGCAAAACATTCAGGCAATGCCAGCATTTCACTAGATCAAACTTTTCATTCCTGCCCCACCTCAGAGCTCCTCTTCTTCCTTGGCCTCTTTCCTGGGGAGCAGATATTTCCACCCACTGGCAGCAGCTGTACTGCCAAGTGCAACAGCTATAATAATAATCCCACCTGACTCCTCCAGAGCAATCAGACGCCTTTTCAACACACATCCAGCACTCTCGAGTCAGTAATGCTGCAGAAGGACAGCAAAGCTACCGCCTCATAAAGTCAAGTAAGAGCAAGTAGAGTGCATTTGCACAGGCTCCACGCCAACACAGCACCTTGGCAGCTGGGAACCACAGCCTGACAGACACAACTTCGCTCAAAAACATTTCCATCATATCCCTGCTGAAGGATCTTTCTGGTTTAATTACAACTTCAACCTCCTGAAAAATTCTGTCTAAAAGAAGCTGACAAAGCAGGCATTCTCTTTGGATTTAGAGGGGTTTGAGCAGTGTAAACAGCAAGTCTTTCACAGCCTCTCATTTATCTTAACACATTTCTGTAACATTTCCTTCTGTGTAAAATTGGATTATAACTTTCTTTGGCCTTTGTTAATGGCCATTACTGTTGGTGATTTGTGATGAAAATCTGCAGGTACAGAAGCCTCAAACACATCAAAAAAATTAGGGAAAGAGGGTGGGTATATATAATTAGGAGTCATAGGATAATATTAAGAGAAGATATAAATATCATGATTACTAGCAAAAACTCAGTGCCACTGCAGTTTGTTAGTCTATCAGAAAGTATCCCAAAAGATGCTGCAGAAATTCCATCACTGCAAAATTGAAAGGGAACTTTGCTTGATGCAGTGAACAAGACTATTTTGGAAGGACATTGGCAAACTCACTACAAGTACATCTTTGCTCATAAGCAGCATAAGGTTTGTTGTCCTCCTGCAAAAATACACTCAATTAGAAGCAAAAGCACCATTCCACTCAAAGATAAACACAGAATCTTCTGAAAAGAGGCACCTATGTCAGAGAATGGCATCTCCTAGCCCCTTACACAGAATGTACCAGTGTTTGCAAGGCCTTTCCTAAGACAGGGGGGACCTTGTTTAAGTGACTGAATTGAATACATTTCCAATACTTCAGATGAATATCCTAACTACCCCTCAGCTCTCTCTCCTAATCCTTGAACAAACAGTGAAAATGAAGTGCGGGAATTTATTTCAAGTGAAATACTGATTGACTTGTAGCTCAATGTTTTTCCCTTTTAACACCAAAGGTTGCACTTTCCATCTGTACAGACATTTTCTTTACAGTATTATATCAGGATGGTCTAGATTATTAAACACTGGCTACCTTCATCCCTCATCTCCTGCTACTAAAAAAAGACTTGCATCTTAAATGTTAATTATGCATTTGCAGGCAGTCTAAATGACTCAGGGGACTGAAATCTGACTCTAGCTTTTCATCAGCAGGTCATCAGTTCAGACCTGACTCAGATCAGCAGTGGCTGGAAGCTTCTACAATTCAACAGCTGTTTAGATGACCTATGTGACAGAATACAATAATATATTATATTCAGCTTTCAGTGGAAAAGAATTCACATCTTAAAAGTCACGTTCAGCGCTGACATTAATTGAGATCCATGCTACTAGACCCTGACAGGACAGCAGGTCTGGAAACTGAGCTCTCCCATCTCTGTAATCTCCTCCACAATAAAGATGGAAACCGTGCTGATCGAACAGAAGGTGGTTTTTTTTCTTTGATTTTTTTTTTCTTTTTTTGTTGTTTTTTTATTTTCATGGCTTCTCCTGTTCTTTCTCCTGGTCCAACAGAGCAAGGGAGTCTTCAGTCAATTTTCATGAATACATTTAGCTTCAAGATTGGGAGTCAGCGTAGTAGACCCCAGATAATTCTGTGCTTGATGACTGCCTTTTTGTGTGCAGAGCATAGGCACCAAGAAATCATCCTTATGAGACTTCTTCAGAAAAAATGCAAAACCAGAGATACATCAGACTCAACACACTGAAACAAGCAATATGAATACTTCAATTTTCCCTATTCATAGGCTTTCCAGGAATTAGATTATAAATCTATATATTCATTTTCACTGCCCCAGTATAACCTACAGAGAGTCATCAGAATGGAAAAGTGTTAGAAACCTTTTCTTGGGCTTATGTCAAAATTTAAACACTTCTGTGGACCAAAAANTTAAAAAATAAAAACCAATTTTGGAAAAAAAAAAAAAAAAAAAAAAAAAAAAAAAAAAAAATCACAATCCAGACATTTATTTACTAGTCCTAATAAACATAAGCAGCATTCTTTTGTGTTTGAAATTCTGCCCTTGAGCAGTGTGAAGAGCCAAAATACAACTCTTATGGATTTCCTCCACTCCCTGGGGGCAGAGAATCTTTCCATTGGTGTACAAATGGATGAGCTCACACCCCCACGAGCTGCAGAGGCAGCCAAGGGGGGGAGATCACTGGTAAGGCAGAAAAGCATTTTGCTCTGCTTTATCAATTCTCAGCTTGACTGAGACTCCTCTAACTCGTGCCAAGAGCAGAACAACCACAGATTCAGCATAAAGTCAATAATTTCTTCAAGAGAAGTTCTCATCCCTGGTTTGTGTAGATCTTGTAACAAGAAATTAGCTCAGAAACTCAGGATCTGCATTTATGACTCTGCCTCTGCAAATCACTCTTATCAGTATAGTTTAATGTACAATATTCAGTCCTGGTTTTGTAAAACAGCAGTCATGAGCCTATGCACTATTTCTGGGAAGAAGGAAACAGCCCATCTGATTTGTGTATGCATCCCTGGGGTTCATATAAACACAAGATTTCTCTGCACAATCCCATACTCAGAACTATAGGCCCCGTGTACATACAAAACATGCATTATCTACAGCCTCTTTTTCTGTAACTTGGCATATTGGACTGTCAAGTTTTGTGAAATAATTCTTATAGTATTTAGACAAAACCACAGTTCAAACAGATATTTTTTGCTTTGAAGCTGTTGTTAGGTTTTACGTTTTCAAGATATCATAGGTGCATAGCCTGATAAAAGAATTAACTGTCAACAAAATTACTTTTAATTCTACGTTGAATGGGATGTATTCTTAACTCTTCTGCTGAAAATTATTAACAATATTTAAATAGCTAATAAAGCCAGTTTTGCTGAAATCACACTGAAGATAGTAATGCGCACATCAGTCATTAATCTGAAGTGGACAAAACATTTAACGAACCACAAAATTTGTAATGAAAAAAATCTCCTAGTAATTACTGATTGAATACAATCCAGCACATTTTCTCGTGCTTTTACACTGTGTATGGTCAAGCTGGATGCTGGAAGACATCCCTCATGAGTCCCTGTAGCTCTGATGTGAAACCACAGTAGCTTCCTATGAATAATTTTGCACTGTCACTCAGTATTTGAGCACAAGAACTACCTTTGCTTCTGTAAACCAGTGCATCTGGAACCCGATGCCCAACCATAATTTTTGAAGACCAAGTTTTTCAGAACCTGGTAGGAAACTGGAGGAAATTAAGTCTTGGAGCTCAGCTACCTTCATTGGGGAGGCAATTACCTTGGAGAAAGTGGAAGCAAAACACAGGAAACCAAATTGCTTCACCCTTTGTCATCAGAAGGGAATCACTAGTGACAATTAATCATTAGAGACTTTGTTCTGTTTAATTTTCTTCTTTTCTGAGAGGCTGACAGTGTGAGGTTACATACATTTAAATACACACAGATCTTACCCACATATACTTTCAAGCCATGGAGAAAGCTGGGGGGAAGTAAATGATGAACAGTCTTCAACTTACAGAAAAACAAAAGCAAGCTCATCCATACTAAATAAAAATTCCCATTCTCTTGCTGTTGGGCACTTCACTACCTTGACTTATCTCGAGTTACAAAACCCTCTGACCAGGGAAAATTGGAAAATTATCTAGCTCTAGTAGATGTGCAGCCAACTGGAATTGGCAGAATGGGACACAAAGGCTCACCAGACAACACAGTGGGCGAGATGCCAATGCAAGAGCACCTTCTCCTGAACAACAGGAAATCCACCCCAGGAAGCTCTGCAGTCACACACTCCACAAAAGATGGATTTTATACCCAGGTATGGCATACCTGTCTCCAGAGCAGGCCCAGGCAATCAGAACTCTGCTTGCATAAAAAGTTAAGGCCCTGATCCTTTGGCACATTACAGATTCAGAAAAGGAGGGGTTACACTTTCTGTCACAAGATGAAAAGGTTTTCCTCACTTAAATTCACTGTTTTAGTGTAGACATTGACATATCACGGAAAATATGATGGTAACAGCAAATTATAAAAATGTTTACTAAATATGTAATTAACTTCAGGGTTGGAAGTTGTGTTGTTGTTCTTAAATCTAGCAAACATCAGCTGGCAAACAAATTGCATGCCTTAGAGCTTCTTCAGAGAAAAGCTGTTCAAGGTTTGATATTTTTAAACTCTGCAAAGCTCTCAGCTATTAGCAACAAAAATAACAGGAGTCAAAAAGTATCTTTCTTTCTATAATTGTCATAAGTTAAAAATGAAAGTATTTGGGTTCATTACTCAGAGGATTCAGAGCCAGGCAATTAACAAAAAACATCCCATATTATGAGATATAGAACATAAATAGAATCTAGCTGCTTCATGAAAACTAAATTTAAGATAGAAACACCCAATGTGAAAGCTTGCCTTAACACTTATTCTAAGAGCCCCTGTATGAGACAGAAAGAGAAGCAGCACTACAGAGGAAAGTAGAGCTTTCCATGCTATTTTAAACAGAATAGGACCTGATTCTTCAGTGTGCTTTTTAAATCAGTAGTACCACAACCATTTGGCCCTTGACACAGGATCAGGTCCTTTACCTGAATTTCTACATACTTTGGTTTCATAAACTGCTCTTAGTTTTATTCATTTTTTCCTCACCTGCTTTCCACCCTGTATCCAAGCAATCTTGCATATCAAATCAATAATCTTGCTTCTAACTTAAATCTCTTAATACTTCAAAACTGTTTGTTCTTGAAAAATCTGCTTTATACAACACAGACCCTAGTAATTTTTGACAAATTGTCAGCAGTATAAAAACTATGTTCCCAATGTTTGATCCTTTCCAGCTTTGATCTCCCCAGTAGCTGCTTTTATACTGACTTTCTACCTGTGCGAAAGAATTAACAACAAAAGTACTTAATACTATCTCATTGTTAGCAAAATCTAACATTGTAAAAAACCAAGTGAACAGTACTAGATACTGAAGAACAGAAGCTATGATACTAACACTGCAGTGGAACCTCCACAACCTCCTTTTCCCAATAAAATTTATCTAGACAGCGAAGAAAGAATCTCACTCAGCTGCACCAGAATCAATGCACCAAAATTGGTCAAACCTCAGATTTTGTAACCGGTTTTTTGTCTATGTTCCTTCTGCTTTCATTTCCCTGCAACCTCTTTCATGTAGAAACTGGATGATACTATACCCGCAGCACATTTTACTGACCCTCAGAATCATCCCCTTGATTTGCATACGTTTGCATTTATTCAAATTTTAGCAGCATGTGTAAATTATTGGTGGGGAAAAAAAGGAGATTGAGCCAGTCCACACGGAAAGATCAGAGGCAAGAGATACAGACTGAAACATAAGAAATTCCACTTTAAAAAAATTTTGTTCTTTAACTATGAATATAAACAAAAACTGAAATGAATTGTCCAGACTGGTTGTGGATTCTCCCTTATTGGATCTATTCAAAACTCAACTGGACACATCCCTAAATACCTACTTTGAGCATGGGGGGTTGAATCTCCCAAGGCCCCTTTCAACCTTAACTACTCTACAATTTTACTGGTGTGTGTTTCTATATTTCTAGGAATAAGTTGATTATACAGCAATTGCTGTGATTGTAGGAACTTAACATATATGTAAGTAAAATAAAAACAGCCTTAGTAAACACAAAAAGATTATTAGGAGAACTTACTTGGCATTATGAAGCATGCTAGCTGAAGCTAATATTTAAGTGCCACTTGGAAAAATTGCTCTAGCTCACAAAATACAGCTCTATTCTACAAAAGAAGTGCAAGAGAATAATATATTCTATATTCAGATATCAGACTAATTTATCAGTCACACAAATCAGTATTTATACTTCCTAAACAGTGAGAATACAGCTCTGGACTTGAGCAATTATACAGTGAGAATTTGCTCCTTGCTAGTTTAAGTAAAAGAGAAATATGCAGCACTTGCTAGATCCTTCTCCAGGATCATCTCAGTCACCTCCCCCAGGCTCCTGTGCTTCCCAAAAGAAATTCCCATGCAGTGGCATTCATTGCTCTTCACCTTTCCCCTTAGACAGTCCACAGCCACCTAACACTAAAATATCTTTACTGTCTTTTGGATTTATTTGGCTGTTTTCAGACTGTTTGGTGCTGGAGACCATGTACTTTGTTTCCCTGCAAGATTGCTTTCTGGCAAACATTCCCTCTAAACTGCAGAGCATTTTTGCCTTCTCTTCCATCTCTTTTCTCCAGATTGACCTAAAATCCATAGAAGTGACAAGAAAAAGTTTTGCACAGAACACAGTGCTAATAGAGCAGGCTGATAAACTTTGATCATCCATTTAAATGGAGCACCAAGGAACAAAGATATGGCTACTTCTCAAGACAAAGCAATTTTTCAAGAGTGAATTCCAAGCAGGTGGTAACTAAGCAACAGCTCACCTGTACAGGGACTTTGATCACTTGACAAAGCAGATCAGAGCAACACAAGGGAAAGAGGACTAGAGATTACAAGAAAAAAAAGCGCCTTTTCTTGGCCTATCAGAGAGAAAGATGGAAAATAGCCTAAGAGACACAGCAAAAAGGAGCCTGATGATTTGGAGACGAGAGCAGCTGAAGAAAGGAGCTCCTGAACATTTTAGTAACCATACTTTATACTTTGAACAGCTTATTTTATTTCAATACCTCTGTTGCTTTACCCAGTGATGACAGAAATATTTGGGGGAGCAAAGAATAGTGCCTCTTCCTCACTCCAGGCTTGAAAAAACCCAATTTTTCACCTTTGTCCCATGCAGTATCCATGTGAAAGAGACCTCGGCCAGTGAGGAAGAAAAAGATGGGCATACAGAACTTCAAAGGAGTTGCAGGGACAAAATAGCAGCAAAGCTGGGGAGAAGGCTGATGAAACCAAGGGCAAAACCTGCTTCAGGATCTAGTAACTAGGGGCACATAGTTGAAGGTTAACAGGTACAAAAAAGACTCAGCGATGAAGAAAAAAATATTAGTAAATTACACATAGAAATTAATCAATATATAGGAGATGAAAGGTGTATTGTAAAAATAACATCTATAGTATATCAAAAACAATGGAGATGTGCAATAAAGAACAAACAGGTGACAGGGGGAAAAAACAACAACCATTTTCAAACACCTCACAAATCCATTGATTGTAAAGTTCAGTTTTATCTCTTGAGGCTGGCAATAAAGTAAGTATATCTCATCATTATTACTCCTCTATCTGCATATTGCAGAACTGTTCTGATGCTGCCTCCCATATGAATTAAAACTGCATTTCCCTTCAAAGAAAGTTGAAAATTTGTCATGAGGACAAGAATTAGAGCCTGGATTTGTAAGTATTTATTCTTTGTTGGGAGCACCTGGACTGGCCTCAGACAGGAAATGAATGTGGGCAATAGTCAGACTGGTACTTTTACTGAGGAGCCTTGGTATCCTTTTCTAGTGCTTAAGGTCGCTCCACTCCTGAGGGAAAACAGGGAAGAACATTTTAATTAAAAATGAACATCCACAAAACTTTATAAGCCATTTTTGCAATTTCATTATTCCAGCTAAAGAAGAAAGATTCTAAAATATTATTAACATCCCTTAAAATATTTATTAAGAGATTTAAATTAGCTGTCTGAGTCCAGCATTATTGTAGTGATTCTATTTCTTTGGTACATCCAAGGTAAGGACTAAAATAATATTAAAATAACAGCAAGAGCATTGATGATGGAACTGAGTGTTAGAGGTTCTGATTAACAGTTTATTTTCCTCAATAATTGGTAATTATTAAAGTACAGAGGTCCTCCTTATTAAGGCCAGACTCCACTCAAGATCCTGGGGATCCTGAGCTGTTGCTTTTTCTCTGTGAGTTAAGAACAGCTGCAAATGACAATGATACAGCATAAAATGTCTTGTGTGGGGTGAGCACAATTAAAGATTTTCTCTCTGCATTTGTTTGAGGACTGACAGCTCAGCCGACAGGGCAGCCAAGTTTATGTAGTTTTCTGTAAGCTCATTGACAGTTTTCCCTGTGAAACTCTTTCTGGCTCTCTTCATCAGGTAAAATCCTGAACCTTTGTCAGACAGCTCTTTCAAGAGCAAACAGGATGAGGAGTCCAACCATGAGCAGCTATGAAGTCTCATTAAAAAAAGTCTTTCACACTCTGTTGTCCTTGTTCTGTATTATAATGATGGTTTGCCATAAAGTGCAAAGAAATGTTATTCTAATGAACAGAGGAGAGGCACTGCTACACTGAGGCATGATTAACGAGCTGAAGTAGTTCATGAAGTCATTTTACATGTCTGGCTGGTGACCTTTGAATTTGAAGAATTGCAGGTAAAGTATAATAGGAGAAATTATTTGCTTAGCATACAATGTATTCATGGTTTAACAAAGGGATTTGGGATGGGTTATGGTGTGGGAGAAAAGGCAATCCTGACACAAAGTGAGAGTACTTCTTTCTTCCTCTCTCCTTTTCCATCCCCAGATTCAAATGCAACTGAGGGCCTGTTCTGGGCCATGAGCTCCCCCATGGCTATGAGCACTTGCTCATATGCCATCGTCTGACAGAATTCCCTTCTTTTTGGCAAGGCCAGGGAAACTAGAGAGCATGCAACAGCTGAGGAAGATTCTAACCCTACCTGGATTGCCAGATGACACAGAAGAAAAACAAGAAAATTGGATTTTCTGTTTAGATGCCTAAACTCCATTCTTCAGATCGCTTCAGAGGGCCCAGGTCTTGTCCAGCCTGTGTGCCAGTGACCCACACTGTCAGAAGCAGCCAGCAGCCCCTTTCCCTCATGTGGGGTGGGGATAGTACAGGCTGTACTCATACAGAAATTACTGGAATTGCTTCCACTTTGTCCAGGCTGTCCCAGTTTCACTAGGACACCTGGGAACCATAACCCTCAGAAGTTACACAAAGCCAATAGGAGCACGAACTTCTACTTGGCCACTTTCATACATCCCACATGGGATCTGCTTTTGTGGGACTGAACAGAGGATATAGGCTTCAGGAGCCTTTGTTCAAGATCTTCCTGTCTGCCAATTCCTTCTTCTGGCCCTTCTTCTCAGCATGTGAGATGCACCTACTGGTTACAGAAAGCATAATGAGGTAAAAGCTACACCCTGGTGAGGCTCCAAAGAATTCCTGACCAAGTGAGTGAGGTGCCAGGAACACTTCTCTCACAGCAGAATGAGAGGGACACCCACTTGTACTAAGACCTGCAGTATTTCCTGTACATTTTTGAATATAAAGGAAATTACCAAAGCTGATAGCAGGCAGGATGTGAAAGAGGCAATGAGAAAGGATCAATTAACTACTTTGTTCAAACTGTAATGATCAAAATGACAAATGATCAAAGGCAGCAGAGAACACTACATGTGGAGCTGCAAGAATTCAGCTGTTCTCTTATACACTGCTGCTTCCAGTGTGAGGTAAAAATGGAAATTCTACCTGCTCTGGCATCTGCAAGAAGTAAGGAGAGGACAGAAGCTAAAAATACTGTTAACCTAGTTTGAAAGTTAAATACTGCTCTAATACCATACATGGAGAGGAAGTAAGTGCCTTTGTCATTGTTTTCTGACTCTACTGCATTTTCACTCATAAATAAGAAAGAAAAGTTAATTGGACCTCAACCTTGAGTACTCAGCTGAGAATTTTCCTCTCCCCCTGCTATCTTCTAGTTAAGAGAGCCCCTGGCTTTTAAACTGTGCAGGCTTGCATTGCACAAAATGGTTTGGGCATGGAATGAAAGATATTTAGCACTTTTCAGTCTCAAAACCAGAAAGAGTAGTCAAATAACAGGAAGAGAAAGGATTAAAGAAAGTCTCTCCATACTTTTTAGAGTTTCACTCAGAATAGACTGTGGTAATATTAGCTGCTTGTACTTTCTTTTATACCTTTTGTTGTGTGTAAATGAATTAACAAAAGAAAACCCGATTTCTTCCCCTTTCCCTGCAAAAATAATGGCAAATTCTTGCAATCCAACTGCCTTTAAAGTTTTCCACCTACTTTTGTTCAACTTTGGATTATAGAGCTTCCTTTGAACTACTGACTACATTACTGCCACAGTATCATGAAAACCTCACCTGCTGTAAGACAAGTACAGTTAAAGGCAGCACTTTGGTGTCCTCCCTCTCTGCAGCCTCAACCTGTACTTTCTTTCCTTCTTTTGTGATGGAGTATTTGCAAGGTTGGATGGTGAGCCAGCCCAGCAAACCCAACTGTATCAAAATTAATCCAGCCCCGTTTTGCCAGGATAATTTTAAGCCAATTTATCTCCCATTCTTGTCCATTTCTGTCCAACACAAGCACATGAAGGAGGACAGGAATGAGCTGCTGGGGTCAGGGCAGGTTGGGAACACTTCCCAGAGCAGTGGAATTGGCTTAAACTGACTTAAAGTGATGGTTAACCCACAGCCTCTGACACAGTTACAGCCACACCAGATATTCCAACATCAACCCAATAAATTAGTCCATTAAAATGTTTATCAAGAGTGACATCATCACGCAGAAAACTTCAATGTTTTGATAATTCTGTATCATCTGAAGAGGGGAGTGACAGGGCAACATTTTCCACAATCGCCACTGGGAAGTATTTTCAACGCACAACATAGAGCTGCACGTGTTTTAAGCCACTTAGAGTGCCAGAAAGCACGGACAGTGTGGTGACAAGAAGTAAAAAACATACTTGTTTTCCAGAGGGCCCCTCTAGAGGTGCCAGGCTCTCTCAGCAGACTGAGCAATGACACAGTACAGGGAGGCAACGTGATGAGCCCAAGGAGCTGGTATGACAGCTGTAAATTGAGAATTCACTTGTGGGACACTACACCAGGGATTGTTTTTTTCTTTCCATGGTATGGAATAGTGTCGTTTAAATTGTCTAATGAGAGCAGTAGAAGAGCTAAGTAGGATTTGATATTTTGCCTAATGAGGTGTGCAAAAAATTGCTAATGGATTTAATCTGCATAAATTTTTTCTATCATACATATTCCCATGCACCCACACACACTCACTCTAAAACTCAATTGCTAATGATGAATTTCATTTGTTCTCCCATCAGAATTAAGAATATTTAATGAATTGTAATGTATAGTTAATTATCACATTGGTAACATAGATCTTGTTTATATTGAGGCTGGATGGGGGAAAAGAGGTAGCTCCTTATTGCAGCTGTACCAGGGCAGAGTAGCAAGCACAGTGAAAATGTAGGCACTTGAAGATGAGGCTTGCGACAATTGCAGAAACTCTGCTGGATAACCGAAGTTTGTACTTCCAAGGAAAGATGAACTTTCTAGAGCTATAAAGAACTTTTAAAACATAATATCTTTTCCTGTAGGACTACATATATTAAATATAATCAGAACAGAGCACTGACAAACCCTTAGCAAATCTGGGAAAAAACACGTAAGCGATTCATTGTTACCAAGGATTCATTCTATTGCCAATTCACTGAATCTTCCACAGAATAGAGGGAAAACAAGAAATACTTTCCTCAGCAAACAAAATGCATGCAATGCGTGGAATATTACATGTATTTTCCTTCCAGGGTAAAAAAGGAGAGGAAACATACCCAAAGTGCAATTCAGCTGTATGAGCACAAATTTGTTCTTGGAATGGTGTGAAGCTACACATTTCTCTCTCAAGTATCTCAAGTCTCCCAAGTCTCCTGCCAGTGGCAATAGTAATAGATTTGTTTCTGAGCTATAGCAAATCCTCCTGCATTGTGCAATTATCCCATCATCTCAGCCAGTGAACATCTCTCCTTTCAGACAGACTGAGTAGCTCCAAAACACAATTAGCCACTGAAGTAGTGCATTACTATATGCATAAAATTGAACATCTTGCTGTAGGATTACCCCACCTTAACTGTGTTGCCAAGAGATTTCCATTCAGTGAAACAGCACTGTGAAACTCTGTCTCCATAAGTAAAGGAGGAGTTGGGAACTGAGCAGTTCAAGATGTGGGCAGCCTTAGAGAAGCTACTTTCAGAATGAAAGTCCATGGCAGGAACTAAATGATCTTTAAGGTCCCTTCCAAGCCAATCCATTCTATGAATTTGGCCCATTCTTGACCAGTTAAATCCTAACGTGCTTCTGTAACTCCTTTTTATCTTTGGTGAAAACCACTTTTTCATTTTGACGGTAGTCAGCACATCTAATACAAATAACTAGCAAGGCATCTCTGGATTGTTTGTTGAGCAAAGGTTTGAAAGGCGAGAGGAAAGAAGAAGAGAAGAAATTAAAACAAGTGAGCATCAGTGAGCTGATAGAGGTTTCAGCAAGGTCTGCCACAGCACTACCTCTGGATATCCTCATGGGGCTAAGTCATAAAAACACAGGTACAACAGAGAACAGATAGGTAGAAAATAGACAAAAACACAGCTAGAGACTTGAAACAGATGAATACAGCTACAGATTTCAAAATAAAATATTTTTGGACTTGCTGAATGCAACCATTCAATACAACTTACAAAGATCTCTATTCATTAGCAATATACATCCCCAAATCTCTTTTGGAGCCTATTGTAACCTGTATTCTGTCTGTACTTCTTCTTCCCTACAAATTTATATGTCAAATTTACTAAAATTTAATGCATAGCTTGCTTGTCAAGTAAAATACCTCAGAAATGCTTTATAATGACAAATAGCTACATTAAATATAATACCAGATCACAGCATTTGTACCTGGGGCTTATTCCTTGAAAAACATAGACTATTAGTATTCCCATGATTCAAAACCATGCAATATTTTTATTTATACTTAGCTTGTATAATCTAGTGTGCCAAAGAAAATTATTTCAGATAGCAATTAAAACAATAAGAATAGATTTAAACAGCGATACTATGTGTCCAGAAAGTATTACATCTCAGTTCACAATAAGAACTTATTTCCTGAGCTACCTATTATCTATTCAGGAGACTGAAATAACAGGACCATCTGGCTACTTGCAAGAAAGGTTACAGTGCTCACCTCTGCTGTCCCTGGTCTGTGCAGAGACGAGCATGGAGGTTTGATATTCCAGATATGTCAGGCTTGTGAGGCTGAACAGTTGCAGTGTTCCTACTATACAGGAGCAGGGGACAGTTTATTCCTGTCTTTAACCAGCACATTTCAGGACTTTAGTTATTTGAATGCCCTTCATCAATGAAGTTATTCCATAATAAAGGGCAAGAATTTCAAATGAAATATGAATGCAGAGTGACTCTGTGGACACTTATTTTGAAAGCATAAGTCACCTTCAAAGTTGGAATCACAAGGACATAAGAGTTTCTTATTTTTACAGAACAACCTGGTGTATCCATGTCATGCTTTGCTATGACATTTTTGACAGTGATTTACATATACAAGGCTTTTTGGGAGAAGATAATATGAGCATATGAAATTATTTTATAATTATTTTTTGGTCCATATTTCAAATGGAAAAGTAAGTAATACATGAAAATTGCTTTCTGGTTTCCATAGCCCAGTCCATTTCTAGCGAACACTTACATGGACTGGTTTGGAATAGACCATGTAGCAGCTTCTTCCCAGGCTGTAAAAGCAATTCTTTCATAAGTGCTGCAAATTACACTGTTTGTTGCTTAAAAGAATTTAAATTGTTTACAAGGCTTTTAGATAAAGTTCTTAGAAATAATATTTGCAAATACTTTGTGATATGCAATATTAATATGTTTTTCTATATAATAAGAATTTAATGCAGATATGATAAATACATTCTAATTATGAGCTACATTTGTGAGCCTGCCAATTCCCACTGAAATCACAAGAATTAGATGACTCCAGAAACATAAAAACTCTGGATTCCAAATCATTAATTTTAAGTAGTTAGAAAAGGGGCCAAGGCATAACTGATATCTGGCTGAAGGGTTAGTGTGAAGAATTCTTTTTAAAAGTATTTTATGTTCTGTTAATTTTATGTATTAAATGCCACTTTAGGAGGTTTGGGAGTTATCTGCACCAACTGGTTTTCACTGAATTAGAAGAGAATCCTCTCATGGCAGCAGGAATGTAAATCCAAAGGAGTAGATGAGGAGATACCTTGCTTTTAATTCTTTGAGTAAGCCTCTGTCATGATAAATTATAGGAAAGAAACCCTGGAGCTGTGTCTTTTCTTCTTTTTTTTTAACACCAAAGAACTTCAGAAAGAAGCCAACTAGGTCATAGCTAGCCACAACACAGTGTATCAGTGTCAGGCAAATTATATGTAAGTAGGTTAAGTGATTCCATAGATTCAGCAGCTTCTCTACTGACCATGTACAGTGATTTACAGGTGCCTACACTGGAATAATTATAGAGTTGCAACATTATTCAGATCCAGGAAGGATATATGGAAACACCTATGGAACTTTCCATGAAGAAGCAAACTGTTACATTTTGTGATGTTTAAGATCAAATACCTGACCTAAACATTAACAGAACACTGGGGCATGGCTGGGGACATGACAGGCCAAGTACAGTAAAATTATTGGAAATGTTTATTAAATTTCTACATTGCCCTATCAGGTATGTCACAGTAGGTTATGTCATTCAGGTTTCATTGTATCACATCATGCCTGTCAAATTGTAATGGTGCCTGACTGGCAAAACTGAATCTAGAATAAAATTTGATTGTGTCTTACCTGTTTGGGGATTTTGAAAAGCACAGCAGATCATATGTCCTTTAAAGTGTTGTAACTTTCACCACAAACTTCTTGTCAATTTGCTGTTCATCTGAAAAAAAGAACATTCACAAGTGAGCGCCATGTATCATACAAGCATGCAGTAAATTGAGACCAGACAAAATTATGAAGTCCACGTAACAGATGAGCTGTGTCTGAGGATCAAATGATGATTGAAATAAGACACTGAAAGTTGTCAGCTTTACAACTCAAGCATTAAAGCAGCAGGACAGGCATAACAGGACACATCGAAGTCATAGTGTCATACAGCTACATCTATACATCTGACAGTACTGCTTCATGTTTAAGTTACCAACACAATTTCTTTTTTAAAAAGTTTCAATGCTTAATGATTTTATTTGTTTTTTTATGCATTAAACAGTGATTTTGAGGTCCACAGGATCACTATCATATTGACTGAAATGGGACCTGAGTCTGCCTTACTTTGCTCTTATTTTCAAGGCAGTTAAGCCACGTGTACTTTCACACAGCTAAGCTTTCAGAATTGCTCAGATGGAATTTAAAATTATTTTTAAAAAAAATTTTAAAAAGAAGTATGTGTTTTACAGGCTGATTGAAATCCACTTGCAAACTACTCTAATGCTGGTGTGTTTCATGTTGTGTTGCTGGGCTTTAAAGCTGGGGAATCATCCAAACCACAAAAGATTTTCTGTTTAAAAATCTTTCTGCCACCAAAATGGATAGTTTTGACAGGCATGCTTTTTGAGCAATCTGAGGAGAGTTTACAAAAATGGAAATGCCAGTTAGAGAGCAATAGTGAAATTCTCTAAGTTGCATACAGAGGTTTGAACCCTGGAAACAAGAACTGAATGCAACGCTTCACATTGCTCTTATGGATGTCCTTTGTTTGAAAAGAGAAAGCTGCCTGTTCAAATCTCACACACAGGCATGTACACACATTTTGTATGGCATCAAGTAAACCCCAGGGTTCTCAGTTAAATAAAGTTCAACACTGGAATCTAATAAAAATGGTGAACATATCCCAAATAGCAACCACATTGTGGCGGAAACCATTGCTGTCTCTTAAGACCAGCAAGTAATTAATGTCTTTTAAATGAAACTTAAAAACATTAAAACATAAAACGTTTTGCTTGCCAGTGAACACTGTTTTGCAACATGTTTAAAGAACCATATTTAGCTCTTGTCCTTCTAGACATCCAAAATGTATACAACGAAGCAGAGATGTAGCCTAGCCACACCCTAAATTCGTGCAAGCAATACACTCATTTAATTTATTTTTCTAAAGGATTACTTTTCTGTATTTTGCTTAATTTGTAGCTATTTTACCATTATATAAGACAAACTCATGCTTCCAAAATTATCTAATTGACACTGAGAACTAAGGTTGTTTAGAAATGCCTTTTCCATGACATTGCCACATCTCCATTAGAAAACAGGAAAACACACAATAGATGTACTCATGAGCTGAAAATAAATGCTTGAGGAAGAAAATTAAATGGTGAGTGTCATTCAATTTGGCACTCAAAATACTTTTCACCTCTTCTAGGAGGCTGACCTTGTCATACCATAATGAAGAAAGTGAACGATACCCCTTTTTCTGTCTCTAAATATCTTGCTGCTAGGAATATTTTCCCACTGTTTCTAGCACTGAATACTATTTTGTATTACAGGTAGAGCAAATGAAGAAACCTACTTTAAGAATAACATATTGCTCAATAGGAGTAAATGTGACTCATTCTGATAAAGAAAAAATTTTTAAGTATTCAGAGGGAATTATAGGTAATCCTATTTTTAAATTGAGTCTCTTACTACTTAAAAATACCTGATTAAACACTGATGCATAGCACTTGTTCTTCCTTCTTAAATTCAGACATCTACTTCATTTACATGCAATATTTTTAAATGCATTTATTTAATACAATGCCTACCTCTGTACTACAAATTGCTTTTACTTGTCATGAATTCTAATGCTCATTTTTTATTCTGCTTTGAAATATCCAGCTACCCTTGGCTTTCTTTTCTCTCAGGCTTTGATATATTGGAATCATTTCCCCAGGCAGCAATCAGTGTTGATAAAAGAGTTTGAAACTCAATTCACAAACACATAGCATATTTGTGGGTAAGAGAACTAGTACTTTATTTCCACTGTGTATCAGAACAAACACGGGAATACTGCTTCCAATAGAACCCAGTTCACCCAGCAAGGAAGACATACTGTGGATTTCACAAGTGGTGCTGATTTACAACATTTAGGGGGTCATTTTACTCCTGGATATAAAGTTCTACGTGTGCAACTAACAGCAACATATCACCTTCAATCACAGAAATACACACTGATGACACACACCTTAGCAGTGCTCCTTCTGCTTTTTCCCTGCTCCTTCCTCCCCGCTCCTGCATTTGTCCAGCATTTTCTGCTCTTCTAAACACATTCCCACAGAGGCACCACTGGTGCTGCTGAGGGGCTCAGCTGTGCCCTGTGCTGGGGTGGCTCTAGAACATCTGGAATCAGCCCTGTCCCACACGGAGCAGCCGCAGCTGCTCCACAGAGACGCCACAGCAGAGACAGGTGGGACCCACAGGACCCTCACCATCATTTTGCACGTGGCACTCCCCTCTCAGCCACACAAACCAGCCCTGTGACATCAGCCAGGCCTCCCATGACACCCCCAGAACCACATCTTGCTTTGACAAACTACAGAAAAGCCCAACCAGCCCCTCAAAAATGCTAACCAAAGTTGCATTTACCTTTCTCTCAGCAATAGTAATTAACTGTGAAAAGAACTGTTTTACCTGGTGCATCTGTGTTCCATATTTCAACAAACTTTCAACAGCATTTCACATGTGCTGTAAACCAATTTGTCTTACCCACAGCCTTCCAAAATAACTGATGAAAACAGTAATACATTAAATTACAGAATTTGGTTGTTTTTTTCCAAGAAACTTCTGGGATGCACACGATGCAAAGTACACTACTAATCTGATTTAAAAGATGGGTAAAATCAGCAGATAAGACAAAGTCTTTGACAGTGTCAGTCTGTCTTACACCTACCATGATGCCTCAACATACCTGAACCATTCTAGAGATTATGTTGTAAATATACTACAGAAAGCCTTCCAAAGGCAAAATGAAATAAAATAAAATCCCCTCAGGCAAGAGCAGCAAGTCTGCCTGGCTCTGGAAAATGCTCTGGCCCTGAGTGCCCATTTGGTAGAAGCACTGTCAGTATCCTGCCCAGAGTACAGAGCAGCTGTGCCACAGGGGCTTCCTGGAGAAAGGGAAGGTATTTAGAGTGGTTAAAAGGACAGCTTCCATGAGGGAGGGATCTGAGATACAGTCATGACTTTGGATTCATGCTGAACCTCTAATTCTTTGTTCCAGCTGCTTTCCTCCAGGTACACTTTCATTTGTATGAATGATTGGAGACCTAAAAGCTGCTGGTATTGACAAGTAATAGGAACTGTACTCTAGAGTCTGGTGCCACAAGGATGTCCCTTACTGACACATCAGTTTAGAGATACACATTCCTCCTGATTTTTTAGACCTGTGAATAGCAGCAGAACAGTCCAGTCAAAGAAGCTCTCCAATTTTCCCATGTTCTTATCAATGGGGAGCTTGATAAAGTCTTTCCAATCCCTTCACCAGGAAGATACAAATATAAGTCAACATTACAAGGGGACGGACCCCTGTTCTCAGCTTTGCTTTCTTTTTAAAGTTACAGTATATGCAAATTAGGTAGAACTAGTAAACTTTGAGGAAGTCACCAACACAATCATAAGCTGAACCTCAATGCTTCTAAGATTTATTCTGTATATGTGTCTCCCAGCATAGACATTTCACATCCTGGCCAGCTTGGGAGATGAGGTCAACATTCCTAAGAGTCAGGTAAATGCCAGTGGAACCTTTCACAAGCACATCAGATTGGAACATACACCAATAGCAATCACACTTATAAACCTCACTCAATTACAGCCTTTTCAGCTCAGGATGAAAAACATGCCTGCCCTAAAGAAATGCATTCAGGCTTTCTCATTTCTGAGTGGTGAAAGAATTATGTCAGCCATCCATTATTGATCTCCTCAGGAAAGAAGGCATAAAACAAAGCAGCTCTGAAGATACTAACACAACAGGGTTGTGCTGACTTGCCACCTTCATTTAGTGATATCTTTACTTTAGAAAGAGTTTGTCTTTTAGGAATACAGAAATACGCATTCAAAACATACCTTTAACTGAATAGCAATTAGTCTTAGCTTTTAATATAAGGATTCAGGCCATGTCTAAAAAAACTGTAAGACCATTTCAACTTTCTGTAAAGGACTAGTGATTGATGTGAGGTGGTAGAGGCACACACCCCTTCCACAGCCTCCTGGGACACAAAAACCAAACTTCACAAGATAACTGTGCACAGTAAGAGACATTAAATCATTTCTAGCAAATCACTAGTACAACTTTCCTGTATATTTGCTGGGAAAACCATAAAAATATTACATCACACTTTCCTAGGAACCTCTCCCTCCCATCCTCCCAGCTTTTACTTAATTT
Source organism: Oriolus oriolus (assembly GCA_013400235.1). NCBI lineage: Eukaryota > Metazoa > Chordata > Aves > Passeriformes > Corvidae > Oriolus > Oriolus oriolus. The sequence continues at coordinate 1,564 of VXBT01011472.1, read as the reverse complement.
TTGCTCCTGTTAAATAAAACTTATTTCTTACCTCAGAAGACATCTCACCCCAGAAAATAAATTACTATCTTTCTACCAATTACCAACACCTGCTAAATCTCTAGAGAAATTTTGGATAGCAATTAGCAACCTTCTGGGCAAATATACTCCAGCAGGAAAAGATTACCAACCTCCTCCCTCCCAAGCTTCTTCGAATACCTCAGCTTTAATCTGCTGAGTCACCCTTTTGATGGGATTCACTTACAAATCATTAGCACAAATGGCCAACACCTGGATCCTTGTGGTGGTTCTGGGGGTGGTGTCTTCACCAGGCATTTATTTAACAAGCTGCAGGTGGGGCTTTGAAAAAAGTTGTTCCCCACTGCTAAACTACGAGATTCAGAATATCAGTGTCTTTTTTTTTTTTCATTCCCTCTCTCTCCTCTTCTTCTTCTTTTTTCATTTTCTTTGAAAAGGCCAACTTTATTATCACATATGGGATAGATGGGGTTGCACTTAGCAATGATTACTGGAAACAGTATCTTTTTCAAGGGAAGCGACTGCCACTGTGCTTGTAAAATTTAGCAAGTAAGGGTGAGGTCAACTAAGCACCTTCTGATAGAGATTTTTGGAATATGTCAGCAAAACAGAACAGAAAATTAAATTACTATTTATGAACAAGTAGCAAAACATGTACACTGGCAACCTTTTAACTGAATTCTGCCCTTTCCAATACATGTTGTATTTTATTTTCATGGCAGATTTTCCTCAAAATTGTATTCTGTGCTGGCCTTGGAGTTAGGCAATTATGGTTGGAGGTTTGGAGGATATTTGGGGGTTTTTTCACTTGTATCTGAATATTGAAAGAAAAACAAAGGGAAAAAGCTTTCTACCAAGGAAATTATAACCTAGACATATTAGCTGTTAAATAAGTCATATTTTGAACAAAATATTTTTCAGTAGCATGAAAGGAATAATATTTAACAAGACAGTCATGTTTTAGGAAGACTAACTATGATATGCTATACGTTTTTTAAAGGTCGTTAGAACATGTATTTCTTGTATTAACTGGAAGCTATCTGAGGCCTATCAACAAAGCCAGACATGAGTATTTCTGCCTGAGGAAAGGGAGATTTTACCTTAAATATCAGGGTGGGGGAGTGTAAGAGACTGAAAATAGTTCATGCCTCGAACATTGTTATAAAGTTTTAAAGAAGCTACCACCACAGAAACCTTGAAGAGCTTTGGACTGTAAGTCAAATTGCTGATTAGATAAAAGGAAACTTATTGTTCAGTCACCTCAGGCTGAGGAAAAGATATGCATCCACAAAAGGCCAAAGCCTCCAGCTGCCATCCCAGCTGAGTTTGGGGTGGGGCAGGGGGGGAGAGCACAGCTCACAGAAGCCAGGTTTACACAGACTCCCCCCAATCAAGGCGGGGAGGAGGAGATTTTGGGTGCGTGGCATAACCTCTGCCCAGGGGCACTGAACGCCCATCCTCCATTACACAAACTGGCCCAGCTGTGGCACCCCCAGCCCCACAGGCCACATCCTGGGGACTTCCACATGAGAGGCTTTGCACCACA